>VXBZ01011558.1:839963-885636 GCA_013399135.1 Heliornis fulica | reverse complement strand
CCGCCCCCGGGCCCTCCTCCCGTCACTGATTCGGCGCCGGAGCCCCGGGTGCCCGAGCCCCCCTCCTCAGCCCCGGCCCCCGCCGCCGCCGCGGCTCCCGAGCTGTCAGTGCGCAGGCAGCGCCGCGGCCCCCTCGCACAGCCCCGCGCCTCCAACGGCCGCCAACCTCCGCCAGCCGCCGCCGCGGAGCCGCCACCGCGGGGCGGCAGCAGGTACCGTACCGGGGGAGCCGCTGCTGGCCGGGCCGGGCTGCGCCTCAAGGGAAAGGGATGGATGGGGATAGGATCCTCCGGCCGGACAGGGGTTGCGGGAGGAGGGCCGCGGCGGCGCCGGAGGGGAGGCCGTCGGTACGGAGCGGTGCCNGTGCGGGGCGGTGCCGGGCGGCTGCAGAGGGGCCGTCGGGGATGCCGTGGTTCTTGCCAAGGTGGGACAAGCTGCGGTGTCCGAGCCCGTGGCCCTCGGGGGGCGGCGGGCAGGGCGCGGACGGCTGAGAGGCTGGACAATAGAGGGAAATGCTTGAGTTACACGCACACACACACACACACACGCCCCTTGTATGGCCAGTATTTGATGGGTAGAGTTTACATGGGAAAGGGTATGAAATTCTGATCCTGTGTAGCGCGGAGCCGAGGTTGGAGAACCTCCCTGGGGCCAGCCGTGGGGAAGGGTGTCCTGGAAGATTCCCCAGGGGCAGTTTCTCGGGTGGGAAATAGCATTAATCTTGCATGGATTTCTCTCCACTTTAGTTTCCCGGTGGGGAGCTGACTCCCAAGGGCTCTCCCAAGAGTAGCATATGCGATCAGTCCTGTAGTGTACAATTTTCTATCAGGTAATCAAGCTTAATCTTCCTCTGTGTACTTGGCAATCCCACAGCCATGTCCTCAACCCACTCTCTAAAGTGCCAAGGGAAGCGGGTCAACATCTCCAGATGATGTTTCTATCAGACATTCAGCAAGTTTCTGCACTGCTGGCTGACAAGAAGGCAGCATTGTGACCCTTCAGTTTATGCACATACTGAATGAGACGGGCTTCAATTATTTATTCTGATACTTGCAACCTTCTGCAGTTTCTCTTCTCCAGAGACATGATGTGTAACAAGACTTTGAAAGACATTGAAATACTTTGCAAATGAGGCTGCAGTTCTATCTAGGCGTATGCCAGCTGTTTGCCTGTATGTCCCTTAAGGGTTAATATAAAACAGTAAATGGTATCCCAAGGAACAATAAGAATTCCCAGTAGGGCAGCGTTGACCTCTACATTCCCTCTCTTCCCCTCCAAAAGGTCATAATAAAACTAAGACTGGAGTACTGAATGGTTAGGGGACTGGGCTCTAGAAATTAGTTTCATATTTTCCACCTGGAAGAAGCAAAGCCTTCAAAGCACATTGTGCCTCGATAATGGATAAACTATGGCTTCAACACAGAATTGATTTAAATCCAATAATTTTTCAATATAGTAGGCATTTTCTGTTTTGTAGAAGGAGAAACAGGTGCAGAAATGGAACTAGAAACGTTGGAACTAGAAATTTGGCGGCAAATCTTGGAAGCCTATTTGTTGTTATTTATGTTTTGCTATTGTGATCATCTGTCCATCACGGTGTGCTCTCTAGAGCAGACCCATTCATATTTTCCAATTACAGGAGGCTCCCACAATGAGAGCAGCTATGCTTGTGAAAATACAGGATAACTGTACTATGACCTATAGTCAATCAGGTGTATGATATCTTATGAATTCTGCATTTAAATAATAGATACATTTGCAAACAGCAGCAAGGCTGACTGTTGAGCCATGGCTCTTGGAATACTCAAAATACCAAATAGTAATCTAGATGAACACAGCCACACAGAGAAATAGTGTGTTTAAGGTGTATAGATCTAGGATTGTTTGAACCTACTGTGCATAGCACCCAACAGTATGAAGACTGAAAGAAGAGGTCAGCACTGATGCAAAGTGAACATGCAGTAAGTCTCCAAGTCACCAATGTTATTGTGCCAAAATTTCCATATTGTTATGGTTAGTTATAGGCAAAGAGCACTGAAATGAACTAATCTGATAGTGACAGTAGATTTCAAAGGTGAGAGTACCTCTGAGAATATAATACTCTTATCTGTGAAACATCTATCTCGAATAGATGCTCATCACTATCTTGACTCTAAGGCCTGAGAATAGAGCAAAAATTAGGGCTTAAAAATGCTAGAATCTTAAAAATGCTGGAGTCCTGGGTTTTGTTGCCAGCATCTTAGGTCAGATGTTAGCTTTGGTGGGATTTACTCCTGAACTCCACCCATCCTTTTAAGTAGAATATGAGTATGAAGTGTACCTTCTTCAGGGTGCACAGTTAAGGCAAATGATGTTGCACTTGTCTTAGAATTACATTTTACTGATAATTCTTTAGGGGTGGGGATCTCTGTACTAGCACACCAAGCCATAATGTGTCTGAAGACACATTATGGCTTGGTGTGCTAGTTTGTCTTATGTTATTTGAAACATCTACCTGACTGACTCCAATTTTCAGCCAGTAGAGATTAAAAGCTTCATCTCTTCTTTATGACTGACACTCAGAAATTTAGCATAGATCCCATTGCACAGCAGATCCAAGCTGAAGTAAAGTCAGGGCTTAGTTTTTTTCTTTCAGCTTCTGTTTATCTTTTTATTTGCTCCTATCCCAGGAAAGGAAATTTGCCTGATGCTCAAAGGAGACAAGCACAATTGCTGTGCTGCTGGCTCTCTTGTCAGCCCCTGATCTCTGAGTGATTTCTTGTCCCTGCAAAGCCTCGATCTAGTTGCATGCTTCCTTCAGACAGGTTAGAGAACAAAGGAGGAATTCCTGCTGCATGCAATCAAAGGTCTGAGGTTTCCAGCTGAGGTTACACAGCTAGAATCAGGAGATGATCACAGAGCAAGCAGTAAGTGGCTAGTCCAGAGGCTAATAATTGATTACTAGGGCCTCATTGAGAAACAGTACAAATTCATAATATCATATTTCTCCCTCTTCACTCTCCAGCTGGTTAGTTCATCCCATGCATGTTTTCTGCTGTGCAACAGCTTCAGCCACAGTGCCAGAAAGAAAAAGTCCATATTGGGTTAAGAAATCTGGGTGGGCTATGGAAGTGGTTACTGGAATGAAAGCCAGAGCTGGATGATACAGGCAAGGCACTGTTGTCAGGAGGAATACCAGATCATCCTTATTCACATGTACACAAAGGCTTACTGTATGCTTGTGCCTGCTTGTGACCACCACGGCTGGCACTGGGGTTCTGAGGAAAGGAACCTGCCATCCTTTGGTCAGGGGCAGATTCAAAGAAAGCGTTTACTCCATTGAAATCAACTGGCTGCCTCTGTGCATTCCTGCCAGTAAGTGTGTGCTGCTCGTGTGTAACTACAGTGAATGTAATACATGTTGACATTTCCAATATATCCCTAAGTCTATGAAGAAAGCAGGTCACATCTTTCCCATTCACTGTTTCAGTACTCCAGCAGATTCTAACAAAATTGGCTTTTCTTCATTTTACATATTAAAATATTATAATTTTTTTGTAGCATAAGAGCGAGAGATTTAATTTGTTGGTCTTTTTTTTTAAAGTGAATGTTGAAATTCTTGATTCCATTTGTAAACTAATTTTATGTATTTGCTTTGGTGAGGCACAGGGCATAGGAGGTGAAAGAGACTAAACTGGGTAAACATGATTTTCTGACCAGGAAGGTCTTCTTTCAATAATATCAGAAGACTCAGAGCTCATAATCTATGTGCTTTTAGTCTGTGCCAGTCCTTCAAAGAGGCCACAAGCTGCTTAAAACTGATATGATAGCTGCGTCAGTGTGTCCTGGATCTGCTTTTGTCCCATGTTTTCTTAGATGACCTGGATAGTAATATAAAGAGTGGGTGTATCACATTTGCCAGGGATATAAATCTGTGAGACTTGAAATATGCTAGAGGAAAAGATTGGAGTTTGAAATTATCCAAACAGATTGGAAGAAAAGCTAGGAAAAGGACAGGGTGAGATTGGTAGGGATAAATTCAAGGTGCTACAACAAGGCAGGAATAATCAACTGCATAAGCACAAGAGAAAAGCAAATGACTAGGTTGTATCTCTGCAGAAAAGAATCTGAGTGTTATGATAGATCACAAGCTGAACATGAGTCAATGTCATGCTGTTGCAAATGAAGGCAAACGTCTTGCTAGGATATATGAAAGACATATAGCCTAGAAGACATGAAGCCATCCTCCTGCTCTGTTCAGCAGTGCTAAAGACTCAGCTTGGAGGCTGTGTGAAGTTTTGGTTATTACACTTTGAGACAGGTGCAGTTCAACTGGAGAGAGCCCAGAGGAGGGCAGCAGGACTCATCAGAGGTCTGAAAAAAACGTGACCTTCAAAATTACTTGAAAGAACAAATTATTTAGTCCAGAAAGACCAGAAAGCTGGCAGGAGTATATTATGGTCTTAAGAGGAGCATCTTTTCTTTGGCCTCATGGTGGATGGAGCAGAAAGAAAGAAGCAACAGAAACAAAGATTGTTTTAGATTGCAGGAATAAGTTTTTAGGATCTAGGATAATGAAAGCTAGGGAATATTTGGCCTGGGGAGATAGTGATCACCCATTATTTTAAGAACAAGTTAGACAGTTACCTGTGAAGAATGACATTAAGATGGTAATCCTGTCACAGGAAAGCACCTTTGTCTATTTGATGTCTTAAATTCTCTTCTAGGCCATTTTTAAATCATTTTATGAAAGCAACATGCTCATTTTATATACAAGCTGACTGCTGGCTCTGTTCTGATGTTTGTCCAATATCCAAGCATAGCACAACACAGTGCAACTCTTTCTGAAAAGAACCTGAAAGAAAAGCAAGAGCTTACTGGAAGTCAGTTATCTCTCTTTTTTGAGAAGACATAGAGAAGGCAACATTCTGATTTCCATGGAGCAGATGCTTGACTGAGTCTATGAATGCTGAAAACAATGATGTGGAAGAAGAAAAATTAATGAGGATTGGCAATTAGCAAGGTGATCTGAACTGAAAATAAAACCTTCTATATTTTACTTGAATAAAAGACCATAGTCAAAAAATGGTTTTGTAGAGATAAATTGAAATAAAATAATGGAATTCAGAATAGGAATAAAATAAAGTATAGCTCTACAGTCGATGGTTTTAGGCCTTTCTCCAGGGAAAGAAAATCTAGGTCCTGAAGTATTCATGATTAGCATATATTGTTTAATGTAAATGGAGCAGACATTCCCCAGTGCCTGGTAATAAAATGCTGGATCTCTGTAAGGAGACAGGTAGAAATAAGAGAGCAATTATCATCACTTTCAGCTGCTTCAGTGGTGAGCTGCACATAAGAACCTGAATAGAACACATTTTGAGTCCAACCAAAGAAATTTTTAATTCTCTGAAGGGAGAAGAATTTTTCTGTCTCCCCAGGCTTTAGACCTCTTCATTCAGACAAAAAGAGCTTGTAGATAAATAAAGACATACTGGGAGGAGTGGAAGTGTTTTTGAGACCAACCAGGCAATAGGGATATTTTTCTATGAAAACAGGTACTCTCTGGGATTGAAAGGCTGCAGAGCAGCTGCTGGAAGGAATCTGTGTTGAATGAACAAACCAGGAGAAAACGAAGAATTAGGCTCTGCTTTTCAGAAGGCTGTTTTCATTATGAATTTTCTCAGTGACATGTAGCATATTAGCATTATAATCTGGCATTGTTTAAACACTCTTACACTGGAATTATCCATCAATTTTTGGAAATGCTCATATTTTTATTTACTCTGGGACATGCGAGCACAAACTGTGACACTATATAAGCTCTGATTGCTTTTCCCCCTGCCCTGGTCTTCCACTGCTGTTTGAACACTTTGGAAAAGACAATTCTTTGCTCAGGAAGCCAGTCACTTGATGCCCCAGATATTTCAAAGTAAATTCAACACCTAAGACTGACTGGTGGTTCATAGTAATTTGTATTGCTTTGCCTGAGTTTATTTCTTCTCTCCTTCCCTTTGCTTTCTTTACTTCTCATAGGAGTATATGAAACCCAATCTTTATTTGGCAGATGGAAGACTTCAAAAGAAGTCTTACTGTGACCTGATGCTAAAGGAGGTTCAGCTTTGGAACAGGATGGTTCTGGAAGGAGCTAAATCAAAGGATAGCTAATGTAAAATATCTTTTTACTAGTAGGAGGAAGCAAGAAGTTGGACTGTTCTCTGTGAAACCTGGGAGGAAATTTGAGACAGGCTGGGCAGAAAACGACTGGACATGCCAGAGGGGGTTCTGCAGATGATAATCTCCTGTTGGAAGCTGTGGATAGTAGTCCTGAAGAGGAAAGGTGTTAGATAAATAGCTAGAAGGAAGGTAAAGAACTGGAAGAATTTAAGTAGAGGAAGCACTGGCTTGAAATATGAACAAAATGTGCACATTTGGTTCTAGGGTGCATGGCTGAAATTTTTCAGTGTGGTTGTGAGGAAATTGTGTAGGCTATTGCAAATGGCACTTCTGTCAGTGAGAGCTGCATATTTAATGCAGTTTAATGATAGCCAAGCCTGCTTTAAATAAAGCATCTGCATAACAGTGTGCAGAGCAGCCATATCCTTCATGTCAGTTCTTTTTTTTTTTTCCTTCTATATGATGTCCAGTTAGGTTCTGAAAGTGATGTAAAATCTGCCAGCGGGTTGCAGCAGTCTTTATTTCAGTATTTTAGCAAAATTCTCTTCCTATAAGCAAAAATCAGAGGCAGCAGCTTCAAGCTGTCAAAGGCGATTTTGCCTAGGAGAAAACTGGCTGGTCCCACAGATGAGGCTGGAATCTGAGAACACTTGACAGGCTCTGAGCGCTTTCTTGCTGTGAATGAGGAACTGATGAGTGAACAGCAGTGTCCAGCAGTGCTTTTTGATGGTAATGCCAAAGCCTTTTACCAGCAGCTTCCCAGTGCTTATGGAGTTTTACAGAAATAGTCACACAAGCATTTCTACTGCCGTTATGAGGGGACTGGCGTTTTTTAAAACCTGGAAACAACATAAAGCCAGAAAAAGGATGTGCAAAAACTTTGTAAAAATATGTGTGCATTGAGGAGATTGTTCAGCAACTCTCTGCCAGGGCAGTGGACTCTGCCTGTGAGCAGCAACTACTCTGTGTCATGAAAAAATCCAAGGTCTAAAGCACAACCATAAAGACTTGTACAGGGTTTAAGGAAAAAAAAGCCATAGCTCCTTGTTGAAAATGACAAGATGGTTAAATCCATGGACCAAAACAAAAAAAGCTTAAAAAGTGGAAGCAGAAACTGGGGTTTTCCTGGAGATAATCAGTTATGAATTCACAGCCTTGGGATGTGTCATTTACACCAGCTGTAGCATTCTGAGAAATGGCTGTTAGTAAAATGTTGTTAATTGTTAGTAAAATGGCACAATCAGTAAAATGCTGATTTTGATAGGTCAGTATTAACAAGTCAATGTCTGACTTTGCTAACTTAGGTACTTTTAACTGTGCATCTGTAGACATAAAATAAAGAATGCTGCTGGGCCTAGAATTTGATAAACCTGATTTGTGAAGAACAGCTGATACTGAAGACCACTACGTGTATTGCAGAATTTCATTAACCAAAATGGGAAGTAGTCACATACAGTGATTATTTTAATGCTTGTTTCTTGATCTGTCTACCCATTTACTGGGCATGAAAGCAACAGGATTGTCATGTCAGACAATTAGAGACTAAGACCAGAAGAAAGATTTATTAGTGTATGCGGACTTAGACTGACACCTCCCTTTGTTTAGAGTTTGGCAAAGCGGAGTTTTCATTCTGGAACAATATTGACCTCTGCTTTGGTACTGAGGACATGATGGTTGTTTCTTCTCAGTTCTCCAGCTCCAGGCCTGTGTCCTGATGCAGCAGGAGGAGGAGAAGAAAGGAAGATGCCAGAACAGAGTGAAAGACATACCAATCTTAATGCCTTTGATCACCTTTTTCACTAAACTAGAGCTCAGTGAATTTCCAAATTGAGATGTTGCGGCATGTTGGCAGTGAAGAGCAGCACTGCAGTGCAATTCAGTATCCTGAGTGTCTTCACAGTAATGAAACAGCAGGGCATAAAAAGAAATGAAGGTGATTTTTTTGGCTGAGTGTGATGGCAGATGTTAAAAGACAGCATGCTTTCCTCCTGCCTTACCTGTCAAGACAAGAAAAAAAGAAAAAAACTCCCAAGGAAAGCAGCATTCCTGTAGGCAAATACCCTAGTACAGATCGAGGGTTTTTTTCAAATTATTTTCAAAGCCTACTGTTAGAAAATACCAGTCAATATCATGTGACATTTTCTCTAATTATGTTGTAGATGCCTTTGATGGATAAAAAACCCAAAACAATTATGTTTACATTGATGAAATATAGTTACAAGTTGATCTATCAAGCAAAAGGAACAGAATCTCATTCCTTCTGAAAGTTTTCTGTTAACTGCAGGTAATCAAGAAGAGGACCAGATACCCACCTTGTGAACATCTTTGGTTGCATTGCTAAATCAACTCCTAGCAGTCAGTGAGCTCAGACATGACTAGGAAACAAAAATGTTTTTTGTTGTCATTGCATGTAATCCCAACTGGCACTCAGCTACCTGTTAATTCATTTAGGGGATGATTATTGGACTCTACAGGCTCATCCTAATTTGTGATTTGATGATTAACCAGCAAGAATCAGCATATTCTCTCTTTCACTAAGGTGGGTGATGTGGCAGGTCTTAGAGCAGTGACTGGAGGGCAGCATTCCAGTGAGTGGGGGAATGGGTTGGAAGCAACTGCTGCAGGCAGAGGTCCAGGAAAAATGAGAATTATGTGCCCACTCAAGCAAGAGAGAAAAAGAGGTGTGGCTATGCAGTGAGAGAAGAAAACAGACAAGAAAAATCTAAAGGTTGCTCCTTTTTTTATCAGAACCTTACAGAGCAGTTTAATTAAAATAATATATTGGCTGGTACAAGACATAGGAGCACAGACTCAGAGAATGGAAATTGAGGACATGAAGGCATTAGAGAGGATAATGAACAAACCTTGAAAGCACAGCACAGGTTCCAATATCAGTTATGATATCTCCATAATCTCATATACAGTAGCCTACAACAGGAAAGTTTAATACAAAAACTGTCATTTCTGTAATGTATAGACAGTCAAAATTACTTTCCCATTTAGTGCATCTTCACGGGTGGCAGGTTCCATGGATTCCTATTAGTTTCGAGACAAATAAACTATCAGCAGGTTTCTTTTCATTCAGAATGAGAGGACAAGAGGAGACCATGAAAAGATCACTGCAAGGTTTTTCCCAACTGATAGTGCTAGAAAAGTGCTGGACTGTGGGGCACGTGAGTGAAAGTGGCAATATGCAACAGGAAGGAAAACAGGTACAGGCTGTATTTAATTGGAACACTTTCATCCTAATTAAATTGCCTTTAATATCTGTGAGCATTCATTACAACTAAGGATTGAAAGAGAATTGAAAAACAGGACATCAACTCTAAGAACAGCATAGGAACCTCGTCTTCTGGTCTGTGTGGTTGGAGAACCAAAATATTCATTCTGCTGCATTGAAGGAAACTGCTGCTAGATGCATAGAGGAAAGTGTGGTTTGTTTTGGTTTTTTTTAATAAAAACTACCTATGCTTATGCCTCTGAACTGTTGCTAGATTTTCTTTTGTTAACAGAAGGAGTGGGTATTATCCCAAGAGCTGCTTTCCTTCACTGGAAGGAAACAGGGTAGAAAATCTGAGCCATGGTATGTAACAATAAAACAGAAAGAGTAAAGGGATTAGAATCTGAGTTGATTCCTGTGTCCTTCTGCCCATCTAGTGTTTCCACTTTGTCACTCACATCTCAGTTTACTGATTATTATGCAGAGATGTGGGTTTTTTAAAATGTCCCTAATGATGTGAGCTTCATCACCACTTCAGGAAAACCTAAAAACAGGCTTGTTTTCAGTGGAACTGAACAGCCTTTTCATTCTTTATGTATATAATGGCCCCATGCTTCACTAGTTATTGGGGAAAAAAGTTCATCCTTTTCTCTGCCCAAACTCTTGCTAAAAGAGAAAAATTATGACTAGTCTGTTATGCTGAGCCTTAGGTTGCCAGTTTTCTACTCCAACCCAGAAATGTCATCTGAAAACACTTCTCCCTATTGCCTGTTAAGAGAGTCTCTAGTGGTCTGTACAGCCGTTACCTTCCTCTTCACATTCTACTTTATCACTGCTATGGCATTAACTGGACCTTGCTTGTTGATTCCAGATGGTCAGATCATGAAATAGAACCATCTTATTTGCTTACTTTTTCACTTTAGCATCTTTAATCCTGAAATATTTGTTGGGGTTTTCTCTCAGAGTTTAAAATAGCATAGTAAAATTAAAAAAAAATTATGCTACATTTGCTTGCTATTACCCATGTCCCTTATCCTATACCTTGTAGACTCTAAGTACCTTTTAAAAGCCCTTCTGCACAGTCCAAGCCCTGTGCAGTTCAGCAGGCTACCAGCTTCTTTGCAGACTACCGTATTTTAAGAATGCTAAACCAGGTGAGAAGTTTAAAATAAAATCATCTCAGTAACTGAGTCCTGTTCTTATTAAAATAATTTCCCATTTGTCTTTGGAATAACCTGAATTGCACTGCTTGTGCTCAGTATTTTTTCTCATAAGGTGTCTGTCACTCTAGTGTGTCTGTTCCCGGGGCGGTCTGTCTGGCAGTGTTCTTGTGCTTCAAATGGGTTTACTTCCACAGCCAAACGGGAAAAAACCCACAACCAACAAACAGGACTTCTGTGAAAATGTCCTCCTGCTACACAGCTTCTAGCCCAGGCACTTGAACAAATAAATGTCCCTCTACTCCTTTTCCTGAGATCTCTGTGCCTTCCTCTCTCTTTAAAGATAGCTTTTGCATTGGCCAGTCCGCCTTTTGGAGACCCCTTCTCTCACTGACTTGACTGAGATCTTTATGGTATATGCTGCTGAAGTGACAGTTACTTTCTTTTACCTATCCAAATACCTGCTGGTATTCCAGCCCAGAGTGACTCTATTAATCCTTTATTCCAGTGTGATCTGCCTTCTGGTGCAGCAATCCGGTACCTCCTGGAGAGATGGGATGCTTCAGCAAACCTCATTCTACAGGCTCAGCATCACTTGTGCGCACCAGAAGGGGAAAAAAAAGAAAAATTGCATACATATACCAGACTAAAAAAGGAAATTAGGTTTGGGGGTGGGAAAAGAGATGGTTTAATTTTGTCATTACTGTAGCTGTAACTGGATCTGTGCAAAAATTCCTGCTGTTGAAATGGTCTCAGCACTTAATGTCTAAAGGTAGCGGTGTTAAACACTGTGTAGCAACACACTTCTGGCTTGCTCAAGCTGCGGCTTCCAGTCTTCTCTGGCCTGTGCTGTCACAGAAACCATTTATCAATGAACTCCTTCCCAGCAATGGCGAGGTTTTTTCACTGTTACTGCTGGTGTGATTTTAATGACAGCTTGTCAACTCTTTGATTAACTGCATGTGCAGAACTAGTATTCAACACATTTTATAAAGTACAGTTTAAACTCAAATCTTCTAACAAAGTTTCTTGGCTTTTTGCT
The DNA here is from genome assembly GCA_013399135.1 of Heliornis fulica. Classification (NCBI taxonomy): domain Eukaryota; kingdom Metazoa; phylum Chordata; class Aves; order Gruiformes; family Heliornithidae; genus Heliornis; species Heliornis fulica. The sequence continues at coordinate 874,058 of VXBZ01011558.1, read as the reverse complement.
TCTGATCAATATTAGATATGTTTCTTTGCTTTACAGTTTTTATTCTTGTTTGCTTCAGGAGCGTGTATGTGGTGGAGAGTTGGACTTGTGTAATTTATTTAGAAAAAGATGTTAAAAAAGATAATTACATTTTAAGGCATGAGTCTGTTAAAATCATAGAATGATTGATTAGGGTTAGAAGCGACGCCCAGAGGTCATCCAGTCCAACCCCCCTGCAAGAAGCAGGGACACCCCCAACTAGATCAGGTTGCTCAGGGCCTCATCCAACCTGGCCTTGAACTTCTCCAGGGATGGGGCATCCACCACCTCCCTGGGCAACCTGTTCCAGTGCTCCACCACTCTCACAGTAAAGAACTTTTTTCTAATATCCAATCTAAATCTCCCTCCCTCTATTTTAAAACCATCACCCCTTGTCCTGTCACAACAGGCCCTACTGAACAGCCTCTCCCCATCTTTCTTGTAGGCCCCCTTGAGGTGTTGGCAGACCACTATAAGGTCTCCCCCGAGCCGCCTCTTCTCCAGGCTGAACAGACCCAACTCTCTCAGCCTGTCCTCATAGGAAAGGTGCTCCAGCCCCTTTATCATCTTTGTGGCCCTCCTCTGGACCCTCTCCAACTGGTCCAAAATAACTCCTTGCTCCCACCTAGGGTTTATTCAGCTATCTTCTCTACTAAAACAGCACTATGTATGTCTAAATTCATCTATTTTTAAAATATACATAGTAGCCAAACCAAAAGACACATTGTGTCACTCTGACACTTCAAATGTGCATAACAAATTTCATTGAATGCTTCCTTGATAGAGGAAAGAAAATCATCATGTCAGAACCATTGTGTTTCCTTTTTTATCGGTGAATATATATAATCTTCTATATCATCATTTTAGATTAAACAAAGTTGTTAGGACTTTGGTTGAAATATAGCGGGTTTGATAAGTTTTCTGAAGTGCAGGCTAACATTAGAGGCTTATGCCAAAATACAGTTCTTCCATTTGCTTTTGCTGATTGTAGCTGGAGTCAGGGCATTTCAAAAGAATATTTTGTCTTTCCACAGGTCTTTGAGCACACAGAAGCTTGTTTGTTGTGTTAAAGGACTCTGTTGACTCAAGGAAACATTTAAGTATTTTCTGTATTGATGCTATACAGTTCTGTGATTCAAAGTGTGGCTTAGAGTTTCCAAAAAGCATTCCTAATGCTCCAGGCAATGTTTTACCTGCCAGGATTGTTCCAGAGTTCAAAAAATCACATCAAAAGCAGAGAAAGACCAAAGCCTTAAGTGGATTCCTGGTTTTGTCACACAGTACTCTTTACATAGATTTGCTTTTGAGGATCTGCTGCAATTAATTTCTCCTTCATGTTAGAAGCAGCGATGTATTTGCATCGTTATCTGATGCTCTTAATCTGTATTGGATGAGTGGAACAGGCAGTATGCAGTATCTGGGGAAAAAAAAAATCTTGGTAATTACAGTCCAAGATGGCTTTTCATTACACAGGCTTTCACTGATTCAAATAACTGAAACATTTGCAGCTGTCCTTAAACATTAGAATGAGAGCCTGGACGAACAGGGCTTTGTTCTGGCAGTTTACAGCATTTTGAGAATTTTGACTAACAGTCAGTCCAACTACACTGCTTCACTTTTGTTTCATATCTCATTCTTCAGTGATCTGGGTAAAACTTCCACTGAAATTAAAGAACTCTTGCCTATTGTAGGACTAGGGAATCTAGTTCAGTAGTATTTTGGAATAGAAAGAAAAGCCTTGTGAGTTTTGCAAGAAGATCTGTCCTACAAGTCTGGAAATGGGGTGACCTTTCTATTATTGAAAGTCCTTTCAAAAATCCATGGATTTCAGTAGAAGAGTAAAACTAATTGTCTTTCCACTGGTGGATTGATTCTGTTCCAGGACAGAAATATCACCTCCAGCAAGCACAAAGCTATTAACGTTTCCTGGGTCATGCATATGGTGAATTCTATCTTTCTTCACAAAAAAAGATTTGCAACTCCTCTTCTGCTATGTTAGTCACTAACATTTTAGCCCCTTCTTTTCAGGTCATTAATTTAATGTCAGTGCCTTTGAGAACTGCTTAGTTCCCTGGTGTGTTTTGCTCCTCCTATTCCAGAATTAGTTTCCTGACTTCTTCCCTGCAGGCTGCTGTCCCTGTTGGCAGTGACTAGTATAAAGGCAGTAGCCTACCTTGTTTATCCCTCTGCTTAGCTTCATTCCCCACTTCCATGGTGTTACCACAGGAAGAATGGTGGGTGCCTGATTCATATGTAAATGTTAATAACACAGCTGCTATGTATGACACATAGCCTGGGTCTTTCTCCTCGCTCTACAGTTTTAAAACTTACACCATAACATGAACTTAAGGCTGATACTAGTGTCCATGTCCAGCCTCACGTCCCTGGTGCTCTCTCTGCCCTGCTAGAAGATATGATTCTGTGATTCTGTGATAACTATCCCAGTAAAATAATTTTTTACTTTGAAAGCAACAGAGCATTTTGGAACCTTTAGCTTTCAGACTTAGTATGCTAATACTCAAGCCCAAGAGTTGTCATGAGTTGCCTGTGTTTATGACAGCCCTGGAGCTACTTGAGTCTTCCTAATGATTGGCAAATTATTCTTGGACTTGCTTACCATGTTATTAGATGCTTTCTAAATTATTTTAAAAAGATAAAGAACCTAAATAGTCCTGAAAGTGGTGAGTGGGAGCTGTCAAGGAAACAACTTGCTAATGGAAACATAGCATAATTAACTGCCTTATTTAAATGACTTGCCAGTAAGTTATTGGGAAGAACTGATAAATAAGGGACTGAAGCAGCAGATAGTCTTTGCAACCATAACTGAGTGATACAAACTTTAATAAGTGAACTTATTATAGAGAAGTTGAACGAAACAAGGATAATGGTCATTTGAAAGAACATAAGGTCAGATTCACCGCAGAGTTTATTAATCTGTTCTGTCTTTTTGTGGTCTTTTGCCCAGCAGTGATGTGCTTGCAGTGTATTCTCTGACTCTTGGATCTGCTGAGCCAGTTTCTGGAGCACAGGCAGTGCTTTAGAACCAGGCTTGTTAGTGTGGCTAAAAACACAAATGCCAAACCCTGTCCTGTCTTGTCCTGTCTCAAAGGCATGTAGCCATGTCACAGTCATCCTGGTTCTCCATGTGGCCACACCATGGTGAACATTGGAGTAACAATGGATGAGTATGAATCAGAAACATCTAATAGCTCTTTTAAGTTTGCCTTTAGCACTTGGTTTTCTAGGCTGGAAGCTGAAATGAGCCTGCTGTGCTAGATATAGCTCTCTTCAAAAAAAAATAATACTGCTGAACCAGAGGCTGAGCTCACAGTGTGACAGTTTGGGATTTAGTTCTTGGTGGGCCTATTAGTATTGTTTAAATGGCAGCAGTGGCCAAATGCTGTGCAGACAGGGGAAGAGAGACAGTCTTTGCCCTGAAGAACTCATAAACTAAATGGCAAAGTGAGAAAAAATGAAGACAGCATGAAAGCAGTTGCATGGTCATTAGCTATGGCTTAATAGTTCAGTTGGAAATGGTTTCTTAAATTAATTTGCTGGATGAAAGACAGTCTGCCTGCCGGACCAGCTATTAGCTGGTTAGTTCCCCTTAAGTGTCATGGAAGGGTTAGTAGGTGAATTTCCAAGTGTGAGAAGGCAGTGGTTATGGGAATCAGCTATAGAATCAGGAATCATGACTTAGAAAGACTCTAGTTTGACCTTCTGCTGAAAGCAGGGACAATACTGACTGTAGACCAGGTTACTCACAGCTTAATCCAGTCTGGTCTTGAAAACTTCCAAGGATGGAGATTTCAAAAATATCTCTCTGGGCAAACTGCTCCATTCAATTGCCCTCAGCATTAAAATATTTTGCTTATATCCCATCTGAACCTTCCCTTTGTTTTTTCTGACCATTATCTCATTCTCACACCGTGCACATCAGAGAACCTCGCTCTGTTTTCTCAGAAACTTCTTCATAGGAAAAGGAACACTACTACTAGATCCCTCAAAGCTTTTTCTTCCCCAGGCCAGTTCCCTCAGCCTCTCCTCACTGGGCAGATGCTCCAGACCTCAGCCATATTGTCTGCCCTCATCCAGAGTCACTCAAGTGCCAAATAAAGTGGAATAATCACTGCCTGTGGTTACTGGCTACATTCTGTTGATGCAGCCCAGTGTGCTGTTAGCCTTCATAACTAGCAGAGCACATCACTAACTCAGGAATACATTATTGTTCTCGGGGATCCCTAGATCCTTTTCAGAAGTGCTGCTCCCCACCCAGTTGGTCACAGCGTGTACACACAGGGTAAGACCATCCCATGCATGTGAATTTGCATCCATCCTTGCTGAATTTCCTTTCAGTCCATTCCTCCAGCCTGTCTATGTCCCTCTGAATAACAGCTGCACCTCCACATGAGTTGGCAAACATTTGGTGTCATCCTCAGCCTTGATGAGTGGGCATTCTGTCTCCTTGTTCAGGTCATTGCTAAAGAATTAAAGACATTTGAAGTGAAATATTAAACACTAGCCCTTGAGCCTGACAACCCAGCCAGATTTCACCCATCTAGTAGTTCAGTTATCTAGATCATAACATCACAACTTGTACGCAGGAATGCTCTGGGAGACTATAACAAAAGCTTTGGGAAAAGGTAGGTGACATCCACTGATCTCACAGGAAGGCAATTGGTTTGGTTAGACATGATCTACATTAATGCATTCTGAATTCAGGGGCACAGAGGAAAATACTGAGAAGTGAGTTAATGTAAAACTAGGACATGGATGGATATTTCTGTCTGTCTTTGCTAGAGTGTCACTTTCAGGTAGTTAAGTGGGGTTCATATCTATCAGAGCTGCATTTCAGATTTCAGTTTTACTCTCAAGTGTGAAAGAGCAGGGACTGAAGGTCAAACTGAATTTCTGTTGGTGAGTGATTCTAGGTATCACATCTTGCCAGATTCACACTTCCCATTGCCACCTCACAGCCTATGTGGATGCCGTCTGCTTTACTTCTATTACTAGGCAACCCCAGTTGATTCAAATATTTACCCCTTTATCCGTTTTAATTCAGGATGTGTCTTCAATGCTCCCCTCAAGAAGTAGCATGTTTTGCTCCTGTTCTGCTGGTCTGTGAATTCATTGTTTGCAGGCTGGCGAGGCACCATTTCTGGGGTGACAGATGGGGCAGACTACAAACCAGGCAGTTGCCTCCCAGCCTGAATGATATTTTAATAAGCACAGAGAGGTGACAGAGAGAGAAGCTTCTCACTTGAATGACTGGCAGTTTTGTCTTCAGCCTGAAAGCACTAATAGATTATTTTTGGCCCAAGTCCAAAAAAAAAAAAGTAAAAAAAAAATAATCATGGAAACTAGAAGCAGAAAATCCCATTAGCTTCTAACTTATCTGTCTTTTTTTTAAGGGTCAAAGAAGTCTTTTCTTGCTGGTCTATTGTACAGATAGGAAGTTGTTTCCCTGTTTTTGGTATTTCAGTTCTCTCTCAGGGATTATATACTTTGAGAAATTTGCTTTTTATTTACCTTTTGTTTTCATTCTTTTTTCTTCATTAATTTTCTCCATTGTCTTCCTTCCTTCCTTCCCTAAACATTCCTTCTTCTAGTTTCTTTACACTCTTTACAGAGTGGTGTTGAAGTCTCTCTGAATAATGAGGTCTACCAACATACTTGGCTTCCAGCTTCTGTATCCTGTGAAACAGCTAGTGCAGTGCTAGGCAATGGTGTCTACATGGGAATCTCTAGAACCCATGTCCTCTTCTTCCTGCCCTTCAGCTCTGTCTCAGTCGTATAACACAGGGTCTGCGTAGGACTTTGTTTCATTCTTGGTCTTATGAATAAAAGCACTACAAAAGGGAGCTCTGGCAAAGCCCCGGCAAGCTCGGAGCTCCGTCTGCATTATGAGCAGCTCAGTGACTTGCAGACAAGCTGTATGATATCTGGGCTTTCAGAGGAGAAGATTCTTTATCTTCCTACGAGTACAGGGAATAAAAGATCCATCTCTCAGTAGGAAAATATCAAAATGATGCTGGGATCTCAACGGCAGTATGGTCCTGTACGCTGATGAGAGAATGCCCTGGAAATGTGCCAGTATTTGGCATAGGCCTTCAAATCTATTTTACAAGATTCAGGTCTGTGTTTCAACTGGAGTATAAGCTGAAAATTAATGGTATTCCTACTAAAATATGCTTCTTTTTGCTTTCAGACACAATGATGACATTGAAGGTTCAGATCCTGCTTGGTTTCCTTTGCTGCATGGCCTTTCTGCCTACAGATGGCTTCCCAGCAGATACCAGTACTGAATTTCGCTCCGCTTTCTCTGTGGCCAGAACCAGCAGCATGGAAGGGAGCTCTGAGATGGTCATTACATTTGACAAAGTGTATGTCAACATTGGCAATGACTTTGATCCCAAGACTGGATTGTTCCGCTGTCGGATCCCCGGAGCCTACTACTTCTCCTTCACTGTCGGGAAATACCCAAAGAAGAACTTGTCTGTCATGCTGATGAGAAACAAGAATGAGGTGCAAGTGATTGTGTATGATGAACACCACCGCAAGGAACGGAAGGTAGCCAGCCAGAGTGCCATGCTGCAGCTCGACTACGGTGACACAGTTTGGCTGCGTTTGCACGGAGATCCCAAGTATGCTCTTTACAGCAACGTGGGCCCTTATACAACTTTCAATGGCTACCTAATCTACCCAGACACTTCTGCCTTCTTCCAGAATGCTCTTAGCTCTCAAGAGCTGGGTCCACACCGTCACACTATTCAGCAGCTTCCTGGAGAGCAGAATGAAGCTTCACAGCAACATGTGTTATCTGATCAACCAAACAAGGAACAAGACCCTCGCTCTGCATTTTCTGTGGCCCGCTCACAGAGTCTCCTAGGGACAGATGACAAGCAAACCCAGCATGAGCCAATCACATTTGACACGGAGTTTGTGAACATTGGAAAAGATTTCAATTCCTCCACTGGCATCTTCTCGTGCCGTATACCTGGTGCATACTATTTCTCCTTCACCATTGGCAAAATGCCCTTTAAGACGATGTCGGTGAAACTTATGAAGAACCACAATGAGGTGCAGGCCATGATCTATGATGACAACCACTCCAAGAGGCGGGAGATGCAGAGTCAGAGTATCATGCTGCCTCTGAAATACGGGGACACCGTATGGCTCTACAGCCATCAGCATGATGGCTATGGTGCTTACAGTAACCATGGCAAGTACATCACCTTCACAGGCTTCCTGATCTACTCAGAGGCTCAGCCAAAGCAGCTTCCAGCTGCCAGTTCACCCCAAGGGTCAAATAATTAAATGCAGATGTGAAAGGAGCCAAGGTGCCATGAACTTGGGTACAGCTCCTCTTCAAGTATCATCCTCTACTTTGAGCATGCTGTCATGTGTGTCCAGTGCTTTCCTTACGCTGCACGCTTGCGCTCTGCCTGCAGGGCCACCGCCGTGTCTGCCGTTCATCCATAGTAAGGTCTTTATAGGTTGTACGCGTGTGTCCTGTGTTGGTGTTTGACTTAAGCATAAAGCATGAGGTAGTTTTGGGGCAGGGGTGGGCCAGTGTAGTGAGATGCTGGGGATCAGAGAGCCACTGCGGTAGTGTTGCTGCAGATGCCCACCATCCAGAAAGCAAAGGATGTAGTGACTTTCCTTGCATATCCGGGGAGGGAATTAATGTAATGAAAATGAATGTAATAAAAATACAAAAGATGTAAAATGTTGTCAGATTGGAATTTATTGCTACTTGTGAGACTGGTGTGCTAGTCACTGCCTGAGGCACCAGTTCGGAGGGAAAGCAGCACAGTGATCGTACAAGCTGCACTGTGTGTTACTGGGACAATTTTCATTCCCATTTTTCATTTTATGCAACGAGCTCGACTGGAGAAACCCAACCACCCAGAGATCCTGGAGGAGAAAATGTGTTTCATTTCTGTTTCTTTCTTGTTAGCAGGTGGAGGCATAGTTGCTATCTTCTTGACCACATCCACAGGCATATGGTGGTACCCATCCTGCTATTTTATTGCCAAGAACTGCATTTCTTGTGCAGAGCCCTTGGCCTTTCTTTTCTTTAAGGCAAAACAGCTTTCAGAAGACTCTGAATAACTCTCCCATCTCAAACACTTATTCTGCCTTATTGCCCCATGCAATGATGTCATCAATATGTTGTAGATGTTCAGGGGCACCCTTCTCCCATGCAGTTTGGATTAGTCCATGATAAATGATAGGGCTGTGCTTCCACCCCTGGGGCAGGCGACTGGATACCCCTCCATTTGAAAGCAAACTGTGACCTGGATTCTGCTGACAAAGGACTTGGGAACACGCTGGCCGTGTGAATGGCAACGTTCCACTTGGATGGTTTTGACTCTGGTTCATACTGGAGCTCTGGTACAGCAGCAGTCAGTGGTGGTGTCACTTTCTTCAGGCCACAACAGGCCACTGTTAACATCCACCCTCCATCAGACTTTTGCACTGGCCGTATGGGGCTACTGAAAAGTGAGCGAATCTTGCTGATGACTCCCAGTTTCTCCAGTCACAGTGAGTAGAGAGACTGGTGTGGCTGTAGAGGGCCCTGGTGAGTTCCTACAGCGTAGCCAGGGCAGATGCAGGATCCACTGAGGCTGGGAGTAGGGAAGCAGGAGGCTGGAGGCTTCATCGTGCTGTTTCAGTTGAGCTAAGCCCTAGTTTGTCTCCCTAAATACATACGCTGCATAAGTGCAACATCTTGAGCATGCACAAAATTTTGTGACATCCCTTGATTTTAATTTATCATCTGCTCAACAGATAGAAATGTTCTTGAAGTGACTCTTAACAAAATACTGAACTCTAAACAGCATATTTGCATCTGAGCCAAACCCTCAACCTGTATCCATATGTTCATACAGCTCAGACTGTATATACTCCAGCAAGTCCGTATTTTCATACACTAGTTACATCCCAGCTTGGCTTTTTGATTATAGCCTCTGCTTGAACTTGACTTTTTCTGCAGCCACTCCCTGCTTCTGTCACTGCATGTCTACACATTAAAGACTGGGGGCATGGTTGGGAAAAGGATGAAGGGTAGAGATTGGAGGCATATAAAAAGCCAGCGTTAGAAGAACACTAGCTGGGACACAAGTTTACTAGAAGTTACACTTCAAACACAATGCTAATCTTGATTCCTACATCTTTTGGTAAGGATGCAACAACCAACCTGTCTTATGAAGCTTGTGAACCTCTCTGTTTATCTTTTGCCACAGCAGTAACCTGACCTCTAAAACCATTCTCTGTGGCATCTTGCTTCCGGGCTACTAACTCCTGCCTCACCATTTCTCCTTTCCATCTGTTGGGCAACAACAGCTTGGAAGAAGATTAACTAGGTCAAAAGCTTGCAGTTCCCACTTTGAATGTCACATATGCCTCCTTTGTTGAGCACGGAAAATTAAAACTATAATGAGAGAAAGGAAATTATGTATCTCATCATTTAAGCACATGCAATGAATGTTCAAAATTGATGTACCTATAAAAGGTAGTGAGAAGCCTAACAGAAATGGGAAGAAAAAAAAGTCAAAAAGTCTTCTGAGCAGATAATTACATTTCTTTAATTCCACACTGCAATGTGTAAGACAGAGAGAGGTCAATGATTTCTTTCTATAACATAATTGTATTTCTGATTCTGAGGATAGAGACTGTGTTTGTTATGTTTGGCTTGTAAAGTGCCATAGCTGTACAAAATAAACTTATAGAAGAGCTAAAATCTGCTGAAGAAATAACTAGGTCATAATCCTTAGGAATTTAAATGAGATTTAAGGGTGTGTATTCCACACTGATAACTGACACAAAGCAGTGTACATGTGTAAATATGATATGCAAATATTAGAAATCTTCACAGAATACATACATTTTCAGGTTGTTTTTTAATGAAAAATGAATACCTAAGATGAGAAATTACTGGGGACAAATAAAATGTGATGCCACAGGAGCAGAAGCTGAAATTAAATATGTGACCTATATCATGAAACACAGCAAAATCTGGATAGCTGCTTACTGGAGTGGAAAAAAAGATATTGTATCTGGCTGAAACCACAGGAAGAATAGAGAGGCTGAACCAAATTATCTGAAATGAAGTCACACATCAGTGTGACATCCTGGAAGAAAAACCTGCCAGGACATCTCTCCAGTAAGCAACAGTGATCACGATAGTTAGCACATCTGAATAGCACTGCCCCCTTCAGTGCAGCCCACTTAAAAAAAACCTAAACAAGCAAACAAAAAACCAACACCCATCCACTCCCTAAAACATACACAACCCCCCCTCCCTCCAGGAAAGGGTGAAATGCACTCCATAGGGTTTTTCCTATTTCATTTAAAAATAAAAGCATGTGTATGAATCTTTAGAGAGTTGCCAGTATGATGCAGAAAGCAGGAGAAAAAAGTGTGGTGTGTTTGTACAAAGTCCTGAATAACGTGTAAAGCATTAAAAATAATCAAGGATGGAGCTGACAGTAGTTTCCCTTATTGTCTCTCTTGGTCCTGGCCAGGTTAGAGCGATAGAAATCTTTCAGATGTGCTAAATGTGAAGGCTTCTCCTTCCAGGGCCAGGAAGCCAGGACGAGGGTGGTATTTGCGGGGCAAAGCCCCTTGCACAGGTCACGAAACATCTCATCCACCAGCTGAAAGAAAAAATGAATCCAGAGATTTTTATCGACACCCTGCGCGGAGCGAAGCTGATAGGCACAGTAAACACTGGTGAAAAGGAGATGGTCAAACTCTGAGAGAGGCAAGGGGGCGTCAGTCAGCGAGTAATAACTCAGGTGCTGCTCAATCTCTGCCGGTGTTTTGGGGACTTTGTCTTCTAAAACCCGCAGGAACCGCCGTGCCGGGCGCAAGGAGGCCAGCTCTTCGTCCCGCAGCCGGACCGTCCCGTTGGCCTGAATATCCAGCCCTCCCCACAGCATCTGGAAGAGAAGAAGAGCAGCATGCGCACAGGAAGCCCGGCACAGACCCTCTGCCAGTTATAACTGAGCTGTAAAGCCATCTGCAATGCTGCCAAGTCTCGGGTCGGACCGAGAGGCAGCCACTCCCTGACTCACAGCCCATGGCCCGCCTAGTCCCACTCCACGTCCTTCTCTGCCAGCCCCACACCCCTTTTCTGACCGGCCCCACACCTCGGTTTCCCTATGGGACAAGGCCAGCTCTCGCCTCCCACCCTGTGTCTCCCGCCGCAGTCCCTCCCGCAGTGGCTCCCTAGCAGGGCTGTATGGGGTGGGGGGCTTGGCCACTCAGTGCGGGGAGTCACCTAACGCAGTGGGGATGGTCTCTTGTCCCACCCTGGAGGTGTGAGACGCCATGGAGGGGATCAGAGCCCCTCCAGCTGCACTCCACAGTGCAAGGGAGCACAAACACAATTATGGAATTGCCGAGGTGTTTTCCAAGCACTCCTGGAATCAGGCAGGGATGAGAACGAGCAGAACATGTGAGTTTTTACGTGCAGGCAGGTGGGAGCATAGGCACTAACAGTGCCTCAGCCCACAGGGCCCCAGCACCCAGGAGACCTCTAACATGACGTCAGCATCCTCTGGGCCATGGTGGTGTGTGTTGGTGCCGGCACTGTCCCTGCTGTGAGGATGTTCATCTGGAAGACATCAGGCAGAATTTGGTAGAGCAAGACCACGTATGGTCCTTCCTGTTTATTTTTGGTGTTTGGTTGTCAATAATCTCTTTGATATTTTTGAGGTGCCACTCGTAGCTTGCCAAACAGGACAGGCAGTGACCACAGGATTATGATGAGTGAAATAAGCTTTTTAGGAGAAGCAGAACTGTAAGTCTTAAGTATGACGGCCCTTAATCCTGCCAGCAGAGCTAAGCGTACAGCAGCGAAGGCACTTGCTTTGACAGGCAGCAAGGAAGCCCCTCATGCTGAGTAGGGGTGGGCTTTGAACCAATGGGTTTTGCTTGCTTGGCATCTTTTGCTGGAGAAGGTAATGCTGCCTAGCAGAAGGAGGGTGCAAGGAGGCTCCTCAGCCTGCTGGTGGGAACATGACCTGATGCTTATCCTGGTTTTATAGTTCTTCCCTGAGCTCCAGCCACTGGTGGGGCAGAGTGTGAGTAAAAGAAACCCAATTAGATCTGTTATGGCTCTTCTCATGTCCAGCTAATTCCTTGCTGGGCCAACTGACATCATTTAAACTAGGAGAAATGGATATGAGCCCAGAGGAATGGGAGTTTATTTATAAATATGAGAGTCTCATGACCCTAAGAATTCTTCAATTTTCATTAACTAATACTTAAAACACTCATAGTATTTCAAGTTTCTGCATTTATTTTGCCTTCATTATTTGTTTCTTTGTGAAGAATGAGGCACAAGTAGCCTCGGTGCAGGACTGTCAGAGGGAGGCTGCATCCCCTCCCCGCTCTGTGCTGACCAGCATAGCTGTGTAGCCAAAACATTCTTCTATCTCTTACAAACTCACTCTTCATCTCAAGAAACATGAGATGGAAAAAGCTCATATAAAATAGTAAGCTCTCCCATACTTTTTTTTTTTATAGTGGTGAAAGCTTTTTAATATAAAAAAGAGTGAGAATTTGAGTACTCCAGAGCTAAGGTCAGCAAGTGCCTATAAAAAGTAGAAAAACAATTTCATACTCTGCATGTGTTTGTGTGTGTGTGTGATGACTACTACCAAACCCTGCTTCCAACTTTCCGTTCTGGATTGAAGCTTTTCAGGGCGATGTGCGAGCTGCCCGAAGGAGCCAACTGCCACCCCCTAGGCTCCAGAGGTTTGTTTCTCTGCACAGCTGCAGGATCCTTGATCCAAACCAGCTCTGGCTTTCAAATGTGAGCAAGGATGTAGCTGGTCTTTCCTACTCCTCCACAGACATGCCAGCAAGGCTTTTAGCTCAGGTAAAAATACTACATCATCTGAAAATTTCTCCGCTGGGCTTCCTGGTGCTAAGTGATCCCTTAGGTTCACAGATCCCTCGGGCTGCAAAGTCAGTTTGTTGAATAACTGCCAAACTGCTGTTAGCATTAACTGTCTCATAGATATGTGCAGTGTTAGAGCTTTGAGTAGAGCAAACAAAAAAATAAACAAAGCATAACAAATAAGGTATTGAAATAATATCACGAACAACTCTGGAGATGGGAAAACAGCACCTATCTTTATCATTCAACATTTGCTCTTTTTCCCCAAAAAGCATCTAGAAAATCACCAATGTTAATGCAGGAGCGGACTTTTCCAGCAGAGACCCAAGAAAACCCTCCCTCTGCCACCAAAACAAGCAGCAAGACTTCATCCTGCAAGCAGGTACCAGTGCTTCCCCGCAGGGAACAGCCCCAGCTGGGATCCCAGCTCTCTCTGGTGACAGCACAGCTACCTGAAGCGTTCGACTGTATGTGCAGAAGCAGGCAAAGTGTTGTGCCATGAGCACGAGAAGCCACATCCCTAGCAGGTGTGTTTCCTACCTGTCAGCCTCTGGCACCCCGCAAACACGCACAGCACCAGCCAGGCGTTGGCCCGCGCCTGGCCCATAGCAGCCCTGCGCAGCAGCGGCTGCCACCCACCGCCGTGGACTGCGCTACGCGTGAAGCGAGAGCGGTTTGCTGCGGCGTCTTCCCGTGCTGCTTCTGGTCCCAGCAGCCTCTGTTGGAATGGGTCCATCTTTCTGTTTCTGGTTGCAGCCCTGGGAAGGGCTTGCAGTTCCACTTGCTGACCCCGAAGGATATTTTCCATCGTATTTTGGAAACTTGGATGACTTTGTTGTGAAGTTTTTTGGCAGAAAATTTTTATGGTTTTTTTCCTAAGACTGTTTTCTGTCTGAAATTTACTGCAGGATGCTATTAGCTGCAAGAAATTTCACTACATGCTTGCCTCTGAAGAAGGGAGGACCTCCTGGTCCCTTCCATCTCTGCATAGCACCTCTGTCACATCTCTTTGACACTTATGCTCAGCCCCTTGGCTTGGTTTTCCATTTTCCTTTTTCCTGAGCTTGGAAATCTGCAAACAATCCTGAAATCTCACAAATGGATACGGCAGTACTTAAGCTGGCAGTCTGTGCAGATTCACGGGAGGGCGGTAGCAGCCAAAATACGCCAGAAGAACCGTCACCCGTTCAGCTCTGTATCAGACCTCACAGAGGGAGAACTCAAACCACAAACCAAGCAAACAGCAAGCATCAGATCCAGATGGGCTTTAGCACCTCGTTGTCCTCTCCTGTGACAACCCTTCTGGATTAAGCTGGGTGCTGGTACACCTTAGACATTGTGAATGACGCAGGTGAAACTTTATCTGATTCCCTTTGCAGCAGGCAACTGTGCTCTACACACCTTTGTGCTTCTACCAATCCCCAGTCAAGCTGTTCTGGATTTCTGCTCTGCATGGCACAGCATGATCCTGGGGTCTTCAACACTCTGGGGTGCTGGGGTTATGTACAATAATATGTATATGTAAGCAATGATACCACCTCCTTCAGGTTAAGGAGGGAAAGTCTGCCTGGAACGGGGAGAAGGTGGAGCTGAAGTGCATACCTTTCTCAGTAAGTTATTGGGTGTTTGTCATGACTGCTGTCACCAGAGAGTTCACTGAGGGTAGGGATGGTGTTGCTGTGAAGTGTCAGTGTACAAAGCAGCAAGTCTTCTGAAACTTACAGGATCTATAGGTGTACAGTGGACGCACGGCAGCTCTGAAGAAAAGCAGCATGGAAGAGTCCCACATTTGTCATGGGATGAGGAGCCCTCAGTATCCAGAGCCATTCTTACCCTTAGTCAGATCACAATGAAAACTGTGCCTCTGTCATAGCCTTGTCTATCTTCAGGTCAAGCTACACTTCTTCTGGTTGTCATCATTTTCTGCTGCTTACGCCTTACTTGCATACTTTTCTTCTGGGATGAGACATCTTGTATTAAACTGTGAATCACATGCTGCTCGAGAGGCAGGCGCTGGTGACCCATCTGTGCAGAGAGATTGATGTGCCTTCTGCAATCCACAGCGTACACGTGGCTTTGTCTAGAAGTCACTAGGCAAAAAATCCCAGCGTCTCACGGGCCCTGAAAGAACCTCGCTTTAGCATGAGGCATGAGACACTAGGAGAAGCTTGGGATTTTGGCCAACAGCTGCAAAGGCCACATATGATTTTGTCAAGAGAATTTCCTAGCTGAAGTGCCTAGAGGAGGATACCCGTGTTGTTGGGAGGGAGAAGGGAGGAGGCTCAGAGGCTGCACCTGGGTGACCGGACCAGTCAGTCAGGGGTCAGGTGGCAGCGGATTTTGTGGAATTGCCTCGCTATCCCACATGGAAAAACACTTGGAGAGTGATAAACATATGCCTCAGCTGTGTGTAAAGCAAGAACAAACAAGCTCAGAAGCAAGCCTGGTTTTCTGATGGCTGCATTTAGTCCCTGCATGCACAGTCCTGGTGTCATGTGGTCCCTGCTCCTCCCAAGGCATTTTGTCCTTGCCAGGTATTCACAGCTGAGTGTGCACAGCCCTGCCCCTCTGCACTCCCCCTGGTCACACCATCTGCTGTGGGAGCAGTTTCCACATGTCATGTCACACCAGGTTTCTGCAGGGGCACCCTGACTGATTTCATCATTTCCTGCTGAAGATGGGAAAGGGGAACAAGACATGAAGGATCAAAAACTGCAGGAGCTGGTTGAATGCTTGTTGAAGCACAAGGTGTAGTTAATACAGCACCAGAAGAGCCTCTTTGGGAGGGAGGTTTCTTTGAGATGGGACTCTGAGGAGACAGGCAGCACCTTCAGGAAAGGGAAATACTGCTTACAGAACTGAGAAAAATCTCTTGCTTTGAACACCTCACCCAGAACCTGGGTAGACCACAGTCCCCAGTCTACATCTGTCTGGTGAGTGCTCAGGCGAGGAAGATGAGGAGAAGTTGAGGGAAGAGTGAAGTAAGAACATACATGGCTTCCAGGGAAGGTGAGGTCTGAGTAGCTGGAAGGGAGGAGAGATGAAAACCTTGACGGAAGCAGGAGTGAAGCACTGACCATAACCAGACAGAACCTCTGCAGTTACACTGGCATTTTCCAGGTACCATGCTGCAAGCTCTTATGCAAATGCTTTCCCTGTCTTTTCCTTTAAGTCTGTGAGTGACATCAACGGCTTGAAGGAGTGAGGAGCTGTGTAACAGTGACAGGGAGGGCCTAATGCCTTCCCCCATCCTGCTCAAAAGGACATCCTCCCCGCCCCAGGCCTCATGCAGCATGGAGGTGTCATGGCATGCAGTGTGATGGGCAATATGGGGTGTGCTGGTAACCAGCCTGACCCCCAGTAGTCCCACAAACTCCACAAAAGTAGTCCCACAAAAGTGCAAGGCCCATCTGCAATTTCCATCTGCATTTTGACTGGAGATCCATTATAAGGGTTACATAGAGTGTGGTCGTGTTGCAGGCTGGCACCATACCCTGGCACCATCGACAGCCCCATCCTCTGGGGCAGAGTGTGCTCATGTGGCTGCAGGGAGAAATGTCAGAGCTTTGGAGAATACCAGCAAAGCCCACTCAGCTGGGGAAGCTCAACATGGTGGCGGTGAACCGTCACCTAAAGGCTATTTGTCACCTCAGTACCAAAAAATCTCTTCAAAACAAAACTTGTGTTTGCAAGTCAGCTACATCTGACTTACATCTCATCTAACATCCTCCCACAGCTGGGAATCCAGCCCAGGCAAACAGCCTCATGGAAGCTGGCAGTGTGAACTGGGCAGGGATAGAGGACTTGAAAGACTGCTTTGCACTTGGCCAAGCTGACCACAACCTTGCCCAGGATGAAGTGCCCACCAGCCACAAGGAACCAAAAGCAAACAAGCTCCATAGGCAGGAACGGCCCCTAGGCTCCATGAGCAGTGGAGGTGGTGGGCCAAAACTGGCGGAACTTTCTGAGGCTGTGTAACCTCTTGTGCCCCAGGGTAATACATCTGGGTGCCTAAATTGCACTCATCATAACCTCACAGGTTTCTCTAATGAGAAGAGATTTGGGTCCATTAATAACTGCTCTACATAACTGAAGACCTTCTGGAGCCAATGCCTGTCCCCACAGGACTGGACATTTTTCCAGTACACACATTACTTAGCAAACCTGTTGCACTGTCTAACTTGACAGGGCATTGTGTCTAACATTTCTTGATGCTACATCAATCACATTCTCCCTCTGCACAAACACTATGTTTAAATGGCAGTTTTCCTTCTGTTCCTGTTACCATCAGTCTTCTGACTTACCGTACTGGGAAATTTGTATATTTTATGATGCACAGACCATGAGTCTTATCATGGTGCCTCAAGCAACCTGGGATGGAGGAGGGAGAATGTGGGGGAAAATGTGCTTTATAAAGAATTTTCACAGTAACAGAAGCGCTGCCAGAACTTTTCTGTCTTGTGCAACAGGCATCGGCATGCAAAAGAGCCACCGCGACAGAAAACAGAACCAGCTGTGGAGCACGTTGTAGGCAGGACTAGATGCTCATTTCCTAGCTAATCAGATCAATTGATGGCAGATCCAAAGTGGAGCTAAGAGCCTCAAACTTGTGCTGATTTGTGTTCCCTTCTCTTTCCTCTCTCCTGTAAAAAGCTGTGATGAGTGGCAAACGCTATTAACTTTAACTAGAGATCGCTGTTGAGTCATGTCCCAAACACTTCCAGCCACAGCAGCCTGAAACAAATTATATTTTAAAAAGTAAAGAAGCCCATGTTTACAAGGCTGGGGTGGAAACAAACACGAAACCCGATTCTTACCATACAGTTAATCTCTTTATCCTTTAGAATAGGCCACTTTCTAGTCATGAGTACTTGTCCCTTTTTGTCATTTAGTTGAATTCATCATTGTCCTATCCCATACTCCGACTAACCCTAAACCCTGTTTGTAATTAGTCCTTTTTAGGATTTAAAAGCTTAAGTAGCGATTCAGGGAATCTCTATAAGCAGTTTATGAACTATCTCACCAAATCTGTTTCACGATTGCTTTCAGATCTTAATGAGGTCAGCCAGCTTTGTTATGCAGAATAGCATTATGCATTTTCTGGACTAAGGACAAGGAACATTATTAACTGATGACTGTTGTAATGTAACCCCATTCAAACAGGTGGTGGGTGGATTGAAACTACAGTGGTTTTCCAGCTTTTTTTTTTGGAGAGAGATGAGATTTTCCACAAGAGCAAAGATAGTGGTAATGCTATTATATCATACAGCTCAAAATAATTGGAATAGTGACAAAAAAGGCAGAGACTCTCGTCTGTGGGACAAGGGAATTTTTGACTGCAGGAAAAAGCCCAATCTGAAGATGCTGGAGAAAGCAGACTGCTTCCCTATGAAGCAAAAGCCATCATGAGGGAGTGGCACGTGAGCAGTTACCTCTAACTCTTCTGCCAGGAGAACTTGCATGGACCTCATTCCCAAGGAAACAATGCAGATTTCCACAATTGTTTTGGTCTGAACCCGGGTACATCCTGTGTTGCCCTAATAACAACTACGTTAGAACCATTTACTAAAGCTTTGCCCATTATTACAGTCTTCCCAACATCCATCTTGGAGCTGAGATGCTGCTGTCTCATGCTGAAGCTCCACAGCTGCTTCTGTACATCTCCCAGTGAGTGCTCAGGTTATGACTGATGCCTGCAGGGAGAGCTGGCAGCAGCTGTGTGTAGAAAGCATCTGAGCCACAGGGAACGCCTGGACTCTGTTCAATTTGAAAGCCAGAAAGACCAATTCAGTTTTAAGACTGAAAGCAACAGATAAAGAGATACCAAGTGGATTATCAGGAGTGTAAATTATCAACCCTTTTCATCTGGTTTGACAACAACATTATTCATGTGACCACAACAGGCAAGAATCTCCTATCAATGTTTTATTATTATAAATACTATTTCAGAACACAGAGGATGGTGCCGCGCATCCGCTCCGTACTCTTTCTATTTTGTATCTTCTTTCTTGGCTCCTGCTTCTATTTTCAGTGGTTCTGGAGCTGGACGATGGGCAGGAAATGCCTCCCAAGGACTATTCAGATCAAACTTGCGAAATTCCTGAGACAGTTCCACAGGCTCCGCCACTACCCGCTTCACTTCATCATCATACCGCACCTAGAACAGTGCAAACCACACAGGCAGCTTCAGGCAGTCCCCACAGCAACTCTGCAATTAGCCATACACAGTAATGACCCCGACCACGCTCCGGTACAGGCAATCCTACTTCTTATACTATGGACAGGCCAGGGCACTCTGCCACGGCTTTGTTTCTCTCATTATTAAACTAGAGCCCTCCAGGTGCCACCAAGACCTCCCAGGCTCTCCAGGAAGACCCTACCTTTTGCTACCACATGCCTCACGTGTCCCTACTAACCACCCACCATCAGGAGTGCCCAGCCTACCATCCATACAGAGTCCCACATGGAATAAGACATTTAGTTTGTCATATGACAAAGGAATTTCTCCTGAGTCACTGAAATAAGGTGGCCCAACCACCTGGCACAGCTGGGGACTGCTCTCATGAATCTTTGTAACACAGCAGTTTGTTTGGTTTTAGTTGTGCCCCTTAGCCTAACGCTCCCAACATGGGACAAAAAGACAGCCAGGGTGAAATGCAGACCAGTTCCAGACACAGGCTTGTTTTATCCTTGCTGTGCCAGTCCAGATCTCCAAACCACAGCTCAGAGGATGTTACCTGGTCCTCACCTACATGACTTGCTGCTATTTCTGTTTTTCTTAAAACCCTCCGTGGCTTGCAGAACATCACTGTTTTCTCCTGAGACTCAACTCAGTTTCAGAACTGCAGCAAATATGACTGCTCCTGCAAGGTCATGGTTTGAAACTAGACAGATACCAAACAAGCCTATTTCATTTGTGGACTAACATACAGAAGTCAATATCTGATAAATGGCAAGAGCCAGTTCAGCTAGAGTTTTAAAACCTGGGCCTACAAATCTCAACAACGTGGAGTTCCAACTGCATTAAGATCAGGTCAGTCCTGCATTCCTCTGCAAAAAGAAGAAGCACTTTCTGACTGAGAGGTGTCTTTGGTATACAGCATATGAAACTTGCTCAATGTCTCTGGCCTTCAGCTGCTTCATTACAGATGACACTTTGTGATGACTTCTAATTTCCACGCAGGAGATTTAACTCCTCTGGAGTACAGACAAGTGGAACATCCTTAGTGCCTTTTGGACAAAGGATTGTAAGCAGTCACATCCCTGTACTCAAACTCAGATAACAGTATTGGAAAGATTTGATAACTTTAGACTTGAGTGTATCATCTCATACCTCCACGTAACCGGAGAGTGGAAAGTCCTTGCGGAAAGGATGGCCCTCAAACCCATAGTCTGTGAGGATTCGCCTCAGATCAGGGTGGTTGGCAAAGAAAACACCATACATGTCCCAAACCTAAATGAAATGGAACCAAGCAAGTTGAATTAGATTAGGAAAAAAAAACCCAACCCAAATCTTTCACGTATTTGGTCCAAAAAATTCCAGTTACATGCCTGGCTTTGTGTAGTGCCAGCAAAACTGATGCAGGAACTCCTTCAAAAGCAAATCAAACACCCTTTTATCTCCTATTCTGACATGGCAGCCTGGGAAACACTTCCTTCTTTCTTCCTCAGGGCCTTCAGAATGAGTTTAATCAGGAAAACACACAGCCCCTCTCTACAAAGACTCTGCTCCTAAGTCCACTGGCACTCACCTCTCTTTCATACCAGTTTGCTGCCTTGTGCACAGACACTGCTGAGTCAACAGGCGTCAGCTCATCGGTATACGTCTTCACACGGATCCGACTGTTGAACCGCAGAGACAGGAGATTGTAAACAATCTGAAGCAGAATAAAAGGTGGCATTGGTCTTGGGCATTGGATCTTTTTGTAGTCCTGGCTAAACAAAAGCACACGAAGGCTATTTCAAATATTCTTTACCAGCAGAATCACACTGGGCACTTGAGAGCTGGCACTAAAAGACACCATTACAACTGAGCTTACCACTTTTATCCTTAGGAGTGTAATAAAAAAGGATGTGAGATTTAGAAAACATGGCTGATAACAAAGAGCTGAAGTAAATAGGGAACCTAAATCTTTAAAACAGAACACTGAAGGGATGGAGACACTCAACAATAGCCTGTCACAAAGAAAACAGCTCTCAGCATCCAGTGGAGAAAGCTGAGAAGAAATACACTTAATTTTCAGAAAAGAAGTTGGGGATACCAGAGAAAATGTCTTCTGGTGGTGAAGTACTAATAACAAGGGCTGCCTAGGAAGTCTACTAGAACCTTGAGGAAAGAAGATACTACTAGCAAAGTAAAAAAACCACTCCATGCCTTTGCTAGAAATTGTGTAGCCCTGCTTGATACTGCCTCTGTGAGGATGGCTAGAAAATGTGAATTCAGTAAGTCTGTATTTCTACTATTTCTAAGAGCCTACTACCCTGATTTTTGAAAGAAGAATCCTGAATTAAAAAATCTTTAACTTCTTCCTGAGTTAAAAAAAAACCTCTAAAACTCCTTCAATTTTTGCCTAATCATGAGTTACATTACTGAAAGTCAAAGCTGATATCAGCAAGCAAGAAAGAGCTGTATTTGAAAGTAGACATCCAATTAGCTAATACAGACAAGACAAACCTGCCATCCTCTGCTTTCTGTGTGGCTGTTGGTAAGAAATTTAATACCACAAAATAAACCAAAGGGAAAAAAACGCGGTGAGATTTTACTATGTAGTAATGAAATCTCCAATATCCACTGAAAGTCAGTGGAAGCTCTGTGCCTCAAATCTTCCGGGACCTTTCTAGCAACATGCCTCACCTCCTTCAAATAAGTCCCAACTTTCAAGGAATGTTCTTAAAACAACTAAATGTGGAGGATTTGTGGGTTGTTATTTTATAAAAAGGGAAATTGCTAAGAAGATTGATGGGATTTAAAGAAAAATTTGGTCAGTTGTGTCAACAGCAGCAGCTGCCAGGCCTAAGTGGAAAAAGAAAGAGCCCCACAATTCATATCTGGACAGAAAGAAGTCTACAGATGCTTTGATAAAACAAAACCAAAAAAAAACCACAAAACAAACAAAAAAAAAGAAACTAACAAAAAAAAAAAAACACCAAAAAAGAGACTTTCAGCAGAGTGCAAAAGGAAAGCCAGGCTAGGAACCCATGCAGTGACAGTTCTACTGCTGCTTCCATGATCAGATTAAATGAAACTCAGCATTTCAGATTTTCCTTTCACTGTCAGGAAGCCAAAAAACATGGCCACAGCTGCAACAGCACCAACAGCCCTCAGTACACATGAAATTCTCCAAGTCCTGCACCTACAAGCAGCTCTTACCTCAAAGCGGTACTGTCGAGATGGAACATCAACAGCAGTTAAGTCAGCCAAGGATTTGAACTGGGCATTAGTGTGATCCCGAAGGAAGGTCAGAACTGGAATGATCCCATCTGGATGGATCAGAAGTTCCAACTCATTGAAACAAGTCACCTGATGAAAACAGTGGAACGGGTGTGAGGACAAGCACCAAGAGGGCTGAACATTATATCAAATCCAACAAGACACCTAAACAGAGTATAAGGCACAGCAGACAGATAATGGCATCAGATAAAGGGGCTTAATAATAGCAATAACTTGAATGTAATTCTGAAAATCTTTCTTCCCAGAGCAACTTCCGAAAACAGCAAACAAAGTATGTTTGTTCACAATGTCTCATCCCCCTCCGACCCCCAAAGAATTTACTGAATAGCACCTACCTGTACTTGCTGGATATATTTGGGCAGAATCTCTGCCACATACTCGCCAAAAGCACTCAGCTGCTTCTGTTCTACTTCATTTTTCGGTCTGACAGTAGCTAAAGAGAAAAATTAAGTTCTCAAGAGTATGAAAATATGAAAAAAAGAAGAATAACTCTCACCCCTGGCTTACGAGTGCCTTTAAACATCCCAGCTGTCTCTCAGAAGCCAGGCAGCTTCAGGTTGAGACAACCTGCAAAGTTTATTTACAGTAAATTCAAAGCTAAACACAAAATGTCTGTACAGTGGAACGTATAGGATGCTGCAACAGAGACTGGATTGGAACAACACACGTGGTGCTGTGCGCAGAACTAGAGACTTCGATAAGGAAAGACGTTCACGTGAGCACTAGACAGAATTTTTCTGTGTGCTGTAAATACAGCAGGAGAGACAGTCCGACATCACGGTGGAGGAAATAACAGATGGAAAAGCGAGAGGCATAGCTGGCACCACAACCTCAACTCAAACCTGAACCGCTCGTGACATTCAGCCTGGGTCTGGACAGGATCTTCCCAGGCAAAATAATCCTGGTTTGGTTTGGCGTGCCAGCACCCCCCTCACACTCGAAACCCCCTAGGAGCTGCCTATGGCTTTTCTTTTTAATTTGAATTATCATTACGGTTACAAATTCCCCTCGAGACTCGGGGCAGCGAGGCCTCTGAACCTGCTGCCCCGGCACAACCTGGCACGGAACCAGCCGGCAGGCCCCGAGGAAGGCTCCCACACGGGTGCTGGGCGACGAGGGGAGCCAGCTGCCCGCGACGAGCTCCGACGGCGCCGGCCCCGATGATCACTTACGGCGAGTCTCCGCGGTGGAGCTCCCAGTCAGCCGGGTCTGCGTCGCCACCGGGCCTACGCCAGCTGCGGAGAGAAAAGCACCCGTGTCACCAGCCGCTCGGTCCCCTCCCTGGGGGACAAGCGGCGGCCGGCCCTGCCGCGCCCATCGCCCCGGGCGCCCTCACCTCGCAGCGCGACCCGCGCCAAGCCCCGCGCCGCCGCCAACATCCCAGCCGGGCCTCGGACGGGCAAGGGCACGGGCCGGAAGCGGAAAGCGTCGCCGTCGCCGCGCTTCCCCCGAGGGGCGGAAGCGCGCGCGAGGGGCTCGCCGTTGTCGCTTCCGGGTCGACGTCCGGAAGCGGTAGGTGCCTGGCGTCGCCTGGCGCAGGGTGAGGGGCGAGGAGGGCGCCGCTGGGGCACCCCGGGGCGGCGGCGGGAGGCTCCGGGGCGGCGGCATGAAGGGAGGCGCCGCAGGTGGGTGCCGTGGGGCCGAGGAGCGGGGAGCTCCGGTGCCCTGGGACGGGCCGGGAGCCCGGCGGGAAGGCGCGGGAGCAGCCCCGCCGGCATCCCGAACGCGGAGGCGGCGAGACCTGTGGAGATTCGTCCGTCCTCGGGCGCGGGGGACGGGGGGGAGGCCCTGGCAGACCAGCGCTGCGGGGGTGAGGGTTTCGTAGCCTCGGCGTGGCCCCGATAGGGCTTTGGTTCCCCGCGAACTGCCGGCCGTGTGCGCGGGTTCCCTCGTCCCCGGTTCTCACGGCATCGCGACCCTGCCGGGGGTGAGGAAGGAAGCGGCTGTGCCGGGTGCCGGTTACGCCGCCATCACCCGTAGCCTGGCGTAGGCGGGTCACGGCTTTGGTAACGCAAAACACGCGTGGAGTGTAAAAGATTTGGCTTTATGGGACGCTCTTGCGTTGCTGCACCGCTCTGTGTTTAGGAGGGATGCCGCGGATGCGAAGGAGAGCGTTGGCTTGCAGAGCAGGATGTGAGATTGACGGTAATCTGTAGGTGCTGTGGACATTTCTTTCACGTGTTGGCATCGGTTGTCAGGAGATTGCACAGGGCAGTGGAGGCAGCCGGTTCTGCTGGGCAAGGAGGGCAGAGGTGGTCATCCAGCTGTATCCTGGTGCACTGCGTGGTCACTTCGGCATTCCGGGCTGCAGCTTCTGAGCACCTTGACTGTGAGAATCGAGAGCTTTAAATGAATTGCGGTTCCTTAGTCTCTTACAGACTACAGGTCCTTTTCAGACAGGCTAGAGCTATTTTAAAATCACAAAAAGCTTAAAGGCTCTCTTGTATCAAGCAGAGGCACTGTAAGAAACTTACGTTTGAGGAAACAAAGCATGGAAGAAAACTGCAAATCTTTCAGAGAAAAATCTCATCCTTGGTAACCATTGTACTGTAAATCATGTTTGTTATTGGTTAAAGAAATTTATGATATTGGTCACCATGGCTGATAGTTGAGGTGTAAAAATAAGTTTAAAGAGAATGCAGGTGGACATTTACTTGCTCCTAACCCTGGTAAGAGCCATGTTAAAACACAACTCTTTGCTACAGCATCCCTCTAGTCCAGAAGTCTTTTTGACCCACAAAGTGCTAGGAGCTCTGCAGACAGTCTTTGGTAACTACTAAGAGGTGTTATCTTTTAAACCGAGTTCTCGTTATCGCTTTGGAAACAGTGGCTAGCAACATCTGGCATGTTATTTTGCATGCTGAAGGTATCTGGCTCATTAACAAACTCAGTGTAACTATCAGCTATCTCATTTGGTTAGTTTGGTTATGGCTGGCAGACTCTCATGCATCTTTTTGGTAAAGGCAAATGGTATCAACCTTGCTTGATACCACTGCACAGATTCATCGTGATGGTTTTGGGTGGCAATTAATTCTTCCTGATGATATGAACCACTGTCTGTGCTCTTTATTATTATGATACTGTAATCCTTTTTCTATCTAGCCCAGCTATGATGCTGCCTTCGCAAGTTTCCCAGGGTGGTTGCTGGACTTTCCACTTGAATAACTGTTGCTGCATTTCTTTGTATCAGTGAAACGAGTGGTGAAAAGATACGCACATCTCTCAGCTCTGCTGGGGTGTGATGCTCAGTGTACTGGAAGTTTGGTGTATATATTATAATTTTAATTATGCCATCCTCTCGTTTGTTGTTTGAGATTCTGAAGCTCAAGCACAAGTTTCTGCACTATTTATATTCAGCCTAAATATGCTGGCCTTTCACCAACATGTTTGATTTTTCCCTGTCCCCTGAAGTATTGCATAATACTGTTAGTGGAGAGAGAAATCCATATCATTATTTTGATTTTACAGATTGCTGGAGGTCTGATCTGTGCAGCACCATGGATTCATCAGAAGAGACTGGAGGCTCCTCTGCAGAAGAAAACTACTTTGTGAACTACACCTTCACCGACCGCTCCCACTCAGGACGTGTGGCCCAGGGTATTATGAAATTGTGCTTGGAGGATGAGCTCTTTGCTGATGTTACAATCTCAGTGGAAGGCAAAGAATTTCAGCTGCACCGTTTGGTCCTCTCAGCTCAGAGTTGCTTTTTTCGTTCTATGTTCACCTCCAACCTAAAAGAGGCCCACAACCGGGTGATTGAGCTGCAGGACGTTAGCGAGAGCGTCTTTCAGCTCCTTGTGGACTATATTTACCATGGGACTGTAAAGCTGAGGGCAGAGGAGTTGCAGGAAACCTATGAAGTGGCAGACATGTACCAGCTGACTGCCCTTTTTGAAGAGTGCTCCCGTTTTCTGGCCCGTACAGTGCAGGTTAGGAACTGTCTGCAGGTCATGTGGTTGGCAGATCAGCACAGTGATGTGGAGCTCTACACAGCTGCTAAACACTGTGCAAAGTCACATTTGTCTCAACTGCAAGACACGGAGGAGTTCCTACACTTGCCTCTCCGTCTTCTGACAGACATCCTTACAGGTAAGGACTTCTTGAGACTAGACAGGGTGTGGATGTAGGAAAAGACTTGCAGTCTATCAGGGATTGAACAAAATAGATGGAAAGCCCAAGATTTCATAATCACTGTATAGACAGTGGCTTAGCAAAGCAAACCATTCTGGATAACTTAATCGGGGGAAAAAAACCCAACCCTGTTAATTGTTACTGGGTGTGAAGCACCTAAACTATAGAAGAGGATGCTGGTAATTCCCAGCAGTTCCTCATTCAACAGGTCAGAAATGTTTTTAAAAAACCTGTAATATAAAGTACTAACTTTCAATAATCTGTTCTATTTTTGTTTGCATTACAAGCAAAACAAGTCTTACCAGAAAAAGCCATCTTATGAAAGTCTTTTTTTTTCTTTAGTTCATAGTCATTTAGCATAGTAATGTAACAGCTCAGTGTTTGTAAGAAGGCTTAAGCACAAGCCATATTTTTAGACTGTGTTAGTGCTCTTAACAGTTGTATGTCATTGTTAGGATTATTTAGGCTAGGCACTCGGGCAGCGTGACATCTGAAATAGTACAGTAATTACCCTTCTTATAAAGGTAATAGCCTTCCAGAGTAATGGATGCAATAACTCAGTGTTGTGAAGGATGTGTCAACACATCAACAATTTAGTCAACTGCCACCAATCCTTAAAGATTCCCTGCTGCCCTAGTAGGTACAGGCAGGACTTGGAAATCTCTCCATGGTGCACAACTCAGTTTTTGTATATTTATCTATCTACTAGAGGAAACAGGAGTGTAGAGGAGGCTTGTACATTTACATGTGCTAGACTTGGGACCAGAGAGATTTCCTGTTTTTTGCTTTACTTAAATAATTTTGTAAATAAATAAATAACTATACATGTGTGTTAATGCTGCTACAATAAACCCACTGTAACTGGCTTCTTTGGAATACTGGCAAACGAGTCTCTGAGACTTAAAACAGCCTTTAAAGTTGATGCTGTGTGTATGAGTCTCTACAGATACAGTGTTCTTTTACCTCTGTTGCATCTAAAGAAATTCACAGTCAAAAACCTATTGATAGCAAGTATTGATAGCTCAGAAAAACCAATGATAAGAGTTATTTTGGTAACCAGCTAAGGTTTTTAAACTAAGTTGTGAGTTCATCCAAAAACAGTATCCTAAATTCATGAAATAAAGCTGTAGAGGTCACTCACACTTAACATTCTAGGGATTCCATGTAGCAACCTTAGTTTTAGAAACTACAGCCTTTAGTGTTTGTGATACTAAATAAAAATAAATTCTCAACCAAACTTTATTTTTCCATGCATCATCTATGTCCATATATAGAATCATATTAGTCAGTATTTATGCCAAAGCTTACTTCATAAAATGGGTCAGATTCTGAAATTACTCCTACTGCTGGTAGGGGAAATCTCTCTTGCAGTTCCTGCATCCTTGTTCAGTTAACGGAGAATTAAATAGAGGAAGCTTATAGTGACAAGGATTAAAATTAATTTAACGGAATAGTAATTTATCAAGCCTGATAACTAAAACCTTCTAGGTAATATACTGTGGAGGACGTTGTTAAAGAATGGTTATGTGACCGAGGATGTGAACAGCCGGACATGTTACGGTTGATGCCAATTACAGATGGAAAAGTACAGAAAAACAAGATGAGGCCTAAGTGGTAAACAGGGAACAAAGAAGAAAGAATACCATGAGAAAGAGAGCATCATGAGATATGCGAAGGCCCTGTTTTCATTTCGGTTCCCAAAACATTCTCGTTCCCATGTTGTTTTTCAGAAGCTAGCTGAATTCTCTCAAAACAGTCTTGTTTGGTTCTCATACTCTTAGCTCCTATCTAGAACCCCTGATCAGTAAACTTAAAACATGTTTTTCTGCTAAGTACTAACCAATCAATACTTGCAAAAACAAGTTGTTATCCAATCAGGTACTGACACTCAAGTTGCTGTAATGTAACTAAAAAGTATAAAATCACATGAAGTTCCTGCAAGTAGTTGAGACAATAAAAGGTAGTCACTACCTTCGGTCTCTCAGCGTCTTCTTTCCGACAATATACCAGTGACAATGGTGCAATAGTTTGTGGCATAACTAAAACTTCCAATTATGTCTAGAAACAAATTGAAATCTGACGCAGTTTGTTGCATTTTTCCTACTGTCACACAGCTAAGAAAAGCTGTAGTAGCTCATTGGGGATTTCCAAGCGTTAAGAGGATAGCTGCAATACCAGATGTTCAATCTTGAGAGTCAGCTGTCTTGACAGTGCTCAGAGAGGTAAAATTTCTACAGATGACTTTTGCTAGATAGGTTTCTAGAACCAGCCAGAAAGAAAGGCAGCTGCAATGATTCTCAAATAAGAGAATCTTTTTGCCTAGATGTTTAAAAAAGTATTTGTCACAAAGCACATAATTTCTCTTTCCTGCCTTCTTTCTCTCAGATACAGGTTCCTTTGTTGAAACTCATCCAAAGTGCTGAAAATCTGGCTGCTCTGTCTTCTGCTATCTAGTCAAATTTCATGTAGAATTCTGGCTGGCAGTGCTGTCATGCCTGCCAAAATCTATATAAACCTCTCCATCTTTTTCTTCCTCTCTAGAAAGTAGGGTTTGTGGTGGGAGTGGGAGGAAGAAAAGGGTGTTCCTGAGTATATACACCTTTGTCTAGATACCGTAAATGCCTTTCTGTCCCCAAACCGCAGATGGCGTTCCGTGTTCTCAGAATCCTACAGTTGCCATAGAAACCTGGATCAACTTCAACAAGGAGGAGCGAGCAGGCTTTTCTGAGACACTGCGATCAAGTCTGAAGGTATAAAAAGATCTTCTGTTCCAGGGTTGGTGTAGCACTTGCTGGCATCACACTTCCCAAGGCAGGGTATTCTGCTTACAGGTGTGATTTGAAAGTCAGAAAACACAAATGCCATTGAAATTCATGGTGTTTGTGTGAGGAATACTTTCATTGTCATAATTAACAACCCCACTGACAGCTTTTTATAATTTAACCTGAGGTTGCTTTTGCTAGTCATTGGCACAGTGCCACAGATAACTTACTTACCAGATGCTCAGTTACCAAAGTGACCGTTCAGAATCACAGTTGGGCATTCCCCTTACAGTAACTGTCAGTGGTGTTACCAACGCTTACGTGAACTGCAGACACAGTTACAGTGAAGCCTCTTGCTGTTTTGCTGTGTCAGATATGACTGGTATCTTGAAAAGGCTTTGAGGCTCTGAACGAGGTAGGGTGATAGGACTTGGGAGGTGGGTCCCAAGCTGAAAAATTCAATTTAGGCATCACTGCTGTTTGTGTAAACAGGTCCAGGTCTGCTGACACACTCTTCCTTTCTCTCAGGTGATTGGAGAAAATGTTCATATCTACCTGATTGGAAAGGAGTCGTCACGTACACACTCGCTCGCTGTCTCTCTGCATTGTGCTGATGACGACTCCATAAGTGTGAGTGGCCAGAACAGCTTGTGTCACCAGATCACCGCAGCCTGCAAGCACGGTAGTGACCTATACGTCGTTGGTGGCTCCATTCCACGACGCATGTGGAAATGCAACAACGCAACTATAGACTGGGAATGGTGTGCCCCTCTGCCCCGTGACCGGCTCCAACACACCCTTGTCTCTGTGCCAAGCAAGGATGCAATATACTCTCTGGGGGGGAAAACGCTACAGGACACGCTCTCTAATGCTGTCATATATTACAGAGTACGAGACAATGTCTGGACAGAGACCAGCCAGTTGGAAGTAGCAGTCTCTGGAGCTGCAGGTGTAAACCTTAATGGTGTCATTTACCTGCTGGGTGGGGAGGAAAATGACTTGGACTTCTTCACCAAGCCCTCTCGACTAATTCAGTGTTACGATACCAACACAGAGAAATGCCACGTGAAGCCATACGTACTGCCTTTTGCGGGGCGCATGCATGCTGCTGTACACAAGGATGTGGTGTTCATTGTAGCTGAGGGGGATTCATTGCTGTGCTATAATCCCCTCTTGGATAGCTTCACCCGGCTGTGCCTGCCAGATGCCTGGAGCTCAGTACCATCGCTCTGGAAAATTGCCAGCTGTAATGGCAGCATCTATGTCTTTCGTGACCGCTATAAAAAGGGTGATGCAAATACTTTTAAACTTAACCCAGCCACTTCTGTTGTAACAGTCACAAGTGGCATCAAAGTGCTGCTCACTAACCTGCAGTTTGTCCTGGCCTAAGTGGGGAAAACAGGCCCGATGATAGAAAGGACAGTAGTGGTGTTTTCTGCAGCTCAGAAGCACCTGCCACCCTCAGCACCAGTCCCAATTACTACAAGCTCACAATGTCTAGTAAAGACCCCATCCTCTATACCTGTGTAGAGGAAGGACAGGCTTTCTGGATGGGGCCTGTTCTTTTACATAGCACTATTAAGGTTGAACTGCCGCATCTTAGATTTCAGATGGAGTAAATGCTATTACTTCGATCCCTTGATGAGCTGCTTGTGTTTGAGGCCCGAACCTGCAGCAAATAGTTTTGTGTTTTGGTTTTTTTTGGTCTGGAACCAATCTGCTGGTAATGGATGGACATATGGATGTTCTCCTAGGCCAGACTGCTAGTTTTAACTGCCTGGGAGACTGTGTGTTGCTGCCGTGTCAGTCATGGAATCAGATGTGCACTGTGTCCTCCAGCAACGTCCCCATATAAACACTGTTGCAGAAGGAGGGACAAGCATAACTATTTACAACACACAGATTCCAGAGCTGACCCCAGACCTTTGGTAGGTTGTATAATTCAGCACTTCTTCTAGGAGTGATAACAAACTGGCGATCGTTTTTATGAGCATCAGCTTTTTACTCTATAGGGAATCCCCATCTGTATAATTTGGTGTTGGTGAAAGACAGAATTAAGACCATTTCCTCCTACCCCTCTCTGTTGGCACTGTAACCCTTTGGGTAAGAATCTAAATAAAGTCTCTGCTGAGACAAAGTTTTACTGGCCTTTGCTGCAATTACAGAACTTCCTGTGGGTTCCAGTGCAGCTCAGCACTGACACACCATGTGGGAGAGAAGAATTATGGGGTTCCAAGACAGAACTAAGATATTAGCCATAAGGAAGGAAAGCTTTAATGAAAGAGCCCAACTGACCCTGTACTAGAATTTAGTAAAAACTTTATTAATGGTCAAGAAGTACAACACTTAGGTCTTCATTAGATAATTAAAATATAAGGCTTTTTTAAAGCAGCTGAGACAGAGATTTTGATATATCTTACTGACATTATGCAGGTGTCCCAGTGATCATGTTCGTGTGAAATGTCTCCAGGACCTGGACTTGCTTGTGTCGAATGAGGATGTGGGGACGGATCTTGGCAATAGCCTTCATTGCTTCCTGAGGGCTCCAGTGATGCAGCTGAAAAGGCAGAAACCCTGAAAGTGAAAATCCATTCCATCCCTACACCAGTTAATGAAGCCTTTCTGGAGGCTACAGGCAGCGTTAGAGTTAGAAAAGTTGCTGCTTTGCCCTTTGTGTTTATTTCATGTTATTTTCAGAGGGGCCTGAATGAAATGAGTCTCTCAGATGGGGATGGTTGCTGCCTGGAAGCTTTGTTTTCTGCATCATTTTTGCTTCCATCATGCGAATAGTTTTCTGGCCTAGTCCCACCAGACCAGAGAAACAGTGTATCTTGCTTTTTTAATATTTTTTTTTCATTTTACTAGTAGTCCCATCACACTTCAGCACTTAGTGAGACAATTTTCCAGGAAGCACTCAATAACACCAACAGAAGAATCCATGGGTGGGAGTTCATTCATGCTGGCTTACCCAGTTGGGCCTGTAGAGGAACTCAGAAAACCAAAGCAAACTTCTCTTGATCCTGAACTGTATTTGTTGAAAAGCTTGCAAAGGCTTGCCATTTCAGCTAACCAAGGAGAAAATCTGACAAAAAATGGATGTTTTTCTGCCCAGTGAACCTACCCTCACAAGTGACTTGTTATTCCTTCCTGAAGTCTGACTCATCTGCTAGAACCAGATGTTCTGCTAGAACCAGCAAGAGATTGTGACAGACCAGATGTTTCAAAGCCTTGTTGCAACTAGTTTCCCTTGAGTTCAGAAAGTCTTTGCCAGTGACTGCTAATAACTGAGCTGTCAGAGGCAGACAGTACTGATGAACGAAAAGACTACTTACACTGGCAGATATATTGCAGCTTCACCACTATCTCACTGCCAGGAAGTATTATCTTGACAGTGTAACTGCAGATGGACAAGGTGTGCAAAGATAAACTTGATTATCAAAGTGAGCTTAGGCCACAGTTCAACAAACATTTAAGTTTCCCTTGTTCAATGACCCTCCATTTGCCACATTCTACAAAATAGCAATGTAAGTTGCTATCTACCTCTTTTAAAATGGGTGGTCCAGTCCAAACGCTGAAAAATTATGGAATGTTAATGCACCTGTACATGCTCAGGCCTCTTCAGCAAAAACTGTAAAGGTTGGCTGTATTTGACCAGGCTGTATGGAAATCAACCCCATTGAGCATAGGATCCTTCTTACTTTGATTAAATACGCTGCCACCATGGTGGCACTGCGGGAGCGTCCTGCCTTGCAGTGCACATAGACACTGTTACCGCAGGCTCGGTGCTTCAGTATGAATTCAACCCCCTTGTGGAGGTTTTCCAAGGTGGGGGCTCCGGTTAGATCCACGGTGCTGAGACACAGCTGCTCCACTCCCATCGCCTCCCATTCCTGAAAAGGACATGACAGATTTGACCAGTTAACTTTTGTTTCGTTTATTTCTCCAGAGGGAAAACCCAGAACCAGTTCAGACAGTTGGGAGATTTGGTGGGGTCGCAGACAGACTTTCAATGCCGATTCTTTAAATCGGGTGCATGAACCCTTTAGTGCTGGCTGTCAGAAAGGGAACTGGAAGGCGTGCTTCAGCTAAAGGACGGCTGTTTCGCCCCCAAAAAACCTTGTGTTTGCGTAGTGATGGCCGTGGATGTAACACGCTCCCCTCTCGGCCACCCCGCCTGTACCACTTCACTTGCGCCCTCACGTTTCACTTGGCTTGTCGCATAGTTCCGAAAGTCGCCTTAGGCAGGAGGAGGCCTCGACTCTACCGCCAGAGGATCACGGCAGGAGGCGGCGAAAGCCTCACCCGCGCCCGGGCCCTTCCCCGAGGACACCGGCCAGCTCCCGGAGCTCACCTGGGCAGAGCAGCAGAGGAACCGGGTCTCGTACTCCTCGTTGAGGGTGACCACGGCGCGCACGTTCTCCTCCGCCACCAGCTGCGGGCACAGGCACGGTCAGGCCCCGCTGGCCGGCCCTCCCAGCCCTCCCCTCGGCTCCCGCCTTACCCTGCGGCTGCGGCCCCGCAGCGGCAGCGCCCCCAGCAGCACGGTGCCGTCGATGCGGTGGAACCAGGGCCGGCGGGACCCGGGCAGCCACGCCCGCACCGCCGTGTACAGCAGCGTCGGGTAGAAGAGCAACCGCGCCGCCCCGGCTCCCAGCGCCTCCGCCACCCCCATCGCGGACCGCGCCGGGAGAGAGGCGGGGGGAGCGCTGCGGACCAGCGCACCGAGCGTGAGGAGACGGGGGGACACAGCGGCTGGCTGGTGGCGTGAGTGGCGGGCGCGGGCTAGGCCCACCTCCGCGGCGGGTGGGGGAGTGGGGAGG
>VXBZ01011558.1:829381-839830 GCA_013399135.1 Heliornis fulica | reverse complement strand
GCCGTTAGGCCACTCGTGATGGGCCGCGGCAGCAGCCTCTGCGGCGGACGCCCCGCTCCCGCCCGCCCTCCTCCCTTCTCCTGCCTTCTCCTCCCCGCGGCGCGGAGGGTTTGGGCCCCGCGGAGGAGCCGCCGCCCTCTGTGCGCCATCCCGGGGGCTGTGGCCGTTCCTCCGGGAGCCCCCTCAGGGCCCCGCAGCCAGAGGCCGCCGGTTGTCGTATCTGATCCGAGCGCTGACAGCGCCTCGGGCGCCGCCGGGCCGCGGGGCGGCGGTGAGGGGCGCTGCAGGTGCGAGCGCAGCCCGAGATGTCGGCGCCATTGGGCTGGGGGGGGGAAGGGCGGGGGGCTGCGTCGAACCCGGGCCGCCCCTTGGTGTGGGGAAGCGGCTCCCTGGGGCTACGGCCGCCGTCAGCCTGCCGGGCCGGGCGGCTGAAACCTTGCGGAACGACCCGGCAGACTTTCCCAGGTAGCTGGGGCGCGGTTACACGTTGGGGGCTCGGAAAGGGTCTGTCCTTTGGTCTAATGAAACGCATGCTGGTATGCGAGGGGGTAGAGGCAAGTCGGCTGTTCGAGAAGCATAGGCAGGGGAATTGGAGTTCAGCACAGTGTGAGCGTTTGCAGTCTCAAGTGCGAGGCGGCGTGAAGGACGCTATGCAGTGAAGTAGGAAGAGAAATACAAAAGCAGGAGAGACAGAATGTGAAATGAATGATCAATACATGACGAAGCAGTAAAGGTCGCTAACAGCGTGAGACTTTTATAGGGCTGTTTATGAGTAGAAAGTTGAGAGGTGGCATTATAATAGTGTGGAAAATTCACTGTTCCCGAGGAATAGTGGCCCAGACGATTCTGCCTTGAAGGCGCAGGCATTCTTTTATGCCAGAAGTTGTCAGGGAGCATTTTTCAAATGTTGCAGCTTTCTTGTATGTACTGTGTGAGTGTGGTTTCACCAGGAGCTCACTTGATTGAGAAAAACACTCGGCAGGGATTTCTATCATGAAATAGACTTTGCTTTTGGTCTAAAAGAGCTTGAACTTTCTCAATATCTTGATTTTTTTTTAATTTTTGTTTTTAGTGTGTATCTGTCCTTCCAGTCATACCCTTGGTACTAGTGATTACAGTAATCACTAAATTATCTCTTGATGCCTTTTGGTGATGTTGTCTCTGTTGGTTTTCTCTAGATTGGTTCACGAGATACATTCTACTGCATTGACTTGGCATTGATTATCCATAATAAGCCCATCACAATTTTGTTTTCCCCTCAGCTATATTCTTGGGAGCTGCACGTAGTGTGAGATATTGTGCTTCCTAGAGCTGTGTCTGGATCCAGGTCTTCAAGAAGCAGCTTTGTTGGAAATACTACTGCCATGGTAGATGTTTAAAAATACTACTTACGTCTAAACGCTGAGAGAGGAAATGTTAAGGTGGGTGCAGCTTGCATCCTGCAACCTAATATGTTCATTTGCATTCCTGCTGATGAATAGTCTCCCAGGGCAGGAGTACAGTTCTTCTGTCTGGTGCAGATGTGTATATACCAGTGAATTCCACAAACTGGTATTTCAAAATATGATTATGTGAAGGATTTATTTCTTTCTGAAGGTGCTTACTGTTGTCTTTTAGCCTGTGCTCACTTTCAAAATTCTTGCTGATATTTATTCTGGCAAAGTATATGCTGTTTTGTGGGGTTTTCTGAATTATTGCTCTTGGATAGCTGTTTGTTCCCTGACAAAGTTTCTAATTAGAATAATAGATAACTCTAATATTAGAGAAAAATCAGCTTCGGATGCTGCTACCTACTGAGTTATATGGTTGCCCTTATGTATCTTTTAAAATACATGTGTGTGTCTATATGAGAAACAAAATAATAGATGCAGACTTAGGAAATTGTGTTTACGTGTGAAAGCAGGAGCACAGCATCTGTGCAAAAGTAGACAATTGAAGTCACTATCATAAAATCACAAACTAAACTGCAAAGATTTATGTGTTTGCCTTGTAAAGAGTACACTTCTCAAACAATGATGAGAATTGAGTCTTTCACAATGGGAGATATGGTAGAGAACTCCACAGTTGTACTGTGTCTACCTTTTTGCTAGTTCTGCAAAACTAGACACACTTGTAAGATTATCAGTGTGGTGGAGTGAAGGTGTGTGAAGACATGCTGCCTGGTGCTACACCTCTGAAGGGAGAAGCAAGAAGGCTATCACAGACATGCAAAGTTGTGTATCTCATCAATAATAACACCATAATTTGCAAGGTCCCTTGCATGTAACATTTACATCAATTGAAGAAACAAATCATGGTGCTTTGACATAAAAGAAATATTTGGAATATTGTATAACTTTTTAATTACTGCAATCAACATGCTGAATTTCATAAAAGATAAATGTTTAGTGGTTCTTAAATATTGAAAGTCATACTGAGCTAAGTAAAATACTACCTATAATCCAGTCTCTAACTGAATGTAGTAAGGACTCATGAGCAGGTTGTCCTTAACTCTTTCTGAAATATGCTTATTGCTAATCATTTACTATGTTTCTTAATTTCATCTGTTTGCCTTCTGGCTCTTCTGCTGCAAATATTTTCTTTAGTGCTTTTTTTTTAGGCTAGGTGGGAAGTGATACAAATTCTCTTTGTTTTTGAGATTTACCTGATTATTACTCTCTAACTAATATCTAAGAAGAACCCACTGCTCTGACCATGGAAATAGAGGGTTTCTTCATCTGTATGTCCATGACACAGTCCAGTTTTACGAGTCATAATATGTTTTGCTAATGAGAGTGGCAATAGTCCAACATACACAAATTTAGATTTCTGTATTTTTATTTATCAGTCTTGCATGTCTTAAATATTTCATTTTGATCTAGTCATGTTGAATATTGCTTCTTGTTCTCTAGTTCACCATTCCCCAAAACTGTGTGTAGAGTCATTCACTGCCTTGGTAACACCTTCAGACAAGAAAGTATCATTTTTATCCATTAATCAGTTATTTGGCACGTAAAAAAAAAAACAAAAAACAGTATAAATCAAAGCAGGGTAACATAGTTCAGGGTTTATTATCATGGGAGCTGTAAATTGAGAAAGGTTACCTAGGCCCTCTGATGGGTATTTCTCTTGAAGTAGCACAGCACAATATCTTGAGTTGTGATCCTGTAACAGGATTTCTTGAGACAAGAGAGATTATCTTGATTGGAAAAAAAAGTAGACAGTTTTATTGCCCTTCCTCCTGTCATTAGAGATGCTTGTGTTATATGAAAAAATGCAAGATACCACCTTTCTGCTATTGCTGTCTACACCTGTTTTAGATTGTCCTGCCAGTATAGTTTGTTTGGGGCATAACAGGGAAAAGGGAGAGCCTTAGCATATGCATTTTCAAGAGGAGATTTCCCAGATGTCAACTGGCCATCATTTTGTCTGCACATGATGGGAGATTGGAGCGTGTAAAGCTAAAATATACCTTAGATCAAAGCAGGAAATGTGATTAGAGCAAAGGAATAAATGTAAACTGCTTTAAAGCTTCAGTGCAAATTAGACTGGATACCCTTTGCTGTAGGGATGAATAGCTCACAGGTTTGAGCTGTGATAGAGCAGGCAGTATAATATGGCAGACTCATCATCCTAGGTAAAGGAAGTTGTCTTTCTGACGTCTTGAGTAACATAAAACTTCCACCCATCTCAGCTCTGTGCATTTTAAAAGAAAAGGTGTCATTGCTAATTGAATTCAGGATGAACAATGAGCAACTAGATAGGTGAACAGAAGGCTTCAGTAGTTTTCAGCTCTTAGAATTTCAGTTTGGGTGATCCAGCTTGTGGCACAGGTATGTGTGTGTGAAAGCTTTATGCCAGAAGTGGAATCACTTGTTTGCTTGTTTTCTCTGTCCCATGTGTGCATATGTATTACCCTTCTGTCTTCAGTAGGGCTTTTTTAGTAAGCATTTTTTGGGTGTTCTTCATAGAAAAGATACACTGATTTACTGGCTGCTCTGTTACACTGAATACTGACAGCAAACTGGAATTTTTGTCATTACTGATTTAGAGTACATTTATTACTGATTTAATGCCTTGGCTTCTGGTGGTAAAGTTTTCCAGGTAGACTTAAGATTATATAAACTGGGTTTAAAATCACATCTCTCTGGTTTTCACATTGGTTTAACTAAATTACTTGTAAAGATAGCTTGGAATAATTGGCTTAAATATTGCTGAAATTAATGCAAATGAGCAGGCACTTTGGGTTCTTTGTCCTTTTAAGCAGCGTACCTCAAGGAGATCTTGAATGAGCATGTGGATAAGAGGATGAGTGGTTTTTGAGTATCTGGTGTCATGCTGGTATGATATCTGGGAGGCTTGCTTTTGCAGACAGGTTTTTTTTGTGTGTGTGTGGTCCATGCTGCGTGTTCTCTCAGAACTGAATTCTCTTCCAAACTCAAGTGAAGTTCTGTGATGTCTTATATTGGTTTTACTTGAAGTTAATTTGAGCTTTTTTTCTGCTGCTTTAACATAGGCTTCAATTTCATTTGCAGGCTGTTTCATACTATACCTTTCAGAAAAATAATTTAAGTCTTATGCACTAGACTTCAGTATTTCATGTGTCAAAGTAAACCTATTGTTCAAACATCCTATCATTTAGAATTCAGGTTTTCACTAAATCTATTAATATTTTGGGTTATTTTTTGCCTCCAACTATTCCATTCAAAAGATATTCCAACATATGCAGGCTATCAGCAGATCCTTCAGAATCTGTTGGAAAGGGAACATTCTTGTGTGTTGTTTTCAAAGCAGAGAAACTGGTTATGAGCCTGTAATTTGAAATATTTAACAGACAATGGCCAGTCTACATATAAAATGATAGCATCTTTCTTAATTTACTAAATGTAGACATTTGCAGTATGGGCACTAGACAGCTTAGTACCTATGCAAAAGTCTTACAAGACTGAGCTTTGATAAATGATTCTTCACAAGACAACAAAACATTGCTCTTTCAGGAAAAGAGAATATATTTTTATTGTCATATCTAGCTATTGCATTTCCCAGAAGTATGACACAATATGAAAGTAATCAATCTGTCATTTATTGCTTAGCTTAGAGATCTGAATCTATATCTCAAAATCTTTTTGCCAACTGACCTGTTCCTCCTTCTTGTTTCCCTTCCCAAAATTCCTGTTTTCCATAAAAAATTCTAAATAAACAAAAGTACATCTCGATGACAGGTCAACTTAGTGAAGAATTGTACTACTTCTGGTTTGTTTGGTTTTTTTTTTGCCCACCATGTTATGATTGTACAATGTCTAACACAATTTATGAACGAAACAGTGAAGATACCTTGCACAATTAGAATTGACATTAGAAGTGATATTACCATAGAAAATTATAAACATGCAAAATCTTTGGATGGAAAAAAAAGGTTGTATGTTTACTTCTGTAAAGCAGTTTTAACAGTTTAGAAATCTGTGATCATATTGCTTAGTGACTTAAGAAGAGGTATTCAGATATTTATGGAGTAAAGCCAGCCATATTACATTTTGGATTGTGCACTCAGTACCAGAATTAGATCGCTATCAGAGTCTGGCTGTAGGTGGTACTGTTTATTTCACAGTGTGGAAGCTGCTGTTGACATTGATTCTCTGATGCAGAAGTTGCTTTAGAATTTCTTTGACTTTTTAAAGTGTTTTTAATTTAATTCAAGACTAAGCTTAGTAGACGTTTCATGGCTTTCAGTGGTCAGGGCTAAGACATGTTTTCTTGTTCCTTGCAAAATAACTCAGGATATTCTTAGGCATATGGCTAATTTTGAGTACCCTGGTGTCTTCCTGAATTTACAGGTAGCCTAAACCATTATCTCAGTCATGAGAAATTTGAAAAAGTATTGAGATTTATGGTATTTAATCCAACTCTTTAAAATATACTTTCAGGTCATGTTAACAGAACTGCCTGGGTAGTTAGTGCACTTCTCCAAGTTGTGAATTTGTTAGTACATTCCTTGTAGAGCTAAAAGTTTCAACTTCCACTTAGTTGTTTGAAAGAACTTTACTGGTAACTTCTGTATGATAAGTTTTGTATCACCCTATAGAAGTAGGACACTCTTAACTATAAGAAATAAGCAGCAGCATAGGGTAATAAATCTCTTATGAAAAACTATGCTTTTATAAATAAATGAAAGAGATTTCATATTTGTATGCTGACATACCTGTGTACTAAAAAAAAAAACAGAGACTATGACACCTTTTTTTTTTTCCTTTGAATGCTAAGGGATTCAGGTTTTCAGTTAAACTAATTTTATTTTCTTTCCATGCCAGAACACAGAAAGCTGGGGAGGAAAGGGAGAGGAGGAGATGCCACACAGAAGTGGATTTCTTCTGTTTTTAAGAAGAANGGTGTCCAACCAAGAGTCTTAGTACTTAGTAAGTGCGTATGTGTATACAAAAGCAGCAAGGAAGACCTGGCTAGTTCAGTAGTTTTTCAGAATCTGGTGAACATGGGGATTCCCTGGAAGGGAGACTTTTGTCTTGTGTCTGACTTGCTGCCCTGATTCTGTTGGGTGAAGAGCGTTGGATATTTCTGAGTTATTAAGGTGGGCTCAAGCAAAATGGAACTCATTCCAAAACAATAACTTCTTTAAATTTGTACACTTTTAATTCTTTTCTTCCCCCTGCACTGTATGACAGTGAATGAGGGTGTGTGTATGTGTGAAGGAACTTGTCTTAGCAGTGGTCTGTTTCAGAGACCATGTATGGGTAAAGCAGTTGGGCTAGTTCAGCTCCCTGCTCCTCCCTCTTGGAGAGCTGAGTAGAATCTCTTCTGCTGAAGCGGTTGTTCTACTTTCTGCTTTCTATATTTGTACAGCAGAGCACACTAGCTAACTAGGCAGCGTGGCCAGCCTTGTGTGCATTTGGCATTTGCTGAGCGGAATTGAGAGCCAGGGCTTACAGTTTCTGTTGTTACATCCGTCTGTCTGTCTGTCTGCGTCTCTGGGGAGGACTGGAGTTCCAAGTGAAAGGTGATCTGTTTGTGGATGTTTTATTTTTTCCTAAAATGCAGTTCATTCAGGTTAGGACACTAGGGACTGGGAGCGGAGGAGGAAGGGCAGTTGTCTTGCAGGGGGAGTATTTAGTGGGTGGTTGTAGCCTTGAAAAGATACAGGTTTAACCTCCAGAAGAGCTGCTGTCCTCTGGGATAAGGATTTTAATATCCCTGCCTGATTGGAGAGTGATTAGCCAGGTTCTGTATCTTTCCATAAAAGGTCATTTGTCACAGTTTGCTGTGAGATTAACAAAAGCTAGATCCAGTCCTGGAAGAACTGAGTGCCATCTTTGTTACGGGCAAGGAGGGGTTAATTTGGAGCTAGACCCTGGCCAGCCTAGTTTCGAATAAGGAGCTGGTGCTGAGGGATGGAATTGTAGGAGATACCTTGTTAGGAAGAGCTGTGAAGTTGTAACTAGGGCTTCCCTGGCTCTGTATTTGCACTGGGATGATTGCAGTTGTTTTTCTTCAGTAGATCAGGTGAACAAATAGTACAAAAGTCTGTTAGCTGCTGACACTGTAGTAAACTGTTGATATGATCTCTGAGTAGCACAAAGGTGCTCAAAGTAGTGGCAGCAACTGGATCCACCATTAACATTGGCAGTAAATGTTTTGAGAGGAAAAAAGAACTAGGTTACAGGGTATTTTTCCTGTCTTTTAGGGGATGCTGTCAACTTGCAAATTCTGGTGCCTTTTGCCTGTCTATGCAAATAGGCTTTCTGTTTCTGGAATTTGAGTGAGGAAAAGCAGTGTTTCACCTGTGAAACAGAAGGCACCCTTTTGCTAAGACCATTCTTGAGGGCCATGTTCCATAAATCCAGTCTGAATTATTTTTGTTTCCTACTAGTGCAGTGTCTTCAGTGTATTTCCTTTTGAGAAAGCTCTGTGTATCTTGAATTTGGAAGAAAATTGAGGGATCTCAGCTGCCCAGCAATGTCTGAATCACACTGTCTGAAGGCAGGGAGCTGTGATTGATGTGTGACAGAAGGTCATCTCATTCGTGAACTGCTTGAACTCAAGCAGCTTGGTTGTGTGGCCGTTTTCTGATCGTCCCTTGTGTAATGAGGACACACTGCAGTAGTTGTTCTGTCTCCATCTGGAAAACCTATGGAATTTACTGTGAATATGCAGTTTCTGGGATGTTAAGCATGTTGTTTTAAGTGCCCTGATATGCTTCCCAATCCTCACATCATCTTAAGGCTCTCTGCCTTCTTTTCCTTCCCACTTTTACAATTCTTTTTTCCCCAGCTGACATTGTTTCATTTATACTAGTCAGAGCAAAATGGCAATAACATAATATAAACTGTTTATGAGTTTACAGCACAAATAACAAGCAAATCTTGGTACTGTTTGATGCCAGTGATGAGGGTGTGTTTCTCTACTTTCTCTACTTTAAAGTTGTTTGAGTTTGATTTTTTTTTTCTGGTAGCATACTTAGGTTTTGCTTATAGTCTTGTAGTAGGGATATGATTAGGCAGGTTTAGTGGCCTCTTGCAAGTACAATATCGTATATTTCAAAAATACTCTTTTTCCATTCTGTGAGACATGCCATAATAAGTGGATAGAACACTGAAGAAATATATGTTCACCAAGTGCATTACATAGATGAAAGGCAAAGCCAGGCTGTAGAACGGCAGTAGGGGTTTTAAATCTTCCATTTTATAATCTTGGTAAAGGCAATATGTAAGAATGTAGCATTGTTCAGAGCTAAGCTGAGCTGTCAGTTTGTTTCTTAGAAGGCAAATGTTTGAGCTATCCCTATAGTAAACTTGTCTTGTCACCTATTGCTCACTAGTGCAAAAAGTGTAACTTTGCTCTCTGCCTATTTCCAGGAGTTAAGTGATTCATGTAGTAAAATACAATGCTTAGAGATATAAGGATAGAAAATTACATTTGCCATATATATCATGAGGTTAAGGGAGAATAGCCAGTCATCCATTCCCTATGGACTCTGGTGTTGTCCTATTTGCAGAAAAGGTTTCATCAAGGT
This sequence comes from Heliornis fulica, assembly GCA_013399135.1. NCBI lineage: Eukaryota > Metazoa > Chordata > Aves > Gruiformes > Heliornithidae > Heliornis > Heliornis fulica. The sequence continues at coordinate 830,829 of VXBZ01011558.1, read as the reverse complement.
TGGAGACAAGTGAGAAATTAACTTTTGTCTGATACCCTTTGATGGTCTTCAAATTCCACAGGAAGGGATTTTTCTTCTTACCTTATTGCTTTTACTCTTTAAAAACATAGTTCCTTTCTTTTTTAATGTCATAATCATGTAATTGAATAATGAGGTTAAGGGTGGACATGTGGGAAGTAGAAATTTGAATGAGTCCAGAGTTCATTTGATGTTAAACTTATAACTGCTATTGAAAAGCAGTTACAGATACTAAACTTCTGGAAGAATAACTGAAAAGTAAAAGTTGAAAAAGATTTCCTTGTCTTAAAAAGCTGAATCTCATCTAGTTTAATTCAGGATGGGGGAAGTGATACGTCTTTTAAGGCATTGGAGGCCGTCCACTAACAGAGAACTTGGACAGTAAAAGCGCTAATATGGAAGAACATGCATTTGTTTCTTGCAGATATAGTGTTGCTCTAATAGAAGTAGTAGAAGACTTGTTTATTATGTGAGGCCGTTTAAAATGATTAATCAGTAGAGAATTAATAATGGGAAATTCAGCCCCTAAATCTGATGTTGTAGTTCTGTGGCATATGCTCATTCAAATTACTCAGTATTGCTGTGAAAGAGGCTTGCTCCATCTTTCATCCTTTGTGCTGCTGAGAGCACCTGTGTGGTCCTGCAGTGAACTGAGTCAGGCAGCATGTCTGGGTTAAACCTGCTGTTTTCCTGGTGTTGATAGGCTAGGTGACACCTGAATCACTTCCTTTCTTGGGCCCATTATACAGAGATGGGGGGGGATAGCTGGTGAGGTAAAGTTTGTGCTCTGCTCTTTAGGCAAGAGCATTGCCTTCAACTGAATGGACAAGTAGAAACATCTTAATCTATTTCTTTGTATTGCCACACCATTTCTAGGTAATCTTGAAGATCTTATGTCAGCTCCTCTTGTAATCTAACACCCCCCCACCCAAAAAAAAAAAGAAATAAGAATGGCTTTCATGGGCTACCTGCTGTGGCACAGTTATTCGTTTCTAAACAAGTGTTATATTGTTATAGCATTTGATACACAGTGTGTTTTCTAGTGCTGTACAGAGAAGCCTGCTCTTTGGGAAGGAATTGGTGAAATTACTTGACGTGAGGCAGAGAAAAGATAATGTGCCACGTAGACTGTTATGTGTGAGGTATTGATTCAGGAATTATAAGGTACCACCAGAATCTAGATAGGAGGTATAGAAACCCTGAGAATCCAGCAAGAGGATTTCATGTCTATTTTGAATTGTCATGCAACCAAANAAAAAAGTTTAGTTTGTGTTTAAACACTGGCAAAAAGGACTGCTGGAAAGCAGATTTGATATGGCAGGTCACCACAGTATTTTGTAGTTAACCAGTGAGGAAGGTCAGGCTTACTGGTTTAGGAAAGTACTTTAAAAGGGAGAATGATTTTAAAAAGATTGCTACAATTCAGATTT
>VXBZ01011558.1:759348-825293 GCA_013399135.1 Heliornis fulica | reverse complement strand
TGTCTTCAGGTTTTGGTAACAAAGAATGAAAGTTAGGCTTCTTCAGACAGGTAAAAGTGCATCTTCAGTGTGGCATTATGTTTGTAAATCATATTCAGACAAAAATAATACCTCAAGATGCTGCATGTAGCTATGCATTGATGTATTTTTCAGTAGGTATTAGGTTGTAAATTAAAGCAAAAATGTTTATCTTTTTTTCTATATTATTTAACGGTGCTTTGTATGTTTCAGATACTATATAAAGATATTGAAGAGGGGGGTAAAAAATCAGAGTATATACAAATGGTGCTGTAAATTATGACAAGTGAGAAACCTTCAGAGAGCTTGAGTAGAAACTTAGGAGGAACTGCTTTGCATTTGAAACAGTTATGTTATATTTTGTTTGGATTTTGAACAAAAGTCAGGACATACCTAAGTTAATGTTCCCACAACAACACCAGTGTTTGCCTCTGATGAAGAAAAAGAAATAGTATGAAACTTTTTTTTTTAAAGCTTCATCTCTACACACCCACTATTAAATCTCTTGAAGTGTTAATGAGAACTATTAGCTGATGGAAGTTGTTTGAATCAATATTCCTTAAAATAAAGCATTGACTCCAGTTCTTTAGAAGTATAAATGTGTGTAGTTTAGAAACTTATATCCATTTACTTCTGCAAAGGATTTGACAGTGTGCCTATAGCAAAAAAAAAAAAAAAAAAGAATAAGAAAAACCCAATTAAAAATAGGGCATATTTTTACTCTTTGGTTTGCAGGTGTGGCAATAGCAGATTCTGCATGGTAGAGCTCATGGCAAATATTTGTCTAATATAAACCAAGCAAAAGCCATAGAAGCTTAAGATAAATCAGTCTTCCCTAGTTGTGCTTATTTGAAATAAAATATAACTGTTTATACTTAAACATTTTGCAAATACAGAATTGTCTATCCAGTACGATTCTGATCTTTCAAAATTGTGGCTCCTCAAAATTATTTTCCCTCTTAAGCTGGCAGTAGATGCTGGAAATAATCAATGCACATTTCCTCTTCTAGTATTTTAGGTGCAATAGTACAGAATAGCAATTGCATTTGAGAGTCTTTGTGGGGAGCCCTGCAATACATCTGTTTCTCTGTTTGGATTCAAATCTGTTCTCTTCTGTGAAGCAAAAGAAAAGAAGTCTGTAAGTACTGATATCATTAAGTAATATCTGTAAGTAATGATATCATTTTAAAAACCCTTATTTTAATGAAGAGCTATGCAGAGTGTGTCTGTCTAAACACTGTACAGGGATGATTTTCTTAGTGAGTTTTTTATCTTGCCTTTATTGATGGGTAAGTGAAAGTGTTAGTATTTAAATCCTGTGGTTGAGGTGGATGAGTTCATCTAGTGGTGGTGTTTCTAGAAATAGGTTTACTGGTTAAACTGAGGTTATTGTCTGTTAACTATACCTCAGTCTTTTGCCCAAAAGAAGACCTAAAACTCTGTGCTACATTTGACAGGTCTTCTGTGGCGTGTACAGTATCCATAAAGCAAAATATGAATGGGTGTTTTCTGAATGCTTTGGTTCCTTGTTCAAAAAGTAAAGAAAACGTTGTGTCAGTGTGTGCCTTCTGTATTTGCAGCTCTTGAGGTATTTTGTGAGTCCCTTAATGCCATAATCTGGAAGGACATAAGATTAAATCTCTTGTTGGCGAGATTATTTGTGTTTTATTGACAGACAAATGTTGTGTGCAATATATATATATTTTAATAAAATTATTTACTAGGTTTTCAGCTGAGAGGCAGCTGTAACAATGTGATGATACTCTGATTTTTATTGAATACATTCTGTAACTGGTTCTCAAAATATCTTTTCACAAATAAAACAAGATTATAACACTGTACAAACAGGGTCCATAAAGTGACTCATCCAGTGCTGTTTAGTTAGAAATAGAACTCAGGTCTTCAAAGTCCCAATCTCATGTTTTTAACAGTAGGTCATAGGTTTGTTTTGCTTATCAGAAGTATGTCTCTTGACACTTTTCATTATGGGTTGTAAGACTAATGATCAATTTGGGCATGTTTGTTGTAACTGCTGGCTAGGCATAGAACAGACTTTGCAGACATGTTCTACATCCCAAATTGTAGAATTGTAGACTAGATTGGATTGGAAGGGACCTCAAGGACCATCTAGTTCCAACTCCCTCACATGGGTAAGGACACCCCCCACTAGCTCAGGCTAATCAAAGCCCCATCCAACCTGGCTGTGAATATTGCCAGGGATGGCAGTCCTAGTGTTCTAAGATATTCTGGTTACAGTAACTTGGAGCATGGCATTTAAAATGTTTTCCTGTCTAGGTTTTTTTTTTGTTTGTTTTGGGTGTTTTGTTTTTTTTTTTGTTTTTTCCTTTCTTGGTTTGTAGTTGTCCTAAAATGCACACCTCTTCTATTTTTTGTTCTATTTTCCCTGTTATGTTTGAAGTGGAGCAAATTTACATTCTGACAATAAAACATACTGCCATGAGGAGTTCAAATGTTCTATTTACTAACTGTAGATTGTCTGCTAATCTGTATGCACATTAGTACTTGTGCTGGCAACACTAAGGAAAACAGTATTTAACAGCCTTGCAAAACCAAGTGAGCAGGCATGGTGACTAGGAGCTGTTGCCTTGCATTCAGCCAGTACCTTCTGGTGCTGAGAGGTTTGGTGTAAAGATTGCAGGAGCATTTCTCAGACAAGGAAGCAAGGCTGCTTCCTTCGTAAGGTTTTGGCACTACAGAAGTTTCTCATAGCTCTCTCTGTTGTTTTGCTGTTTCATAAGTGACGTTTATTAGAAAGTCACACACTTTCTGTGGGTTGTGGCCTAAGTCGTTGAAACGTCATCTGTCTTCATCTGTAATCTGTGTAGTGAACTGGATCCATCGCTCTTTGATGCATCATTATCTCCCTCCTTCATTTCCTCCAGAGAAATAGTTATTATGTTCATAATGGGCATACTGGTTCTTAAAAGTATGTAAATCCACAGTGAGTCCAGGCTGAATGTTGTTTTATGTGAGAGACTGTCGACGCCAGGATATGTGTGAGGTTGAGCAGTATGGTCTGTTTTATCTGTTAGCCTCTGTTAGATTGTCGGTGGTAACCCTGACATCACATCCACGTTAATTCCTGGAAAGTGTAGTAAGAAAGCAGAACTAACTGGTCTAGACAAATGCTGACTTTGACAGTAATTTCATTGATCAGAATCCATTAAATGATCTGATATTCTTCTACAGATGGTCATGGATGCTGGAGAGACTGATGTTTTGCCACTAAGTGTCAAAGCACTATCACTACATTGATTGAGCTCATTTCTGTTGTCTGATACTTAGTGGCTAGAGCAGCTTGTTTTCATTACCAGCTGCAGTTGTGTTTACATTGTATTGCATACCAACAGTTACAACTGTTTGACAGCAAGAGTCTATTTTGTCACCCTTAGATCTGGTAGGGCTAAGTGTTAAATCTAAGAGTTAAACCTTTGTTTCTCTACACAGGGTTGTCAGGTGGTGTCAGTTCCTACCAGCTTTGCACAGAAGTTGGAGGTGATACCTGTTCTTAGACACAACGCTTCAATAAGGGGCTGACCTTGGGAAGAAATCTTACTTGCAGCAGCTCTGGTGAGATGTCCTAATTTACACCTGTTAGTTGTTCTGCTGTCCCCACTGAGAATGTGCACTTGCTCAACTATGAAAACAGTTCACTTAGTGTGTACTGCTGGGATGGGATGAATCTGCAGGTTGCCATATCAGTTAATTACATAAGTTGCTATGCTACACACGTAGCTAGCAGCATGCCACCTGTATATACCTTATTCTCAGGTACCAAATCATGATTTCTTAGAAGAAATACAGCTGTCAGATTCTTTGGCCTTTGAGCCAGGTTTGTCTGAGTTATAAATTTGGGTAAAGTATTTAGTGTATTTATGCTCTACCTGCTTGAGAAACATCTGTGATTTAGGAGCATTCTCTCAGGCTTTCTATGGGTGGCTGCCAGATTTGTTGCTTGCTTTTTAAAGTTTTTATTGTCCTGGATTTTGTCTCTGATTCAGTGAGGTGTATTCACAGATTCACAGAGTGTTAGGAGTTGGAAGGGACCTTGAAAGATCATCTAGTCCAACCCCCATCACCTAGATTAGATCATAGAGGAAAATGTCTGTCCTGATTGGTCTTGAATGTCTCCAGAGAAGGAGATTCCACAACCTCTCTGGACAGCCTGTTCCAGGGCTCTGTCACCTTCACAGTGAAAAAGTTCTTTCTTATATTCACATGGAAATTCATATGTTCCAGCTTGGACCCACTTTCCCTTGCCCTACCGCTGGCCATCACTGAGGTCCCTCAGTTCCAGAAGGACATAGGGGCCCAGGACTGGACACAATATTCCAGGTGTGGTCTCACCAGGGCAGAGTAGAGGGGGAGAAGGACCTCTCTTGACCTACTGGCCACCCCCATTCGGTACACCCCAGGATGCCATTGGCCTTCTTGGCCACGAGGGCACATTGCTGGCTCATGGTCATCCTGCTGTCCACCAGGACCCCCAGGTCCCTCTCACCTATAGGTTGCCAGTCCCCAACCTATACTGGTACCTGGAGTTGTTCCTCCCCAGATGCAATATCCTGCACTTGCCCTTGTGAAATCTCAAAAGAGACACCTTTGGATACCCAAGTATCCAAGAGTTATGGGTTCCTCTGGCTTTGTTAGCTGTAATTTTGATTCCTTTGAAGTCTTTAAATTAATTTCCTAGAGTGGTACATAGTTACACATGTGAATGGAAGATTTGCTTTTTAACTTTAAGAACTTGTTTGCCACTATATTCGTAAGCATTTCCAAGATTAATGAGCTGTGTATTTGATTTGTTTTTTTTCTGCAAGCTGATTATTGCAGAAATACAACTTAGCACTTAAGATATCTTCCACAGGGCTTAAATATCTGGCAAAGGTTGGGTTCAAAAGAAGAAAATTTTGTGGTACTGAATGTTTCAAAATTTGGTCAGTTAGCAGAAATCTTAGAACCCTTTTTTTGCCATAAACACGTATTATTTAATTAATCTTCAAAAAAGCAAAGGAATGTGGGTGAGGTAGAAGGTGTCCTCAGGTAACATATTTGCCTGAGTCGCCGGTGGGAGCTTCGTAATCCGGAATGTTATTGTAGAACAAGAATAAGTATGTAGAGTGTTTGCTGATCAATAATCACTTTTCAGTAATAGCCTAAAAAAAGATAAGTTCATAATTTTGAAAGTACATGCTTCAGGTAACTGATTCTCAAGACTCATTGATTTGTGTTGTTCTTAACTAATATTATAAAAAGTTATTTTTCATTGTATTTAGGATTCTGTGTTCCTTTAGAGGGTATAACATTTTATTAAATCAATTGAACAAATTAGGAAGGAAGTAGAACACTTGAAAATTAGTACAAAGTAAAGATAAAAAATTTCACAAGAGGTCTCTTAATGGAAAAAAGGGTGTGAGTACATGTGATAAATACCTGAGTATATTACAAGATGGAAGAGGATATGGATCACTTACTCTTCTCAAGGAACAGATAACTAAGGCTACGAGGTGGCCTGCAAAGCTGTGAAAATATGCAAACTCACATAACCTTGTTTAACTGTTCTCCTTGCAGATGAGCACATCTCTTTGTTTTGGTACCTATAGATAAATAGTTGGAGTTGGATTTTCTGTAAAATACTGCTAGACTAATATGAGTGTACTTCTGCAGAATAATCTAGGAGGAAGCAGAGAAGAAATTAATTATTTCTTTAAAACAGCCAACTAAACAAAACCCCCAAAAAACCTCTCACAGCAACCAAATAAAAAATCCAAATAGACCCTGGCTTGTGTTGTGAGTCTGCAAAAAGAGAACCCTGAATCACAGAATAGTATCCCCTACTTATGAGGTGTTAGTACAGAAATTCTGGGTGGTTCCTTGATGACTTAAGTCGTAGAAACAACTTTTTTTTTCCTTGTTGTTAGTTCTTTGTGTTTTCTAATTCAGAGCTTTTTTATATATTTCTATCTATGCTACCTTATTTTATAGTTCCCCTCTGCATGTTCATTGTTAGCAGTTTAGTGCTGCTGCTGTCAAACAAATGTAATATAGGAGTTTAGGATTGTGGGTACCTGCTGCTGTCATGAGAGCCAAAAAGCCAGACAGGTAGGGTAAGTCCACTGAGCGTTGTTAGGAAGCTACAAGACTTCAGCTTTCAGCCACATTGTGTTTCCCATTCTTTCACTTTTACCCTTTCATGTATTTTCTGTATTTTTGAAATGTACAACCTCTTTTGAATATAGTGAGGGTTGCTACCACCTCATGGTGACTTCTGTTATTAAAAAAATGCTTTACTTTCAGAGTCCTCATCATTTTACAAGATACATCCAGGCTGCAATGATTGCTATTATCTAATTTTAGTTAAAACAGGTCTGGAGTACTCTAATGTTTGGAGTTTTTTCTTGTCTTTTAGAGTGAAGACTGGGACAGCTAGAGGGAGGTGTGTAGCCACAGGTACGAACCAACTGTAGTTTGTATCCCTCAGTTACATATTGGAGCTTCCTTTCAAAGATTTAGAGAGTTGTTATTACTTTCAGTCATGAAAGTGGTCACTTTCTGTTGCAGTGAGCAGTGCTCTCTGAGCCTTAAACGTTTCACCATTTCCTGCCTTTGTACTGCTAAAGGAGGCTGGGAGTATTAACAATTTAGGGCTGCAAGTACCAAGTCAATACACTGCTTCATCTCTGTAATTCGTTAACTTGAGAAACATACAAAGTAGAAATGTGTATCTTCAGATTTGTTCTGGTCAAGAAATTATTGCAAAGAACTGTACATGAGTACATGAGGCCCTGAAGGCAGGATAGCTCCGTGTGGTCTGAGGCAGATTTCGTTATGTGCAGCAGAATGAGAAGAGTCATGTGAAAATGCCTGGAGCCAATTGCAAGGACCTTGTGGTGCCTAAAGGACTTTCCCTAATGCCCACTAAGGGTGTAGTTTCCTGAAGCAGCTGAGGCAAATCCCTGCCTCTTATTCGGATTCAAACTGAATCTGTAAAACTTTGAATTCAGTTTCAAATTCAAAATCTGTCAAAGTCCCGTGTCTCTGCTTATGCACGGTTTATGTGGTAGTTTTAACTGTGTGGTACACGAAGTCAGCTTGACAGCCCAATGAAAAGCTCTTTGTAATTAAGTGTGTTATTTCTCTTGATTTACCAATTTGGGATGATTTACTGTGGTCAGAGGAGTCCCGGAATAGATCAGGTTGTTTGTAACTGTGCACCTTGGAGTTCCGGCTCACTTCTGAGGACAATTAGCCTGTTCCTACTTTAAGTGTAGATCATTCTCAAAGTGTGGTGCTCATTGCTCTTCTGATGAATCATCACTGCTGTGACAGAAATACTGAAGGTGTGCTTTAGTCTTTAGGCAACCAGGGAAAGTTGAGTTTTGATATTGTCTTGAGGAAACCCTTCTTATCTACTATGGTCGGACATTTGCCACAGTTTTCATAACTATGTTGGAAAGGATTTAGTCGTGTCTGTATCGTAAAGAAAATAAAGGTTGTCTTTAAAATGCAGGGTATTCTATCTCTCTGTATGAGATACACTTCAGGATAGAAGGAGCTGAAGTCATACTAACAAATCCAGGAACACCTTCATTTTCAAGTGACTTTTAGAGAATTGGTGATTGACCTCTGTGTTTGAAAGTACCAGTTTGAGTGCATTGGTCTCCAGGCATTGTGGGTGCTTCAAAACACTCTACTTCTTTCCTAAATGACCGGTGCTCTCTACTTTACATTTCCTGCTCCTCTGCTGACCCATTAGGACCATACAGAACATAGGAAAGAGGGAATTCTGTTCGTTACATTTGTGGTTTTGTCTGAACAGTTTGTCTTTTGAGACAGACTAATCTGTGATTAGACCTAGTTTTTCAAACTCATGGGATTCTGCCAGTTAAAAAGCACAGGTCCAGACAACAGATTTGGATTACTTAAATAACAAAATAATCAGATTATTTTAATAGCAAAATAATCATCAAGATTATGGTTCCTGAAAATAAGTCATGAAATGGAACACTTCCATTTGTTGCCAGATCTATGGTTTCTCATCGTAAAAGCAAGAGCAATATAAAGTTGAATCCCTTATCTGCTGTAATGTGAATGTAGAACCACATCCGAATGAAAGAGGATTGAGTCTTTTCTTGAACATCTGATAATGGTATACAAAATTGTTAGTATACATCCCAATATGAAATACCTCTTATGATGATTAACTCCATAAAATAACTCCACAGAGATGTATCGGAATGAAACTGGTGGCATTCTACTTCTGGTTTTGTACAGAGAATAAAATTGAAGAGCAGTCAGCTTTGCTTTGGGACAAGGAACTAATCAGCCTTTGAAACAGTGCTTAGTGTTGTTCCTCGCTTCTCTGATAGCTGCTATCTTTAACCAAACAAGATTTTGAATAGAGAGTTTACTCTGAGGCTCAGAATTGCTTCTTGTATTTGGAAATGTATATGTCACACTTGGCAAAGCACGTTAAACAGCTATTCTGTCAAATATTATTGCTTCAAGGTGCCCTGTGAGCATGGACAGTTTAAAGACTGAGGAACTCCTGCCTCTGTATTGACTCTCATTCACCATGGTGATATTTTGCTGGAGGACAAAACCACCTTCATACAGTTTAAATGCCATGTAAATGCCATGTGAATAGAGAGCACTGTAGTGTTCATATTGTTCTTACTGCCCTGCCCCTCCATTGGAGTGATCCTGTTGTTGTCCTGAAGGTAAGCTGTAAGCAAAACTCCTTCTTGTGTGGAGAAGAATAGCAACTTCTAGGTTTTTAATTGAAACATGTCTGTGTTCGTTTCTGCAGGAGCCCCTTCCAAAGTGGAAATTCTTGGCATGGAGATAAAAGTGGGCTTTTAAAAGATTGTAGATTTGCCTACTAAGAAAGAACTTAGTTCCTCTACAGTAAGAGAAGTTACCTCTTCCTTAGTATTTCTAAAGTCATTTATAGTTAGGAAAGCAGATGTAAAATTGTTTGTTTATAGATTTATTTGGTGTGATGGAGAGACGGTTCTGCATCAGAGTGGTATTCTTTGTTCTTTCTGGGCTTAGCTCTTCCTGAAGTTGAAACCTAATGTGGTATCTAACCTTATGGTTATTTAGTCCTGATTAAAGAGGAATTTTTTAGATAGGCATGGCTGTATTTTCTTAACTGATTAGGAAAAACTGAGGCACATGTATCATACTGTTTCTCTCTTGACTCTAGAGGCTTGGAAAATTAGGTATTTTCCAGAAACAAGCTCTCTGGTATTTTGATTATGGTTCTGCCTGTATAGCTTTAAAAGCTAGTGAAGTTTTTTTTGTGTGTTTGGGGCTTTATGTTTGGTTTTGGGTTTTTTTTTGCTTTTGTTTTTTGGTTTTTTTTTTTTGTTGGTTGTGGGTTTTTTTGTTTTGGGTTTGGTTTGTTTTTTTTTTTTTGCAAATGGCTTCTGGTCCAAAATAGGCAGCAGGAGTCTCAACTTTGATTAGGAGACAAGATAACAAAATGACAACTTCCTAAATTAATCTCATTTCTTCTGTGCCAGGAGTGATGCTGGAGCTTCCCTTATTGCATCTGTATTTTCTACCCCATAATGTTTGTGGTAGCTTGGATTATTTGCATTTCTGGGGATATCATGTCTCATTCCAATCTCCTCCAATCTGCTCCTGGTTGATACTGGAGATACACCTTTCCAGCATTGTGCCAAGATCCAGGGATATTCAAGCCTTGTGTTCTAAGTCATTGTACTGTGTAGAAATTATTATTGCAATGATTACTGTTTGAACTGCATAGTATGCTCTCCTGGAGCTATCTGGGCTGATTCATTTGAACCCTCTTCAGATAACAAGCAACAAAAAGCTTTCATTTGGATAAGATTAAATGGAAGAGAAATAGTGAGTTCATTTTGCTATAGAATAATACAAACCAGAATCAGTTAATATCTGCTGCTATTACTAGAAACAATTTGAGATTAAAGGACTGCTCAAAACAGCTTGCATGGCTGTTTGATGGCTGCAGAGGACAATGAAACTTGAGACTTGTTGCTTTGTTCAGTCCAAAAGATCTCTTGAAACCTTACAAGGGAAGGAAAAAGCCACCTCTGTCATACTTGAGAGAGATTTTTAAAGCAGGTCTGACTGCTGTTGCAAGACAGTTCAGGAAGGAGAGGTCTTTAAATCACTTCATATTATGAAGCTTTTCCTTTGAGTTAAAGTTACATTACCTTTCTTAAGTAGAAAAAGTAACTGACCAGTTATTACTTTAAGGTTTTACTTTACACATGCACAAGGTATGTGGCTTGCAATAAACCTTAGTTAAAAGTATTTTTTACTCAATGTAGTTTTCATGTATGGTACAACAGTCTTCATACTTGGTATTGTCCTGGAATTGTATAATTGGTTCTGTAGTCTCCTCTGGGTCCAGTCTGCAACCACACGGCATTTCTCAGTATAAAGGTAGTTGCTTTTCCCATTGTAGTGTTTTGTGGCATGTTTGGCTTGAAGATGAGCTGGCTGTTCAGAGCTTTCCAGGACCCAGTGGGTGTACAGCTCCTTAGCAGAAGAACAACTTCTGACTATTTTAGTGGCAGAAAACTAACCTAAAATGTTTGGATGGGTTTGGGTGCGTTTTCTTTTAATTTTAAGAAATCTCACTAGAAAATATTGCAGGGATGACAAAATGTTTCTAGTGCATCTTCTTGACTAAATACAGAGCTATAGATTCCTGTAGTATAGGAAGAGACAGCAAAATATAAGCATATTTGAAAGCAGATTTCTAGGTCTCATGTTTGTATTTACAAAGTGAAAAAGTGCAAGGAGATCGGAAGTTCTCTGTTCCATAGAATTTCTTGTAGGGTTATTTCTTACACAAAAAGCTGAAATTATCTGAAGGTAAACTTCTGGCCAATCTGAAAAAAATTAAAAATTAATAACTTCTGTAGTCTTGGAGACAATATTTGGGGAGAGAAAGATAGGAAGAGCAGTGTAAGCAGATTTGCACCTCTGCTTTCAGGGCATTGTGGCTTGCAAGCATTAGTATTCTTATTTGCACCTACTGAAGACTTAAAGCATTCGAGTACAAGTGTGATTATTATCCATACTTTCTGTGTGTCTTATGGTCTGAACTCAGTCCATAAACAAAAAAGGGGAGGGGAGGAATACACATCAAATCTTGCTGCTGCCTTAAATGTCCCATTCTGAGGACTTCTGTTGGAGCTTTGTCCTTCATACAGCATAGAAATGCATGTCCTCACTCCTTACACTCTCTCATTTCCTGCCTTGTCTCCTGTTCTGTGTCATACCGATGCTTTCATTTCCTCTTACTGTGGTTGGGACCAAGCCACTCTCCTACTTTCTCAAGAATTTTGTTCTGTAGACAGATCTTTTAGATCTCTCTGAAGTACTTTAGATTCCCATAGTTTGTGTCTTACGAAACAGAAGCATTGTTCTGTTATGGCACTGTGATGAGAAACTCAACTGCTTCCCAAACTGTGTCTGACAGAATGTTAGCAGATTTTTAACTGAAATTTTCTTCTGCATACCTTCATATAGAGCTTAAGTAGTACCTGAAATACACATTTCACATCTACTTGCCAACCCTCACTCCAACCTATAAATAAGAAAAAAATATTTAATCTCTTACTGGGTATTTTTGTTACTGTTTTTAATGCTTGTATGCCCTCATAGAATGTGGGGCAGAATCTTCTGTATTTCTACTCTAAAAGCCTTCCACAGTGTTTCATCCTTATATCAGTTATTAACTGTATGTCTTTCAGAGAGGGATAAACATGTTTTGATTACTCCTTGCCTATGATTTGCCAAAACTAGTATCTTTCATACATTGTCTTCTCAGCCAAACCCTTGCTGTCTTGTTTGCATCACAGTAAGGTTTTGGTTTAGGGTTTGGGGTTTTTTTTAATACACTACTGCTACCAAGAAATAGCTGATAATGCTGATTTTTTTGTCTCCCACTCTGTTCCCTTGGTCTGAAAAAATGAGGAAATATGAAAGATAAAGAAACAAAATTTAATTGGGAAAGAAATACACATTTCAGTTCACTGTTTACAGGGTTACAATTGAGAACTTAAATTACAAAGTAGCGGTCTAAAGCTAGCAAAAGAAAATGCCTGACACTAAGGGAAAGACAACAATCCAGGCACCTCACTTGTTATATTTCTGTGAAGTAGAATGGAATTGTTTAAAGTATCATTGGGGAACAGGTATAAGAAGGAGATAATTAAACACCAAAGAGATGATGGAGCTTATGCAAAAGTATTTTAATTTGAAGATTTTATTTATATGGACTTTAAAAAAGTTACTTGACTGTGCTAGTGCATTGTAGATTATTATCCTAATGCTGCATGGGTACTCTTCTTGAAAACAGGGTGAGCAGATACTGACTGCCTTTGGAAAAATCCAGGTAAAGACTATCCAGAGTTATCTGTCGCTCTGTAAATGGCAGTATTGCAAACTGTGATACATGAAGTTCATTGTAGCTTCTGTCTCTGTGTAAAAAATAATTAAATAGATTCTGATTCTGGAAATAATTGATGTGATATATGTCAGGATAATGCAAAAGTATTTGAGTCATCTCAAACCAGAGAGTTTGGAGACTATGAGCTTGCTTATTGCTCATTGCTGAGATATTTTATGGTTGGAGATGGGTGTTTGAACTCAAGTCAGGAGGTGGTTTCATGGCTAGTCTATTCTGGGGTTTTTCCCCTCTTTTTTGCTAATGCCTGTGGAGGCCTTGGTAGTGTCCTCACCGGAGTAGCAGGCAGCTGCATTGGGTCAAGCACTGGATTAGCAGCCTCATTCTGTGATGCAGTAAGAAAATAAAACTCAGGGTGGCATCATGCAGCTGGTCTGCCTTAGAGAAGCAAATCATTGTCTGCAGAACTGTGAGTTGCTCACGTTGCAGAATTGGTGCCCACAGCCCCATCAGTATATTCACAGCACACTCGTGTCCTCTCTCAGGCAAGCAGATGAAGAGGCAATGTATCAGAGGGAGATGAGAGGAAGATTGAAGGAGTTTGTAGGCCACTGCCTTGAAGGTTGTGAACTTCATTCATCTGCTGTAAGAGGGTCTTAAGACTGTAATTCACCTTGTAAGTTCTTAGATGTTGTATCTAGCAGGTATTGGCATACTCTGCCTACTTGCATGGTTTTTGGCTTCTTGTATTTGAACAGATGTTGTAACCTGTTTCTTAGCAGATAAACTCCCATTCTGCAGAGCTACTGTCTGCCATTTGGTGTAAGCTGTCATCAGAAGTGAGACAGATATGTAATATACCACAGATTGAATTTGCTCATCAGTTTTACTATGGCATATTGAAAGCAATAGCAGGGCATTTTGAAAAGAGGGTAAAGTGTGTCTGTTGCTTACTCACTCTGCTGTAACATTTCCTGAGGTCCAGAAGTGCGGGGCTTTTGGTGGGGTTTTGTTGTATATTGGGGGTGGGGAAGGAGGTTGGTTTACTTATTAAAGCAGTTGAACTTAAGTGCTGATAGCCAAGCACTTCTAATTAGCATTTACCTAGTATGCATATAGTTCAGTTCTTAAGTAGTTTTAACAGGACAACTCATCTCTTTTTCCATAGTGCTTTTTGTTTTGTCCCAACAAAGATGCACTGGCATACTCCTGCTCTTTGGTATGTTCCAGACCTATCTTTGCCATTCACAAAGGCTAATAACCTGTAGTGCTTGTTTTCATCACAAAACCAACTCTGTGGTCTCTCAGCTTCTCTGTTCTGAGCTAAGGAGAATCAAACCTGGTTTGGTTTGTGTGGTAGCCTTTGGTGGGTCTCTTCCAAGTGGTTGTCTAGTCTGTTCTTACAGTTCTCTAAGTTTATTGCATCTGCACCACCTTGACAAAAAGGAGTTCTAAAAATCTAGTACCCTTTGTATGAGATGGAATTCTCCAGTTTTATCAGTCAGTAAGATTTTGCTTTCTTAAGTGTCATTTAAAAATTTAGTTTGCAGATACTAGCTACTTGAGAAGATAATAGCCACATATTACAGTTGATGTGTCCATTCACTTCATTGTTTGTTGTTTGAAATAAAAGTGAGAGGGCATATAAACTGCTCAGACAAACATGCCAGTCAAAGCAGAAATCTGACATCATGTTGGTATGTGGATAATAATCTAGGTACAAGTCTTCCCTTTTTTTTTTTCTGTTAATTAAGGTCAAATACATTTCTGTCAGGGTATTAGTTGATTCTTATAATTTACTATTTGTACTTACAGCAAAATGGTGTCTCAAAGTCATTGGCCTGTCTAAAGATCTGATGTTTTAGACTTCTTCATTGGTGCCCTTTGACATGTTTTTGCACATACAGAAGGAACTGGATGTCTTTGTGCAGCCTGTGCTCTTATCTAGAGGTATTTTGATAGAAACAATCACAGAATACACATCTTCTACAGAGAGCTCACTTGTCTTGTTATTGTCCTGTTTTTAAAGGAAACAGTGCACAAGGTTTGTACTGTCATTCCTTACCTGAAAATTTTTGAGTCCACTGTTTGTATTCAGATAAATATGTCATGGCAATAAATGTCTGAAGGCATTAAGTTTCTAGTCATTTAGCATTAGGTGAGGGGGAGGTCAAAACAGAACGTTCAGCTCTTGTCCTTGCACAGCTGTGAAACAAAACAATTTGTTTCACAGTGTGAAACAAAACAGTAACAATTAGTCTGTCTGTTGGTCTGCATTGCCTAATAGGTAGAAGTTACTGAAGGATCTTAAGACTCATTGGATTTATTGTAAGGAGGTAAGATGCATCTGTAGGAAAAGCTTTTTTTTTTAAATTTTTTTTTTAGTTTATAAGTTTGCTGTTTAGCAAAGAGTTCTTTGCTCTTTGTCCCAGGAAAGCATCACTGTGTCCTGGTTTTCTTGTGATATCTGGAAATTGAGGAGCTAAGGGAACTTGCTTGGATTTTGGAATCAGGTTGGTACAGAACAGGGAACAGAGACACCTTTTCTACCATGGCTTGCAATCCCTTGGTGTGTCTCTGAAAAGCATGTTCAAGCTGGTCTTTTAGGACCAGCTTAGGTCAGAAACACTTCATACAACAGACTTTGCAGAAGTATAGAACTATATATGCTGTTTTGCCACCTTGTAATTGTGCAGTAAAAGAACCTTCTGTGTTTTTAATCCAAACCATAACTGCCATATCTATTTTCACATGAAGATTTTGCACCAGGGTTGTTGATTTTGAAAGGTACAAAGTTGTGTCATGGGGAACCTGAGAACTGCCATGCTGCACTGTCTTGTTTATGGCTTACTACTGTTAATGCCTCATACTATGTGCATTAGACAAATGGGTCTAAAATCTTAACAATATAGATTAGTCTGTGTTTAAAGATTAGGTTACTTAGTTGTTCCTAATGTTAACTAGAATGTGATAGTTTTTACGTGCAGTGTTTTGATGCATATAGCCCATGGGTTGTCTGTTTAAAAAAAAACAAAAAAAAACAACACCAAACTATACCACTGGGTTCTGTATATACAGTCAATAGATGAGGAAATATATATCCCTGTGTTCAAGCATCCAGTAGAGCTTGTGCCCTGTCAGGCTTTGACAGGTTTACAAGTCAGTGCCACTAAGTGTTTATTTTATCCATGAGTTTTAGTAGGTGTTCCCTTTTACCAGATTCAACTTTGCTTTTGCCAGTCTCCTGCTTTACTGGTATGAGCAAGAAAGTACAACTCTGAATTGTGTGTAGATTCTGTTTCAGGTGAATGGTGCACAGCAGAAAGAAGGCAGAAAGACCACAATTAGTCCTTTCAAAAGCAGCATGTGTGTTTGAGGAAGCCCATAGACAATTAAAAGGAAGTGTATATGCATGTGTTTCTTGTATATCTTTTGAAAAGCTCCATTGTTTAGAATTCATTAAATAACAGATTTGTTCACTTCAACACAAGGTTTTATCTCCCTTTACAGACAAATAACCTAATTCCCTCATTTTAGTAAAGAGGTTTTATATAATTTATTTTAAATCATTTTTCTGTGCTATCAAGTAAAAGGCTAAGTTTAGCTGCTGACTTCACTTTCTAAGAGAAGAGTTTTCTCTGCTTAGGCAGAGAAGACATAATCCTGTAAGCCAGAGAGATAGGTGATGTGCTACTTTACCTGCTGACAGAGATCTGGGGAGTCCTGGGTATTCTTCAGTCAGGATTCATTCTTTTTGAGCTTTCACAGAATTAACTGGAGTAGGAGCTACAGCTCAACAGGACTTATCCACAAGTAAGAGACATAGGTAAAGTATATCGTTTTACATCAAATATTTTATTTCCTTAAAATATTTTTAGGAAGGAGGGATGAAAAAAAACAACAAAAAGCTTCTTATGAGCTATTTTTAGAATAAAAGTTGCCCACTGGGTGAAAATCCATCCAGGTCTGGAAAGCCTGGAAGAATTGTACTCTCAGATAAATGCATGAGAACACTGTAAAACTTTGCTGTTTCTGAGATAAAAGCATTTGTTATCTCCTCCTATCCTTTTTCTCCACCTGGAAACTTCTACAAAAAATTTAATATAGATAAAAATGTTTTTCAGTGAATTTAATCTGAATTGTAAGCAGCCTGAAACTTCATGTATTTTAATAGTAAACTCAGCGCTCAGATTTGTGTACCCATGGTGCATAACTGTCATGGAGATTGGCAGAGGAAGAAGCTGCAGTTTTGGCAGGTAGGTGTGGGGCTTTTTGCACCCAGCGAGGCATGAGGAAGCAGTTTGGATTTCAAAATAGGCAGAAAACATTCTGACCACATGCTTACGTGATCCACAATGAAGCAACACAATATTGACAATTAGTTACTACATTTTGATCTATGTAACCTAGGGGTTATCTGTTTAAAAACAGAACTGCAACTCAGCAACACTGACCTGCACAGATAATACAAGGGGAAGTTTATTCTAGGCCCTGTCTCCAAAGCTTCACAGCATCCGATTTCCCCATAGCCTGCATCCTTTCCCATAGTTTGCTCTCACCACCCCAGCAGTCCCTCAGCTTCAGATTTGTATACATTGTCCGAGGTTCAGACTGTATAAAATGAAAGATGGCATTATCTTTAGCTTTCAGAATTAATTGCTCATTGAAATGAACAAGGCTTTCTTAGGAAAGAAGATTTGACAAAATTTCTGTTTTGTGGGTTGTTTTTTTTTAATTTTCATTTTTGTGACCCAGGATGTAATGTAATTCTGTAAATTTAAAAGCAGAACTTTTAGTATTTATATTAAGTCTCTGAGGAGTATATATAGCAATATATTCTGCAGTATAATCTAGGACTTCAGAATTTTAAAAAGTGAGATTTAATCTGTAGTATGTGCTTTTTTTATCTGTGTAGTCAGATTAGCACCACATTTGAATGTGGTGCTAATAATGTTCGTATTGTCAGATTAGCACCACACCAGCTACAGTCCATAGAGCTTGGAATTTCAGACATTGTTTCTATTATCCTTTGAATAGAAACAGTCAAAGAATGGATCTGGAAGCCAGCAGGAATTTGACATCTGAGCAAAAAATAAGTGTGTTTAACTCTCTTAATTTTCTTTTGTTCTTTGTGACTGATGGCTAGGATTACTTTTGTGTTTGATTTGTTTTTCACTAATTCCAGACAAACACTGCTTCCTCATTCTTCTATTTTCCATGCAGTGACAAAATACCATCTTTTCCCACTCTTTCTGATACTTTCACAAGTACAGTCAGTATATCTTTTAATTTCACTAGCTTAATGCTTTCAGGAAGATAATGTTAAAATAAAGCTGTTAACAATTTTGAGGTTTTTATCACTGAAATTGCCATGATTACTGCAGAAGTACAGTATCCTGAGGCACTGAGGCTTGGCCAACAAACCTTCACATGTCTGTTCACCATTGTAGTACTGATTCTTCCTTTCCTCTGAATTGCACATAACAGCATGTTAACTATTTTTGGCGCTGTTCATTGAGTTAACACATCAAGGGAGAAATTAGAGTAAGTACACCAAGAAGTATAAATAAATGTATAGCAGGATAGTTGACTGATGTCTTAATTATCAAAGGCGTGAATTCGACATGGAATATAAGTGTGACAGTGCCTGTAATTTGTTGCAGGTTTGTCTTAATGGAACAACTAGACATGACTTCCATTTGGAGGAGCAGAGAAACGAGGGAAACGATGGGTGTAGGATAAAATCATAATGGCTTAGTGATTTTCTTGAGTAAGCTAATCAATCTCCGTAACCTTTTAAAAACCCATTTTCTAGAGTATCTGTTGCTAGCATCATCTTTCAGTGAACCTACTGTGAGCATGGCTGCTGGTAATTTACTGACTGCTTAAAAAAAAGCGCACTAAATATGACTGAAAGACCAGAAAGAATAAGTTCTGGTCTTCATAGGCAAGACCAGAATTTAGTGTTGGTCTCTAGATTTGTATGAACAGTGGCAAGAACTCCACCGTTATCTTCCACAGTTCTGATTATATAACTCTGAAATGTTTCTCTCTGTGGGCTCATTTTAGAGAAATCATGAAGTGGGCTTCAGGCTCAAAGTGAAATTTGAATATCATGCATTTTACATAACATGGCATTTTACAAGGGGGAAGCCTGTAAGATATATCTGAAGGTAGATACAAACAATTGACTGGAAGCTAATAAATTGACCCATGCTTCCAGCAGTGGTGTTTAGCAGGTGCTTTTCCTTTTAAGGATAAGCTTTCTTGCATTTACTTCATAGTAACAGCATGTGTGAAGTAGTTACTGTTGAATATCTGATATGTGCTTAATTCTTCCTATCCTGCAGTAACATGGATATCTCTGTCATCGGGAGGCCTGACTGCTTTAATAACCTAGTAACCTTTTAATTAACCTCACTGTAGGCAGATCAGAAAAGTGTTTTTATTTTTTCAAAGGTTGGAAATGTTCATTTATGAAGAAATAATTGATGTAACTGCATAAGCATGGAGAGCACTAAAAAGAAAGAAAGAAGCAATCGCCGTATCATGCGTTCCTTGATGCTCTAAGAGTTTATTTTGTGGTTATATTGGCCATATACATAAAGCTTATCTGAATTCATGTTGGACTTGAATTAATCATCCTTCCTGGCGTGCTGAAGCATGCCCAGCTGCCTCTGCAGCACTCAGTCTCCACAATCAAATATTTCTGCATCTCTCAATGCATCCAGTATTATCCAGATTATTTCCCCATTAGTTTGGGTAGTAGAGATTTAACGAGAGATCTGTACTGTGTATATAAATACACCTCTAATTTCCTTGGCCAACGTGTTATTTCTGGTTTTAAGATGAAACATCTGAGGTGTTCTGATCAGCGCTTTCAAAGATCATGAAACAAATCACTGGTTTTCCCTTTCTTTAGAATCTGTACATTCTGTCTGTCTCTGAAGTTATAGATGTGTGATGGGCAAAGTATTGTTTCCAGAACAATGGATGTTTTGCACCTATAAAACTATGTTTTGATGTTCTGTGGTAGTTAAGGAATTTTTGAGTAATCAGATCTTAGCTTTGATTTTTTTTTGCAGGTTCAGAAACCATTTTAGTTGGCATTTTTCTCTCTGGAAGTTAAGAGTGTCAAAAATAGTGTACAAGGTGAAGAGAGCGAGATCATCTGTTGAAAATGTTTATGATTTAGGAACCTCTTAACCTCGTGCCTTTCCATTGGTGTTAGGAGAAGGAAGTGTCTGTCTGAACCTCCAGGCTTTGGACTGCCATTTTGGGAGGCAAGGAGTTAGTTGGGTATGGAAAGTCTGGAGTTTGTATTCTTTCTGCTCTGTTACCCATTGCTATCTTCATGGATCTGACACTCTGTTTATCTGACAGTGCACTCAGTACTGCTTCGCCAGGGAAAATCGCACAAAACAAGCCCAGTGCATCAGCATTTTCATTGTGTATTAAGCTGAGCCTCCCTTCACATGGTCACATCCCCTTTTTAATCTGGGATTCCATGTCCCTTTCCCAGTCCAGCCTGTTTCTGTGGCGTCTATTGCTGGTCTCCCTGAGCTTCTGTTTCTGTGGTTTGAGTGTTTTTTTGTGTTAAGACCTGCAGGACTTTTGGAAGTGGCGTTGATTGGGGGTTAGGCAATACACTAATTTAGTGTTAGTAGTTTGTCACAGACTGAGGTGATGGCTGCGTTCAAGTTGGATTTCCTCCCAGAGATGATGGTGGACCATTGCTCCCTGAATGCTAGCCCTGTGTAAGTATTTTGTCTTTATGTGAAAGCTTATAGCTGAAGTGGTAGTCGGAATTTCTGTCTCTGAAGCCTGTGCTCTGATTAGTTCCTCTGCGGAGGGGGCGGGGGGTGGAAGAGATAGGAGAGCTACAAGTTTGTTTTCTTGAAGAAAGCTTAGTAGGCATTGACAGTTTGTGTTGGATTCTGGATGCGGGGTGCGGGCGAAATGATCTGATAATTTTGGGAATGAGGGCTGAGTAATAAAGCTATTTGGCAGTACTGCTTCTAGTATGCTGCAGGTGCTGATATTATAAACTCAGTTATTTAAATCACTTGTTGGGAGAAAAGTTTCCATTCTTCTCTATTAATGACTCCAGGCTAAACTTTTTAACTAGAAGGGAAAGATTCCTTGAATACTGCTGAGGTCATGGTGAGAGTTGCCCAGGTAGCAGGATCCATGCTCTGCTCCTGAAGCTACCCCTTGGCGTAAAACGCAGAACTGAAAGTTGTTATTGGAAGAGGGTAAATGATTTTGAGTTGTTCCCAGCTGGAATGAGAAGGCAGTGAATGTAAAGAGGTAGTTTACCCCTTTGTAAGAGGAATCGTTTGCCTTGGGTATTTGGAGGGGTGCTGACCCTTCCTGGGTGGAAAGGTATAGGCTGAAAGTATTTATGATGATTCTTTTCCCTTCCGGTAAGAAACTTCGTTGTTTCTGAGGTCTTTCCATACAGCTGTAAAATTACGAGATTTCCCTGGCATCAAGTTTTTCCTTAGGCTGTGAACAGTGTTGAATTGAGTGGAAAAATAACAAAAAGTTACCTGGTTTGGTTCATTTTTTTATTGCTTATTCTGTTGCGGTGGAGGGGGAGCGGGAAGGGTATGGGTGCAGATGGACAGTAGGAGGAACACTGTTTAATGTGCAGTTCATAAGCCATTCAAGAACTACCTGTAATGGAAAAACCGGCGATGAAGAGAGCTGGCTGCTCTGGAAGAAGGCCACCTGTATTCCTCAACAACGAGTTTGGGGGCGGAGGGAATCACTGTATAGTTACTATTCCATTCCCCATGTTCTTTCTAGATTATGCAGGAGTTGGTCAGCAATTTTAACCTACTGATGGTTGCAGCTACAAGAGGATGTCATTAGTCTTCTACAGAAATAGGTCCTGTGGTATACCAGGTTGTGTCTACTGATAACAAGACCTCACATTGCACTTGATAAACAGGGAGGAGTCAATACAGAAAGCAATGTGTGACTGAAGTAGCTGGGTGGAGTATAATGCTGTTATTAAATAGGCTGCAGACTGTTTCTGTGGCTACATATGTCTTGAAGCCTGTTGAAGATGCCTATACTGAAAACTTTGGTGGTGGTGTAGTCAAAGACACTTTTTCTCTCTGTTAACACCCTACCATTACTCAATTTTATTCTGTGACTAGCTAGATTGTCCAATTGCAACCTGTTCATATACAATCTGAGCATTTGTAGGGGTGGTTTTTTGGGTCACATGTTGAAAACTCTCCAGCTTCACAAATAGTTACTGCTTTCTAAACCTTTAATGAAACTCTTATCTGCTCAGTTGTATCTCTTTCTCTGTTTTAAGATGGATCTTCAATCTGAGAAGCAGTTCCAAATAGTCACATTTGAAAACAGTTTAAAAAAAAAAGTTATCCTCTCAATCTTGGTGGTTACTGATAACTTTAGTAGTCTGTGGATGGACTGAGTTTGGGTTTTGTCAGGGTTTTTTTTGTTGGGTTTTTTTTGTACTATTTTTTTCTGGATTGGAAGGGACCCCAAGGATCATCAATTTCCAACCCTCATGCCACAGGCAGGGCCACCAACCTTCAGGCCTGGACCTAGACAAGGTTGCCCATGGCCCCATCCATCCTGGCCTTGAACACTCCAGGGTTGGGACACCCACCACCTCTCTGGGCAGCCCATTCCAACACCTTACCACTGTCTCTTTGAAGAACTTTCCCCTGAAATCCAACCTAAACCTTCTTTCCTCCATCTTAAATCCATTCCTACTTGTCATACCACTATCTACCCATGTAAAAAGTTTATTCCCTCCCATTTACGTGTTCCCTTTCAGTACTGGAAGGCTGCAATGAGGTCTCCCTGCAGCCTTCTCTTCTGCAGGCTGAACAAGCCCAGCTCCCTCACAGGGGAGGTGTTCAAGCCCCCTAATCATCTCTATGGCATCCTGAACCCTCTTCAACAGCTCCGTATCTCTCTTGAATTGGGAGCCTGAGATCTGAACATAGAACTGCAGATGGGGCCTCATGAGGGCAGAGATGGACAATCCCCTCCCTGTCCCTGCTGGCCACCCCTCTGCTGATGGAGCCCAGGAGACCATTAGCCTTCTGAGCTGCAGGAGCACACTGCTGGCTCATGGTCAGTTTCTCATCCACCAGGACCCCCAGGTCCCTCTCAGCAGGGCTGCTCTCCAGGAGCTCTTCTCCCAGCCTGTAGATGTGTCTGGGATTCTTCTGGTCCAAGTGCAAGACCTTACATCTTGATGAAGATGTTAAAGAGCACCGGTCCCAAGACAGACCCCTGGGGCACAGCGCCCGTTACCAGCCTCCACCTGGACATGTTCTGTTTTCTTTTGCTCTAAAATCTGACGTGATTGAACCAGAGAGATTTTTCCGTCATCTGAACAGGTTTCTGTCCCAAATCCCAGATGTTGACTGTATCATAGGAACAAACACCAAGAGAAGTGTTAAAGAGCTGTGCAGAGTGTTTGGTTTCCAAGTACGCAGCTCTCCAGTCAATGTGAATGATGTTTCTGAACGTTCTCTGGTACACAGGACTGGGAATGTGCAAGAGTCTCTTTTTCCTGTGTATACCTTAATTGTGTGTAGAGACATTTTAAATTACTGTTTTTAATCCCACTGTAAGCACACTTCTTCTAGCTTCAATTGCATCTAGAATCTGTGCAAAGACATAAACCAGAAATTCGTTCTTGTTTTTCATAGCTCAAAGAAAATGAATGGCACACTGGATCACCCAGACCAACCTGATCTAGATGCTATCAAGATGTTTGTGGGTCAGGTCCCACGAAGCTGGTGTGAGAAGGATCTGAGAGAACTTTTTGAACAGTATGGTGCTGTCTATGAAATAAATGTATTGAGGGACAGGAGCCAAAACCCTCCTCAAAGCAAAGGTGAGAATTTTTAACTTCTCATGTGAGACTCGGCATGTCAGCTGCTTGCACACAATTATGATATTAGATGCTGACTTACTTGAAAGTCCCTGTGTGTTGGGCCTCTGTGCAACCAGGTGTGCATGCAAGCCCAGGCTTATAGGCTTTAAGTGTATGTGTCTAATTATTCTTGGACTGCAATCCAGTCATTAGCTGAACTGAGGAAAACCTTTTCTTTTTTTTAAGAGCTCAGAAGTGACGGGAATGCTTGAAGAGTATGAATTATAATTACAAACCAGAACTTAAAATTAATATTGTATTCTTACAAAGCATCATTGTGATGCCATGATATGATCAAAATATTGCTGGAAGTGGCACAATTTCAGATAAAAGATAACATTGATATCTTGGTCATTTGTGTATATCAACACCTAACTAAATGCTGTACCTGGATTTGCAGTTCAGTTATATGCAGTAACTTAATTTATGTGAAACTAGGTAAGGTTTTGGTACTGGCAAATAATTGTTGAATTTGATAATGGAAGTAGCCAACAGCAATTATTTGGCAGGTATAGGTAAATGTCTGTTTTATTGATGGGTCAGTTCTGGATATATCCTATTTTATTAGATTTAAAATCTTTTTTAAACAGCCACAATCAGTAGTACCTACCTATTTCAATGTCTAACCTCTTGTCAAACATTTTGCATTGGAAGGATAGAAGTGGGACTGGCAGTTTCTGTATAACCCCTGAAGATTTGTAGTGTTCCTTCTTGGTGAGAATTTTGTTTCAATTGCAGGGTGCTGTTTTGTTACGTTTTATACCCGTAAAGCTGCACTAGAAGCACAGAATGCTCTTCACAACATGAAGATCCTCCCAGGGGTAAGAGCTTTCTTCACAACTCTTTCTTGTATCTCTGGGCTCTGGCACCACTGACATACAAATATATGTTAGTAGGTCCTCAGATAGTGTTTAAAAGAACTAGTCAAAAGAGGAATGACATGAGATTTGTATGATCTTAAAAATCTTAAGGGAATTTTGGAGCAGTTGGGAGATTAATACCATAGGAGACATGCCCAGCCACTTCATTATAATACTCTGAGGAAAAATGATGGCATGTCATTACAAAAACTTCCCTTTCTTCTGTGAATTTAAGTATTGTTACACACACATTTCTGTAGAGGCAATTCAGGCTACTGTTTCTTTCACAATTCATGGGATGTATTTCATATAGTATAAAGAATTTTTTTTTTTACATTTCAGATGCACCATCCTATCCAGATGAAACCAGCTGACAGTGAAAAGAGTAATGGTAAGCTTTACTGAAGTCTGATTTGGGTAGCACCACTTGTGCTAGTAGGGAAGCTTGAGGATTTTCCTTTTGTGGAACAGCTTCTGAAGTCATCTTGAACTGGAGACTTGTTTGGGGGACGGGGGGAGGGTTAAAGAAAAGAAAATATATCGAACAAGCACTTTTTTTAGGTAGTATGAGTGATGTCTCTAAAATTCCATGACTCTGTATCTCCCACTGCTGCTGCTTGTGGTAGAACCATGTTGTCAATTAGGGAAACATCCAGCGAGTTCTTCTTTGTGCTAAGGTGGTTTAAATCCCTGTTGGGGATGTGGATAGTGAGGTTGAGCGCAGTCTCAGCAAGTTTGCAGATGCTGCCAAACTGAGTGCTGTGGCTGATACCCCAGAGGGAAGGGATGTCATCCAGAGGGGCCTTGAGAGGTGGCCTTATGCAAACCTTGCAAAGTTCAAGACCAAATGCAAGGTCCTGCACATAAGTTGGGGCAATCCCAAATATGGGCACAGGTTGGGCAATGAGTGGATTGAGAGCAGCCCTGTGGGGAAGGACTTGGGGGTACTGGTGGATAAAAATTGCATATTAGCTGGCCATGTGTGCTTGCAGCCCAGAAGTCCAGTTTTATCGGGGATTGCATCAAAAGAAGGGTTTTTACAGGCCAAGGGAGGTGATTTGTGCTCTCTCTCTACTCTGTTCTTGTGAGACCACCTGGAGTACTGTCTTAAGCTCTGGGGCCCACAGCATAAGCCACATATGGACCTGTTGGAGTGAGTCCAGAGGAGGGCCACAAAGATGATCAAAGGGCTGGAGCACCTTTCCTGGGAAGACAGGCTGGGAGAGTTGGGTTTGTTCAGTCTGGAGAAGAGAAGGCTTTGGGGGAAACTTACTGCAGCCTTCCAGTACTTAAAGGGGGCCTACAGGAAAGATGGGATGTGATTCTTTATTAGGCAGTGTAGTGATAGGATGAGGAATAATGATTTTAAACCAAAAGAGGTTAGGTTTAGGTTAGATAGAGGGAAAAAAATTCTCTGCTGTGAGGGTGGTGAGGCCCTGGAACACGTTGCCCAGAGAAATTGTGGATGCCCCCTCTTTGGAACTGTTCAAGGACAGGTTGAATCTTTAGGCAGCCTGGTCTAGTGGAGCGTGTTCCTGTCCACGGTGTGGGGATGGTTGGAACTGGATGATCTTTGAGGTCTTTTCCAATCCAAACCATTCTAAGACTTTGAAATCTGAAAATGCTTTTTCAAGTGCTTCACCAATTTGAAGCAAGGCCTTGTGCAGCTAGGGTGGGACTCAGAACTTGTCATAATATACAAGGGAGATTGAGAATTCAAAACAGTTCAGTAGAGAGAAGAATTGTGGTTATGTTTAAACATTGGCCATTTCAGATCTATTAAGATTTAGTATCTGACATTGGGCAAGTGATCATTTATCCACTTATTTCAAGATGAATACTTTCATACATATGTGCTCAAATGTGTATGTGTGTATTGTTGCAAGATAAGCAAAGCGAGTGTTTACCTTCTTGTAGTTTCAGCATTCCTTGACTTGGCTGAATTTTATGTTCTTCATTTGCCATTGTTACTATAAGGTAGCATTGTGCCATTGGCAAGGTGTAATCCTGGTTCTGGAAAGTTTGTATCTTAAGATAATTGAAAACAAAAGATGGAATATATGGGTAACACATGGTAGGAGTAATTCCATCTGTAAATTCCTCCATGTGTATAAAGAATATGTTTCTGTGTAAGTATATCTAGGAAAGAGTAAATCTTTTCAAGTATCGTTGTGAAGAAAACTTAGTGTCACAGACCTCCTAGGGAAATAATAGAGGAAAAAAGTACTTAATGGAATTTTACAGTGAGAGTTCTAAGGCTTTTTTTATAATTATATGAGTTTTATTAAAAGGTGTAGGTGACAATATAAATAAGAATGCATCAGTTGAAAATATTTTAACTTGCTATTATTAAAAGGAATTCTGGATCTCTTGAACTAAAATGGACTTCAAAAGTGATTTGAAAGCAGTTTTCTGTTCTAAGACCTTGAAGTGGACTGACAAGCGTGAATATTTAATAGTTAAAGTTATGTCAGCCTGAATAGTTTTGGAATTTTCCTCTTCAGCACCATAGAGGACTCAGCAACTAAGCTGATTTCCCCACACCATGGCATTAAATAGAAGATGACTTTCTCTCTAGAAACTTCAGTTTGTGCTACGCTCCATCATATTTTTTATATGTGCTGAATGTGGTATGTGCAAACTGGTTTATATTTCCAAATGATATTCTGCATAATTTGCTTCACCTTCTTAAAGCAAGTATTTTAGAGGTGATTAGAATCTTTAAAGTAGTGAAATGAGAGGTATAAAGTTCTGTGCTGGATTCAAATTCACACTACTCACTTAAGTGACCTTCAGGTGACATTAGTAGCCACTGACTAAAAAGTTCAGAAAAATGTGTTTCTGGACTATTTATTTCAAAAGTCTGCAGGCTGAAGACTCAACTCCAGTGTATCTGGAAGCATCAGCATTTAGAAGCACGTACGGTAGCACAGTAGTTTTTGGTACAGATCAGAATGGATGAATCTGAAACAGAACTAAAGCTGTTGTCTTTTAGTAACTGCTATCACACTGCTGAGACAGAAGCATGAGGAATTTAAGTGATTGGCATGATAAATAGGCTAGAAAGAAGCTAGAAAGAAGCTTTCTGGAGTTCACTTGGTGGTTTAGCTAGTTAGGTATGTTGGTAGTCTAAAGATAGAAGAGACAGAGGAGACAGGAAATAGTCCAATAAAATACAAATCTTCTTGCTCGCCAGGAACTGAATGTAGGAGATGCTGGGAAGGGCTGAAACGGATATGTTCCTTCCTTTTCTTACATTCTTGCAGTTAGCAGGCTTGCAAGGAAGAAACAGTCGGCAAAATGCAAATAAAACTGGGATTCTTCGAGTTCGTTGAGGTATCTCATCTGCAACCTAAAGGGATTCCATTACTGGGAATTTTGTTTTTTACAAGCCTCTACCCTAAATACAAGGGAAATAGCTGCAGTTGATGGAGAAGGCTTGACAAAACAAGGTCTAGGAAGTGCATATTTGCTGGTAATACTCTTGTCCTTTGATTTCTTAGCAGTAGAAGATAGGAAGTTGTTTATTGGAATGATATCCAAGAAGTGCAATGAAAACGATATCCGGGTGATGTTCTCCCCCTTTGGGCAGATTGAAGAATGCAGGATATTACGGGGCCCAGATGGCCTGAGCCGAGGTAAGCAGGAAGCTCTTCCGACAGTTCAAGGTCCTCCACTGGATGCTGCCTTTTGCAACTCAGGGTGGTGTTTCAGCTCTCCTTGTGTTTCCCTTGTTCCCTGTAGGCATTTTTATTTCTTTATTCATCCCAGTAATTGCAGATGTAGTCGGTGACTTGGTTCCTTTTTGTTCTTGCTCCAGGTTGTGCATTTGTGACTTTTACAACAAGAGCCATGGCACAAACAGCAATCAAAGCAATGCATCAAGCACAAACCATGGAGGTAAAACAAGTTTGTGGGTGTCAGATGATGTAATTTGTTGGGCAATCACTGTGAAATTTGATGGACTAGGGAACAGGAAGAAGTGTGGTGTGTGTTTCCTTGCAAGTATTACTCCAGGACGTTTTTGTTCTGCTCCTATTGTTAGAGCTTAAGATTGAAACTTCATCTGCAGACAAAATACCAAAATACAAAATAGAATTTAATCCAAATGAGATTTTGAACCTTTAATGTATCATACTGTTAAAATAAATAAATAGGTATATGCATGTGGGGATAGGGGAATGCTTCCAATGACTGGGTCTAAATGTACTATTTTTGTGAACGCTGGGGATGACGTGTGTAATCATTTGAATTGCTGTTTGCAGGGTTGCTCTTCCCCCATTGTGGTAAAATTTGCAGACACACAGAAGGACAAAGAGCAGAAACGAATTGCTCAGCAGCTCCAGCAACAAATGCAACAGATCAGTGCTGCCTCAGTGTGGGGAAACCTGGCTGGTCTCAACACACTTGGACCCCAATACTTAGCAGTGAGTCTCTGATTTGGGTTCTTTCCATCTCTTTAGGGATTAGTGTCTGACTGTCTTGTAGTGCTTAATGTATTAATTTTTAGAAGGCTCATGATAGGTAGGAGCAGGGTTCTTAATCCCCATTTTGTGGGTGATGAGGCTTAAATTACGTTACATGCTAACAGCTAGTCAGGATACATTGAGATTTCAGCCCCAGTCTTTGTAGCCCTAACTACTGAAACTTTCTTCTCCCTTGACTTCTGTGCAGGGGAGGTTTTCTTCATATGTTATGTCCTCAGTGTTTTACCCATATAAATGCCCCTTTCAACTGTCTGATGACACAATTTGAGTATTCTGGCTCCGTTTTTCCTTTTTCGGCCTTTATTTCTCCCATCTCCTTCCAGTGAAACTTGGTGCTGTCCAAACAGAAAAGGTGATCAGGTTGGAAGTGCCAAGCAACTGATAATGCAGAAAAAAAAACCCCAAAACAACACAAACTCCCCACCAAAACCACAAAAAACCCTATTCCATGGAAAATAAAGAGAAAAATACTCTTTTTAGCAAAATGCCCCCAAAAAAAAAAAAAAAAGTAGTTTGGAATTTGTCCTGGATTTAGCTGACTTTTGTGGGTACTTTCATAGATTGCTACTTTCCATGAGCTTTGGCTCATGTGGGTTGCCACAGAGCAACAGTTTTCAGTAGCTCTGAGAACTGTATTCATGCAATATAAGGTTCAGGGAACAGAAAAGGAACTTTCCATCTCGTTCTTGGCATGGTGTACTGTTGAGGTGGGAGCTTTCTCTCTCTCTCTCTGCCTTAGGTTTGATAGATAAGAATTTTTAATAACGACACCTAGTTAATGGTGAAAGGAATAGGAAATCCCTCTCAATAGCTTTTTAGCTGAAGGCTCTCACTGTGACTCTTTGGTTTTGGTATGGTATTTGCCATTTGTCCTACGCTGGCAGTGTCAGCGGTAATGTCTGGCTTGAAATAGTATATCCTGAGGGGTGGCAGTGCTGCCTGAGGTGCTTTGAATAGGAGTGTTCTCTCTCTACTGACTCTACTGGTTTTGTCTTGGTGTATTAGCTATAAATGTCCCTCGCTGTATAATATGTTGAGTGAGGAGAGCATCGTGCTCTTGCTTTGGCTGCAACGTGATGCATGGGCAACATGGATTTCACTATGGTGGCGCTCTGGCTGTACTGTGTAAGGGGAATTCTCTTTATGCTTTGCTATGATGTGGTGCATGGGCAGTGGGAATTCCCTCTGTGACGGCGCTCTGGCTGTGGTGTGATGCATCTTGTCCCAGAAGCGGAGCCAGCCCTCACTCTTACTCTTGTTTTGTTTTTTGGTGTAATGTCTAGCTTTATTTGCAGCTCCTTCAGCAGACAGCAGCTGCGTCATCTGGGAACCTGAACACACTGAGCAGCCTCCACCCAATGGGAGGTGAGTTTTTTCCACCAGAAAGCAAATTTAGTGCCAAAGAAAAGAGGAGGGTAGAGAAAGTAGTCAAAAGGTGGTAGACACATTAGTCTTAATTTAAATAAGTAGTCCTTTGGAATGACCGGAAGCATCTGCTACAAGTTTGGAAGTTCCTTCTTAATCTTTGTTAGCCACTGTCCCCCCAGGTAAGTTGTACGCTGGTAACCTCCCCTACCTCTGGCGTTACAGTTCTCTTCCTCTATGGGTATACAAAGATGGCTTTGTATATTTGTTTGCATCCAGACAGGTGCCTATGTGAAGCTCTCTGTTCTGCTAAGTATTTTAATACATGTGTTTCAGTGGTAATGGCTGTTTAGGTTTCCCATTTCAATTCTTTGTTCTTTTTACACCACAGTCGAAAATGCACTGTTAGTAGGAATGAAGGCTAGGGCCTTCATTCAGGCTCTTTAATTCCTCTATTTGAATTACAGTTGATTCTGCTCTTGCTATTAGGGAAATATCAGCTTAACAGGTATGAGCCATATTCCTTCCTGTGCACTGCTAGTCAGAGTATTCACTGAGTATAGCAGTAGTGGGGCTGCAAACCAATTGGCCCTTCTGCCTTCACAGAGTGGGGAATAACAAAACACACGTTAGTAACTATTCACCATGTTCTCTAAAATCTGCTGACAGAAAAACTATGGGTTTTAATACTGAACATTTTAAGCTTTTAAACTTGTCTCCTGGAGTTATACAGGAGTTCACAAGATTGCATACTCTGCCTGTGCAGAGGTCGATCTGAATGTGTTCAGAAAGTAAAGTACCTTTATACATCTGACATGTGCTGGTAAACCCATCAGTAGCAATTACAAGGTTTTGCAGAGTGTTATGCTTCAATTTTAGGAACTTTGCCTTATACTTGAAGTTGATTGTAACTGTACCTTCTTGTGTTTATTTTTTTCATGTTAGATCTCTTCACAGCTGTTAGATTTAAGACTTTTGCCAAAAGTAATTTTTAAAATTATTTTCACTGTTATCCTGTGTGGTGGTGAGCTGTAACATATTTTATGTGCATGATACTATTTCCCCCATCTTGTGTTTATTTAAAAGCAAGTGATAATAAAGGGGAAAAACAGTACTGCAGTTTGTACTGTTACTACAACAAGAACTGGGACAGGGGAAGAGGCTAATTAGTTCAGGTTGTCTGTAAAGTTTCCAGTGTAATTGTCTTCACTTAAAAATTTAGAATTGAGAAATATAAATTACATGTTGCAAGGTGTTTTGAGAGAATTATTCTAAGTTTCTGATTCTTTACAGAAAGAGTTTTAGATTCAAAGTGGTCTTAATATCTCAGCCAATCTCCTTTCTTGAAATTCATAGAAAGAAAAATTAAATAGGTAATTAGATTCCAAACTATATTAGACTTTGTAGACAAAATTTAATCTTGACCCTGTTTGAAAGCAGATGGGAAAACAATGTGATGACAGGAGGACAGGTGCAGTGCACACATGCCAAACTGCTTCAGCAAGGAAGCAAGCTGCTCTGTTCTTCCCTAGTTCTAACACTTGTGTTTTTAACCCTCTGTAGCACAATAAAAACAAAAATTACAACTTTTAGATTTTAACTTCACGCTTCTTGTGGCTTATCCCCAGCCAGGGCTGAACACCACACAGCCACTCGCTCTAAATGGCTCGTAATGGCTCTAATGGCAATAATGAATATTACAGTGTCACCTTGAGAATCTAAATAAAGGCCTAAGATACTAAAGGCTTTTAGATGTGTGGTGGTTTGACCCTGGTTGGAGGCCAGACTCCCACCACAGCCGCTCTATCACTCCCCTCTGAGCTGGACAGGGGAGAAAATACGTGTTAGGAGGCTTTGGAGTCGAGATAAGGACAGGGAGAGATCATCCCACAATTAGCATCACAGGCAAAACAGACTCAACACAGAAGGAAGGAAAGAAAACTCTCTGATTTATTACACTATAATGTGAAGTACAAAAATCTCTTACAACTCCACCCCCCGCCCCTCTCTTCTTTGCAGACTTCACTTTATTCATGGTTTTCTCCTCCCCATGATGGCACAGGGGAAAGAGGGTGGGAATAGGGAATGGAGGATTCAGTCTTTTGTCAGTTCCCCAGGAGTTGTTCTCCTTCTTGAGGGGGAAGGGCATTTCTCACGCTCTTCCCTGTGCCAGCATGGGGTCCCACACACAGGAGACAGTCCTTCATGACCCCCTCCACGTGAGTCCTCTCCCACAGGGCCTTGGCTCTTCACCAACTGCCCCAGAGTGGCTCACTGCTATAAACTCACCAAATGTCTCTCAGTCCCAGACTGCTGGCCCCAGCCTGGTCCCCCACAGAGTCACAAGCCCCCCCAGCAAACCTGCTCCAGCCTGGGCCTCCGTCTCTCTCTGTCTCTATCTCCACGGGCTGCAGGTGCTGCCAGGGGTTTGCTCCAATGTACGTCACAGATTCTTCCATATTTCTCCACCTGCTCCATGGTGGGCTCATGCCTGGTCCAGGTGCCTCTCCATGGGCTACAAGTGGGGTCTCTTCGTCCTCCATGGGCTGTGGGGGAACACCCACCTCACCATGGTATTCTCTCACTGAGAGTCTTCTCTCTTGGTGTCTGCAAAGTTTCTTACATCTCACTCCCTTCTCTGGTGGCAAAATGCGGCTGTTTGCATTCTTCTATCTCTAAAATGTGATTCCCAGAGGTGCTGATTGGCCCAGCCGGCCTTGTCAGCAAACAGGGTTTGGGAGGTTGCCCTTGGTAGCCCAGCTGGGATTTGCTTTGTTGGACCCTTCTGAAGCTTCTGGCTGCTTCTTAAAGAAGCCACATTGCAAAACCACCACAAGAAAATAAAGAGTTTATACTGCATTGTCACATTCTTATGTTGTCTGTTTACATACTTAAATTACAAAACTGGGATTTTAATTATTTATGTGCTTTGTCACCAAGTACTTCCTAATCATTTGACAGATGAGGTGGGACATTTTGATGTTGTTATACGAATGGTGGTTAACTTCAGTTTTAATAGGGAAGAATTACTAAGGAGTGTCTGAAGTCAGATGAGGAGTAATTGATAGAATAAGGAAAGGTAGAGACAAAAAAGGGGAAATAAGGGAAAAGGGAAGAGAGGCATAAGTGGAAGAGTGGAGTTAGCCTACCAAAGGATGGATAAAATACAGAATTCAGAACACTGACAACAGTAACAATCCCATGGCAGGAAAAGAAGGTAATCTACAGTGTCATTACTGACCAAATGCTTTCATAATTACAATTCAAAGGTTAAGGTGAGTCAGATGAGTAAACTGACCAGCAAAAGTTCATCAGTACCTTCCTGCCCCTGCAGTGTTCCTGGCTGCTCACCCATGCCTGACGCTTCCCGTCCTGTTTGACCGGCTGACCAGGCTGCGTGTAGGATGGCTGATCTTGTGGTTAGGCTTGTGCTTAATGTTCTCTCACAGTTGACTGTTGCTCCTTGTCTGCCAAGGGGACCAAACAGAACGTGCTGGTACTCAGCTGACAGTGGTTTAAAGGTGTCACTTTGTGGCCACAGTGATGCGTAAGCCTTGCAAGAATTAATTGCAGTTATTACTGTTCCCATACAAAGCGTGGAGGGACACAAGAGAAGAGGATGTTATTGGCCTGTTGTCTAGATAAATCCTCTAGCTTGCAGAGGAGTGTCAGATCCTGGCTTAACACCCAGTGAAAGCTGCTGTGCTTTTCTGACTGGAGAAAACACTGCTTGAAATCTTTTCTACCCTGGGGCATAAAAGTGTCTGGGATCATGCCTACCTGGTCTTTTACTGAAACTCATCTGCCTGGGCAAAGCAAAGGCTCTTTGTTAGTTACAACAAAGAATCACAATGTAGAAAAGATCAGTAATTAGTATTAAGCCTATTGTTTATAAGCTCCTTCCCATTACTCCCTTGTGATGTGCTGGGCTGTTGGATCTGTTTACCTTGGGTGATGGTGACTGTGATAGGAAGAACTGTGCATTCTTCGCTGTGTTGCAGGACTGAATGCGATGCAGTTACAGAACCTGGCTGCGCTAGCAGCTGCGGCCAGCGCAGCTCAGAACACACCGAGTGGTACGGCTGCACTCACTTCCTCCAGCAGTCCCCTGAGTGTGCTCACCAGCTCAGGTAAGAGACTGCATGTTCTGTAGGCTGGTATGCCATGGGTTACGCTAAGAGTCCTTCCAGGATAGATGTCACCTGTTTTGTCTGTGCCTTTTTGTCGCTTCCATGTTGATTTTTTTTTAATAGCTAAGTGGTTGTACTAGTAGATCTACCTGCCTTTGTTTAGGGTAGGTACCACCAACAAAGGCTTTTTTACCTGCTGTGTTCCTTCCTCCAAATGCTCAGAATAATTTAGTGCAAAAAGAACTTTTGAGCTCACCATGAAGCAGAAAGGTAGGTGACAACTTTCCAGTCACTTTATTACAATCTCATCATGTATTTGGTTTATTCGTGATTTTAGGCAGATACTGTGGCAGGCAGATATACTGTGTTCCTTTGGACATGGCATAGAAGATGCCTTAAGCATGAAGTAATCTGTGTACTAGAACAGTACAGTTTATATTCCCCTGGCATTAATGAAGACAAGGATACTATAATTACCTCATAGAAGTAGAATAAACAGACACCTAATACATTTATTGGATAGTGGTTGTCTAGATCTGAGTGTATGAGTTACACATAAAAATCAGTGTTTTGCTCTTCTGGAGCTATTTTCATGGTTTGTTTTGTTGGGTGGTTTGTTTTACTTACATTATGTACATTTTCCAGAGAGGCTAAAATCTCCAAGTAGTATCCTTTTGCTGCCTTATTGTCAAATGCAACAAACAAGAAAACAAAAAAATGAATTGTGCTTACATTAGACATGCACGGTTTTTATCACAGATGAGGTATCCTATTTGGAATTTTTCTATCCTATTTTCAGTTATTCCTAAATCCATACATGGAAAGAAGAGACCCTGTATTTCCAGGGTGTCATTTCTCCAGCATCTACAGCATAGTATGTAGCTTGGCTTTGGTTGGTTGGTTTGTTTTGGGGAGGAGGTTTGGTTTGGAGGTTTTTTTCCCATAAAAAGCCAAATTGCTTTTTCAGTTTTGAAATTCAGCTTACAGAACTGAAACCTTACCTGTGATTGTGGGGAAAAGAAGAAAAAAAAACCAAAACAAACAAACAAAACCCCCAAAAAACAAAAACAACAAAAACAAACAAAAAAAACAGAACTCAAAACGAACCCCAAGAAAGTGGGCTGGGAGATGTTTTAAATTTCCATAGGTAGCTTTTCCTATTGTGTAGGAGGACCACCAAGGAGCTGGACTAGGAGACTATAAAGAGATTACAAGAAAAAGCTGTTTAGCTTATGTTACACAATCGGGAGTTCAACTGTGGGTGCTTTGAACAGTTTTCTACTTAGAGAAAACCCCAAGAAGGAATTCAGTGTGTGCTCTGTTGCTGGGTAGTGGTTTTATGCAACAGAATTTGTGGTCTGCAGTCCTTAGCATAAAATTTGAAGTTTTAATCTTTGACACCCAGCTTTAGTATGCTATTCTATAATTAAAAAACAAAACAACAACAAAAGAACTGCAAACAAAAAGAAAAAAAACCCCTAACAGCAAGAGGTGAGGGAATAGAAGAGCTACATTTACAACCCACTAATGCTGCCTCATTGTAGAGAAGGTGAATGATACAAACGCTTGTGCTATATTTTCTCATCCCCCACAGAGCTGGAATTGTCAGGTTACAGTTTGCTGTGACTGGCATTTGGAACTAGGATTTCTTTGTTGATGCTCTCATCTTCTGACTGGAACAAGTGTGTTCTCTGATTTGTTGGGGTTGGGAGAGGTGGTGAAGCTCAAACTGCTGGAGGAGGCAGAGACAGCCTCTTCTCAGAAGTTACAGTGAAAGGACGAGGCTGGTAGGCACAAGTTGCAACTGAGAAAATTGTGACTGTATAAGAAAGAAAATTAATGGTGGGAGTGATTAAGTTGAGGAACCAGGAGCCACAGGGCCTGTGACATCTCCCTTTCAGAGATCCAGAATGCAATTGGAAAGGCCCCTGAACAGGCTGACGTAACTGAAAGATTAGTCCAGCTCTGAGAAGGTGGTAAGACTAGACAATTCATCACAGTTTCAGTTGAAGTTATGCTACTGTTGTGTGATTCATAGGGATAGGTTTCCCCCCTCTGAATTTTGGCTGTTCCACAGCACCCTGCAGGTTCCTTTTCCCTTGATGAGAGATATCTGTTCCACTTTTGAACATGCTGGCAGAGGTCCTGGGAGTGCGGAGCAGTCCAATTTTAAGCACCTTCTGTGCTGAATCCAAACTACTTTCTGATCAGAAAGTAGGGGTGGAGGGAGAGCTTCACTGTGTACAGACAGCATTCACTCTTGTGATTCTTCCTGTAATTATACAGCTTTCTGACTTCACTCTGAACTAGCTATTATCTTACAGAAGCAAACTTGAAATTCTGTTTTATTTATATGAGTACACTGTGTGTACTCATATAGAAGGCTGTTGGACTCCACACAATCACAGCACCCCTCCTGAACCATACCTTGACTTTGAAGAGCTTGTTATGTAGCTGCTCAGTTCCATGTGCTGGTAAATGCCTGCCTTGTCTGTGGGACATATGGCAACATCTACTGTGATAACCTCTCAAACTGAACTGCAGATGAGGTGACTGCCAGCTTGACTTCTAACCATCTGTCACCCAAATGTTCACCTGATCCTTGTTTGGACATCTCGCCCAGATTGTCCTCAAACTGCATAATGGGTGGAAAAACCCAGACAATCGATAAGCAGTTACCTCCTTAATTTCCTTTAATCTGCCCTGATGTCTTTTCTGCTTGGAAGCCCAGAGTTCAGGGCCTGTGGATTACACATAGGTTACATTTCAGAATGGTTGAACTCAGATGTGTGAAGTGTTGTTGTTGTGCTGGGTGTGCTGTCTTCCTACTCCTTTCTGGTGACTTTTTTTTTTCTTTTTTTCCAAGCAGCATTGTATATTTTGAGGGTAGGGTAGGACAGAGCAAAACCTTCAAACTTGCAATAAAGCAGTTACTCTTTCAGCTGAACATGCTGCTGCATCCACCTGTAGGAATTCCACGTTACAGAGACTGCAGCCTTAAATAAACTCATTTAACTGCTGGATTGTGAAAGGGATGTTCAAGAAAGTATTATAGAAGTATTTCAGGATTGGAGTGTCCTGTCCTTTTCACCTTGCAATAGGAATTGTCTGCTTCAGAGCAAAATAAAATGGTTACAAAAGCTGATACGTGTTTCCATTTCTCCTCTCTTTCAGAGGTCCAGCAAAGACTGGATGATTTGCTGGCCTGTGTCTCCAGCAATATGGTTTTGAGGCATTTAGTCTTTCTGCTTTTACTGGAGCTGATTCTGGTGCAGTTCAGTCAGATTCATTGCCTGAATTTTCGTCTTCTCATTCATCATTTGGATGCTAGATGACTGAAGTAGAGCAGACATACTGCTCCTTCAGTTACCTACCTCTGCACATTGTTAGTTGATGCCCTTTTCCAAGTTCTGTTACCATCCCTAGCTGTTCTTCACTGCATGTTACAGTTTGTAAAGCCTTTTGAAGTATTTTCATCTAGTTCTAGTTCATCTAGTTAGCCTCTTTGACTAGACTCAGTAGATAGATTGAGAAAACATAACCTCAGTACAAAATCCCAACTGGTCACCCCACAAAACCTGCACAGAAACAATGTTAAGTATTAGGGATGGAGTAAAGAACATGTATAAAGCTAAACAGGCTTTCCATCCCTGTGACTGATGCTGTTTTCTGATCTAAAATAATACACAAAACACACAAGAAGGGAAAGAGTGACTCTTCTCTGAAGTCCTTCTCCTAAGGAGGGAGCCTGAGAAATTGAAGACTGACATGGGAGAAGGATACGAAGCCTACGGATATAGTAGTGGTGTGATGAAGATGAACAGGGAAATACCAGTTGTTAGATATTTTAAGACAAGAATTACAGCATAGCAGGTGAAGTTGTCAGCTGTTAGTTCAAAAATAAGAACTGCTATTTCTTTGCATAATGAACAATTAAGTTGCAGAATTTTTTTCCTTGGAATATAGCAGTGTCAAAGAATTTGGTGTTCAAAATGCACTGAAATTAATGAATAAAAACTGTAACTTTAATACAAAGACATTGACCTTGGCTGGAAAATTCATAGGATATCTATGAAGTATCCCTATGTAATTGTCCTATATTTCTGCTCTTCTGTTATTTATCTGCCTTTAGTTATCAATAGAAATGAGCTGCTTACTCAGTATCGCAATTCCTATATACCTGTGATCAAGAAAACAAACTAAAGTGTAAAATTTTCTTAGTGTTTTCAGTACTAAAGCATTTCTTGATTTGTTTAAAATTATTTCTGATGAAGTCAGCAAAACTAAAGTAACTTCATCTTTTTGTAGTAGTTTAATGTATTAAAAGTCACAACTTTTTAAAAGTAGGGAAGGCATCTCTTTTGCTCTCTAGCCTTGGCTTCGGTTTTGTGGGTTTTTTCCATACCACTGCTATTTTATTGTGGGTTGCCTTTTTTTTATGGTGTTCTCATCTGTCAGGTAATAATGTCTTTTTGAGTTATACAGATTAGCAATGAAATGTTGCAGAAACACCTGATACTCTAAAATAGAGACAACTGTATAATTTCTGAACACTGGCTTTTATTTAGCCAGCTGTGCAATTTTTTCTAACTTGAAGGTTATATTAGAACTTGTTCTCTGTATTTTTCCAATATTTAGTGTTCAAATGATAGTAAGATGAGAAATGCCTCTTTTTCTTCAAAGTAATCCTTTTAAAACAGTTTGGGACATTTGTCTGGGCGTTTGTCATTTCCTGTGTCAGGGATAGGAAGTGCAGCTCCCTGGGTTCGCGTGCAGCTGTTGTTAGGTGTGACTAGTTTTGTTAGGTGGAGCTTTTGCTGGGCTCACTGGACATAGTTACCATGTTCTACTCCAGCAGAGACTGTGTGCTACCGCAGGAAGTGGTGACTAGGG
The DNA here is from genome assembly GCA_013399135.1 of Heliornis fulica. Taxonomy (NCBI): domain Eukaryota; kingdom Metazoa; phylum Chordata; class Aves; order Gruiformes; family Heliornithidae; genus Heliornis; species Heliornis fulica. The sequence continues at coordinate 786,174 of VXBZ01011558.1, read as the reverse complement.
AGCGGGTGCCAATCTGCTTGAAAGACACCAGCGGTTCTTTTCGGAGTCTTAATGGCTGTACACAGTGACTGAGCAGCACAAAACCAGGGAACTGAAAATTCCTGAATTTCGGTTCTTGTGTTACCGACTTGGTCAGACAGAAAAATTCCTCTTGAAAGCAGATTGTGAGATGTCTCTTCAGCATCTGTCCTCGGTCTCATGTAAATTTGAGGAAGCCATAAATGTTTTCCAGTGCATCTTGTACAGTGAGTTGAAACTTCTGGGTTAATAGCATTATGCTTAGCTTTTCTTATTTACCTTCTCCAGATTTCCAAAAACAGATTTCCAACAAGGCTGTTAGGAAAACCACTGCTCTATAATCATAAAAATACTTCTTTTCTTTCAGATGGCCTTTGTAGATGATGTAAATTTGAACTTCTGTTTCTTTTGATATCTGAGCTCGACGGACATTTTTCCTTGTGGCTTTGCCATCTCTTTTTGTAGAAGTAACTCTAACTGCTTGTAGACTTTGGCAGGCCACATAAGCTGTTGGTCTGCTGGTTGCTGTATCTGTAGACTCCTCTACCTGAGCCAGTGGTTGAAGATGTTAGCGGTGCAGTCACGGAGGGGAGCTGCTGCGTGTGGGATGCTCTGTGCAAGGCCCTAGCCCCAGCTGCTGCCGCGGGATACTTAACGGAAAATTATTTCACGTGCAAGATTAATCTGAGCACCTGCTCTTCCTGTTCTGGCAGGGTGGGGAAACCTTAGGTTCAGTTTGACTGGGGCTTGCTTGTGTATGCGTGTTCCTGATGTTTCAAGGATTGATGTTAGTACACAGCCACTCCTGCTGTGGTGAGCAGGAAGGGAGCGTTGCTGCTGGGTGCCTTTCCTGAGGTGCAAACTTCGGACTATTCGTACACCGTATCTCAGGTCAGAGACCATAATGCTTAATGGAATCATTAATGCACAATGGAATTGCCATTATGCTTAATGGAATTACTGCTACAGCACAGGCATGATGAAGTACTAGTTTTTCAAATATAGGAAGGCACTAGAACATAGAAGCAGTGTGATCAGTCATGTTGGATGGGTTTGGGATGTTTATATATTTTATTTTTACATGGAGTGTGCTGTCTTGCCTTGATCTGTTCCTTACTAGCATTACAGAAATACCTTTAATGAAGATTATCAGGACCAAAAAATACTGCATGAAGCTTAATTATCTTGTTTTAATAGCAGGTTCCTCACCTAGCTCCAGTAGCAGTTCTTCTGTTAATCCAATGGCTTCTCTTGGAGCATTGCAGACGCTGGCAGGGGCTACAGCAGGCCTCAATGTTAGCTCTTTAGCAGGTAAGCTACGTGTTGTGGTCGGCTGGGGGATTAGCTCATTATCATTCCTCAGGCTGTACTAGATCTGGGGTTGTGGGGTGTGTGTTCTGCTCCCTGCTTTTTCTGATAGTGCAGCGTGTGAAAGGTAATTGAGCTGTCCCAGTGGAAGTACTCAGTCTTTATTTCCTCTTTCTTGTGCAGGAATGGCAGCCTTAAACGGAGGGCTTGGAAGTGGTGGTCTCTCAAATGGAACAGGTAGCACAATGGAAGCCCTCACACAGGCTTATTCTGGAATCCAGCAATATGCTGCTGCTGCATTGCCCACACTCTACAACCAGAGTCTCCTAACACAGCAGAGTATTGGTGCAGCAGGAAGCCAAAAAGAAGGTAGGCAGAAAGTTGTAGTAACAGCTTGAGAAGAGTTGTCAGAAGGGCAAGTGCAGCCCTCACAGCTACCTTAGCTGCAGAGATTTTATTTAGCAGTGTTTTTTTAGAATCCTAGGGTCACTGAGGGTAAAGAAGGAAAACTATGGGACCTCCCTGTTAAGGGCTGTCCAAAGTACTACTTATACACGAGGTTGCTCACAGGATTCCTCTACTCTTAAATGCTTAATAACCATACTCCTCCATTTTGTTGGAGGACAGACAGGAGAGTGTGAGTCCTACATCCCGCTACATCCCACTGTTCAGAGAATCAGTTCTGGTTTTGATAACTTTGTTTGCTCGGGCCTTCACCTCTTCCCACAGGTACTTAATGCCAGTCCCTTCACTCTTCACATTCAGAGTCAGTTTAACATGTAGTGTAAAGTAGTTGAGATTGTAGGAGTAAGTTTTAAGCAGAATGTCTAGAAGAGAATCTGTCAGATTACAAATAATGTGATTATTTGATTTTTATATTATGACTTACTTGGTTTATTCAGGCTGTGAGCTTTGCGTGGCCGTTTTTGGTTTAGTCTGCATCAGGGACTCAAACTTATTGTTCAGCTTTCATTACAGCACAGATCTGTGAACCAGTTTTGGCACAATGTGGGATCACAATTACATGTGCAAATGGTGAGAGAGCGCTAGAATGGTTTGAATGATCGATCCCAGCAAAGGGTCATGCTGACTTATTCTGGAATCGGGTACTCTGCAGAAACGCAAACAGCAGCTTCACTCTTGTATCTAGGAAGTGTGGCTTGAATGGCTCTCACTTTCGTGTGGAATAGGCCCGTGTTGTCCATGCTCTTGCTGAACTCATATTCCTACTTGTTGTTTGAAGGTCCAGAGGGAGCCAATCTGTTTATCTACCATCTTCCCCAGGAGTTTGGGGATCAGGATCTGCTGCAGATGTTCATGCCGTTTGGAAATGTTGTCTCTGCCAAGGTTTTCATTGACAAGCAGACCAATCTGAGCAAGTGTTTTGGTATGTTGGGTCTAATCATTACCTGTAGAAAGGTAGCTCATTTCTAGCAATCTCTTTTCCTGTACATTGTCTAGCCTAGATTTTAAGTCAAGTTAGTGACTCTTTCTCTGTATTCCTAACAGAGAATCGATCCAAACTCTTGCAGGAACGAACTGTATTTCCTGATACTTTTTTTCATTGTGATTCTTTTGCTTCTCCTGCATAATGCTATTATACCTCGTTATACTGTCTGGCCCTAGATAATTCATTATGATATGTTTGCAAACTGTAATCACAGTACAGTTGTACCTCTTCCCTTTTTCTGTCTTTTCACTAATTGCTTACATTGATATATATACTTATTACTACAGGATGTATAGACTACTTACTACGTTATCATTGTAAATAATTTCTCTTCATAATTTTAAATGTAATTATTATGGCTACCATATAGTACAGGAGCACTTGACTGTGCTGTTCTTTGAAGGTTCTGAAGGCAATTTAAAAAGATTCCTCCTGATTCTTGAAAACTTTATAATAGTAAAACCATTTCAGTGTTACTACAGAATTTTGGTTGCATCTCTTACGCTAGTTTTGCTCTGCTTGTTCTGTGTGTAAGTGGGAGGCACATCACGGTGGGAGGAGTATCCAAAACCTGTAAATCAACCTGTCGTGCTATTACTGCTGTCCAAACAGAACTTTGGGTTTTTTCAGTTAACTGCTAAAGCCTGTGATGGCAGGAGAGCAAATAACTTATTCTTCTGTAGCTTGTTGAGTAGGAGGTTGCAGGTGTGGACTGAAAGATGCACAGTTTTATTTCCATATTTGAAGCCCCAGTACAAGGGGTTGTAGCATTTTTGTGGTGCTGTAAGCTCCCATGAGTCTTTTGATGGAGATTTCTTGTGGTGGATTAGAAGAGATGATCTTTGATAGCTTTGAGCCTGCATAATAGCCTGTGTTCTTTAGCATTTGAGCCAAAAGATGAGGGTGATCTGGTGCTTTGTGAGAACACAATAAGCTGAACATCAGGCTGTAATATCTGCATAGGGATTGATCTTACCAGGTAGTGATGCCAGTGATTGACAGAAGTTAGATAAAATTAGTTCCTTCAGAACCCCAGAGAGGTTTTTTAGGATCCTCTATTCCTGGAACAATAGGCAACTTTTCAACCAAGAGAAATCTAGTCGTGATAGCTGTACAAGGGCTGTGCTGCCTTAACAGCCACTTCACTCCAAACAAATTACTTCCGTAACGCCAAGAGGGTGATTTCTGTCTTGTGTCTTTAATGAGCTCTCATATAGATCAGCACTTTCCAGGTTTGGTTTTCTCACAGATATGAGTTCTTGTGAAGCAAACAGCAGTACTCATTTTTGTTGGAAAACCGGAAAATATTACTTTAATTTCCTGAGATATTTTGGCCAAAGTTCCGTACATCAGAAAGCAACGCTCTGAGAGCTGTTGGTAAGAATTCTTTGTGGAGAGCCTAAGACAGTTGTGAGCTTGTGAAAATGGCATGAAATGCCATTCTCACCTCGCGAGGGGCTGGGTTTCCAGCCGTGTGTAGCTGTTCCTGACAGCTTTGGTGCGCTGTGTAATGGTGTATTCTCCTTTCTTCAGGTTTTGTAAGTTACGACAATCCTGTGTCTGCACAGGCTGCCATTCAGTCAATGAACGGCTTTCAGATTGGCATGAAGCGTCTGAAAGTACAGCTCAAGCGCTCCAAGAACGACAGCAAGCCATACTGAGCACCCCTCCCCTGCGGGACTGGAGTGAGAAGGATCTTCTGGTAAGTTGGAGAGGAGCGCACTTAGTGATTCGAAGCCCTAAGGCTGTGTTTTTACAGTCCTGGAAGCTGATCCATGCCTTCTATCTGGCACATCTTCCCCTGAAGACTCGGCTGCAGCCTCTGCTGAGAATCCCGCTTCGGATGGAGGACAAGTTTGTGCTTTTGTTTCCAGTGTTTTACTTTGGAGTTTAGGTGCCATATCGCTGAGGTTTTGTTTTGGGTTTGTTTTTTATTTTATTTTATTTTTTCTTCCTTATTTGAAGTTTGCTGTGTTTGTAACCAGTGTGTGTTGAGAAGGACCAATGCCAGCTCCTTGGGGGTGGGGAGGGAAGGTTAAAGGGAGCAGCAGATACTGACACCACGCTGCCTCGGGGTAGAGAGAAGGGAAAGCAGAACTGACACCACACCGCCATGGGCAAAAGGAGAAGGGAAAGCAGAAATAAGATAGACAGCTGATGAAAACAAAGATGGGGAAGAACAGAGTCCATCCAAGTTTGGGTGAGCAAAGAACCAATTCCATATAGCCTTTGTCATGCCCCGTGTGCTCTTTGAAATTCTCTTAACCCGTATGCCATGGTGGGATCTTAGTAAATCATCTCTAAAGCAGGAGACATGCTAGGGGGATGAACACATTAACAAGCCAAAGGAAAACTGCAGTGACGTGGGTTTTTTCTGGGCAGTATATAAAGTAGTGTTTATATAGCACTGTGAATGTACACAGCACTTTATAAAATGATTATCTAATGTCCCTGCCCAGAAAATTTCACTGTCCATTTCCAGTTGAATATTAATGAGATGCAGTGAATTTATCCATATTTAAGAAAACTCACCCTAAGTACTTTGTGTAGGTTTTGTAGAAAGGTGTAGAGACAGCTTAGTCTGGATGAATATATCTGTGGCTGAAAACAGGAAACTTTTGATCCCTGGTAACCTACAGAAATTTCTTGACTGTTTTCCATCTTAACAGTTCATCACATTCCCCGTTTCTGTGGAATAATGTCTTTTTTGCAGAGTATTACATTTAATTAATTGACAGGAACAATGGAGGTGCAGTTTGTTTCTCTGTCTGACTGAGATGCAAAGCCCAGAGTTGCCCTAACACAGCTCTTGAGGCTCCTGTTTCACGTGTCCTCATAGGATTAGGTTTCTCATTCTCAGCTCTGTTGCAAAGATAACTTCCTGATTAAAGCAAAACAAAAACTACAGAAAAAAAACCAAACCCAACCCCACAAAACCAATTTGTGCAATGATTTGATCTGGTAATTAGGTATTTTTTTATACTGCAGTTTTCCTTTAAGGTGGTGTGTACCAGTGCAGAACAGGCTAACACAGGAGCTGTGGAACCAGAGCTTTGAGCCATTCAGACTGATTGTGCCTTTTGGTACTGGCTGTTATCGTCTGCATTGAAGGAGAGTTGAACACACACTTTCTGCACGCTTGTGAAATTGTTAATGCCTTGCCAAGGGCCTTTGTTACACACTGGTTTTAGGGGGCTTGAAGGACTTTTGACACTCTGGCCTGAGTTGTTTTAAGACATCAGAGTCGAGTCCCATTTTATAACCACCAAAACCCACCTCTGTCACAAGAGAAAGTTTACAATTTCTGTAAGTCTTTAACAGAAGTTCAATTTACCTCATATTTTCTCCCTTTCCTTGTTTTCTTTGTATTCCTGGTTCGTGATGCTGCTTCCCAGAGCACCAGCTAATACAGCCATCTGGGAGCCAGCTGCTAAATGAGTGTGTGGCTCAGGCGTAGGGCTGGGACTTGCTGTTCAGCTCCAGCAGGAGGAGTGCTAAACCCATCAAACTGAGGTCACGGTCAGAATCCGCACCCCTGTGCAGTGGGTGGTCTGGTGGGAGCATCGGGCGTTCCCAGGGACTGGGTCCCCTGGGATCTCAAACCTCAGAAGTACAAGGCATGACCTGTAGCATCCAGGAAGAGCCCTTTTCATTCTGAAATTGGAAAATCGACCAGTTAGGTGATGCTGGTCTGTCTGTATTCACAGCAGTCCAGTGAGTCTTATCAGTATTATTCAGATCATTCTGTGGTGGCAAAGATTCTAAGGCCAGATTGCCAAATTTCCCAGTTATGCTGGCATGTGGTACCCTTCTATGTTACTTATTTGAAACTCTCTAGAAACGTAAACATACACTTAAGTAAACCGTGTACACTTGAATTCTGCACGATGGGAAAGATGTGTCCTGGTTTTCTGAGAAGAGAGTGTTGGAGTGTGAAGGCCTCCAGGGTGATAATGGGATTTTTTTTAAATATAAATAATATACTTTTCAAAAAAAAAGAAAAAAAAAGAAAAAAAAAAAAACATGGGAGCAATTGCTCCAAGTGCAACCTGCTGTAACCAAGAATGTTGTTTCTATTTTTATAGAAGTTTTATACCGCTCCAGGGTGGAGAATATTTATTACCTAAATTATTTCACTGGAAAAAAAAAAAAAGCCAGGGTTTTGTAGAATCCTGAATGTGATTGTTTTACACACATAATGATGTGCATGATTGAAACTACTGATTTTCAGTGGCCTGTTTGCAGCCCAACAACTGCTAAATGGGGAAGACAAACGCTGTGAACCAGTGGAGGAGAGCACTGTGCTCTGGGGTCTCTACAGTCACTCTTACCTTCCTTGCACCCTACCCCACTGTACTCTGAGACCATTGTCCTGTTTTTCTTTTAACCTGATGCTCTGGCCTCTTTGGTAGTCATTTCAGTTGCCCATCATTTGGTATTTTAGCTTCTGCATCCTATAGTGTCCTTAATACTGTAACTTATGGATCAAGCTTGGCACTGTTGCAGATAGTTGCAACTCCTGGTGACTTCAGGAGCTTCGTCAGTTTACGCTGTGGTTTAGTTTGATCAGTGACTCCTCCCAGACATAATCACCATAAGACACCTAACTTGGGCTAGCTCTTGTGCCTTACTGGCATATCTATAAGTATTGCCAAATAAAATAATTTTTAAAATAACCCAAAACAATCTATGCAGGTTAAATTTTAAAAGATGTGGTCCTCGGCTGGTTTGGGTCAAAGCAGCCTGCTCTCCTCAGCAGACCTGCGGAGATTCTCACTGGCTGAAGATGTTGCCCTTTTTGTGTATTTGTTTCAGATTTCCCTTTCTTGGTGTATCCATGTATGTGTTGCCAAAGTTAATAAATGTATCGAGTGTGACTTGAGCAGATCTTTTTTCTGATAACAGAACTGGTCAGATAAAGTCCACACTTCTGTGTCTGGTGGCTGCTGCTGACTCTGGAGATTGAGGCTCTTCCTGCCTCCCAGTCCTAAGCCAGTTTTCTTCCTCACTCGTTGACAGGAAAGCTTGGTATTCTGGGGACTTGGGCTTCTAAAATTGGTTTTATTTTTAATTGCTATCATGCTCTCATTCAAGTGCAATCAAATCAGTGTCAACTGCTTTATTTCCTGGAGAGTAGTGTAAGAGTTGGGTGAGCTGAAATAAACTGTAGATGGATTGGCTTAAGCAGCCACACAGACCCAAGTATTCTGCATGCTCGTAAACCAAAGAGTGAATTTTCTACAACAGAAGCTAGTAGGACTTCTGATTAAATGGAATTCCATACTCTGTGTGCCACCAGGAAGTACTTACACATTCTTAGAAACATTTTTTTCTCAGAAGACATGACTTTGCAAGATACACCACAATAAGGTGAAAGTGTTATGAACCATTGAGGTTCAGTCTGATACTGTTTACTATCAAGTACTGCAGTAAACAAAATGGTAGAGTCTCAGTCCCCTAGATAATCAGCAGTCCAAAATGGGATATCAGTTTGTAGTTTACATTTTATTTCTTCCAGTAACAGGAGGCTTGCCTTTGGTAGATACTGATTAAATATGAATCCTAAGAAAAATGAGGATTAGAATTTTTCAGAAGTATCTAAGGTGATGCTGAATATGGAGCAGCATACTAGCTGTGGGTGCTGCTATCTGGAAAATAGGCACCTCCAAAAATTTCTCACTGGCAAATACATCTATGAGGAAAAATCTTTCCATCTGAATACCGAGTGTCACACAGCACGACCGATTCCACTTGCACGAGAGAGTTCACTGAAGTGTTTCTCCTCATTAATTGTTGTGAGCTAGGGAAGAACCATCAAGCAGAATGAAGTTGGTCCTATTTCATTTGGAAATACCTAAAAGCAGCTTGGATAAAGCAAATTGCAGATGAAGGGTGAACCTATGCAATGCTTTAGATGCTTGGAATGAGATCTCAAGGATGCCAAATATCTGTGGGCATACCTACCACAGAATATGAAATGCTGAAGGCAGAATTATCACACTTGTGAGAATAAAACAAGGACAAACTGGAATCACTGTCCCCAAGTCATTAAGTTCTTATCCAGCATCTCATGGCTCTGCTCTCATAGGCCAGCCTTCCCTTCAACGAAACAGTCTTTCCCTTCAAAATTGCTGAGTGAAATAATCGAGATTTTTCAAATAACACACAGACACACCCTCCCTCACAAAAAAAAAAAAAAAAAAAGATCCCATGAAGAATGTCTGGTGTGTGCTTAGCATGTCACTTGATTTTGTTTCATTTCATGCCTCTCGTTGTTTCTCATGCCTCAGTTCCTGATGAACTTGGTTTAGGACTGCAGCCTTACAGCTATCTGCAAGCTCCTTAGAGGGAGCTACAGAAATAACTGCACAAGTTGCATAGTACTTTTCTGGAGTTGGTTTAAACTCTGTGCTAAGCCATTTCCCTGAATTGGAAAGTATGAAGAGCAAATTAATCCCAGCAGTCCTAGAAAATAGAGTGTTGCTGGTTTAGGGGACAAGGTGCTGCTTGTTGTTTTGGAACTAGAATGCAGCACTTGTTCTTCTCAAACATGCTACAGATGCTGTAAGATGATGTGTAAGTCTCCCCTTGCTCTGGTCTGTATCCAGCAGCTGTGAGATGGCCACAAACAGGAGATAAAGGGGAGGTGTGTGGGGTGAGGGAGCAGAGGAGGAAAAAACAAACTTGCTTCTTCTCTCCCCTACCTCCCACATTCTTCCCAACAATATTCTTTGTCTCCTTCAGCTGACTAGCAGAGGGGAGGAAGCAAAGGTATTTATACCACTCAAGAGTTTATCTATAAAATATTTCTTATATTAAAAGAAGCTTCAGGAAACACATTTTTTCCACTCATCAGACTGGCAACAGTGACTGTAGAGCTTCTCAGAGCCCAGAATCCCCTCCTCGTGCCGTCAGGGAGCTGGGGGCTGTCTGTAGAAAAGGCTGGGAACAGAAAAATCCCTGTGCAGGTCTAATAGCATGAAAAGTGCTCAGCTAGGACAGGTCTTAACTTGCAGTCAAGTCTTAAGGAATTCTTCTCTAATGTGTCAAGTTTTTGTCTTGTATAATTCCACCCCCCGTGGCCCTGCTCCAATTCACCCAGTCAGTTTTATGGGTTCCTAGGGAGTGAGAAGGGACCGGATGCGAAGGAAAGAATGGGTTTCGTGGGCTACCACTGCCTAAGAACCTCCCGTGATAGGAAGCAGGAAGAGTCTCAGCCGTCAAACCACCCTTGAATCCCTTGTGTCCTCTGTCTTGTCTCAGTCTCTGGGCAAATGTTAGCCCCGGGGCTGTGTTGGTTTGGAGGTGGCCTCCTGGGGAGGAAGCTTGCTGTGCTCCACACAGAGCGAAGGGAGACACTGGGCACAGGGCAGGGTGAAGACGTGTGTCTGTAGGCTGTGGAGTGCTCCATGGGCGGGGTGGCGAGAGGGAAATCCAGGCCTCTGCTTCCATTTGGTTTCTGGCAGTTTGATGTTTACTCGGTGTCCTTCATGTACTTCAACTTTTACTTGTCCATTGTTGGCATGTGCTGCCCTTCCCTGTCAACTCCCTTCCCCAGGAGATCTCATTGTACAGTGCCCATTCTTGTTCTCTCTCTCCGTGTTTGGATGTACTGCTCTGTGTAACTCAGTGGGTCTCCCTCTTTCTGGTTTGTTTTTTTTCTAGATTCCTGCCGTTTGTTCATCGTTGTGCCTAAAGCATGTCGATGTGGCGTTCAAGTACATCGTCCAAATCCTTGTCTCTTCAGCTTCTCTGATGCTTGAATTCTCACCTTTGACCTTGTGTTGACCTTTGATGCTGATGTGTATTTTTATTACGTTTGTTTCTTTCTTTTTTTTTTTCTTTTTTTTTTTTTTTGTGCTGCCAAATTGGTTTTGCTAGAAAGACTGCTGAAGGGGAATATTTAAACTTGCATTTGAATATAAAAGAATTTCTATTTTTCTAGACCTTCGTAAGATAACCACTTGATTTTGTGAATCTGATTCTTTGTAATTGTCTTCAGAGCAGCCTTGCTAGCATACCTTGTGGAGTATTTGTACTTCTGTGAACATACAGCCAATCACTTTCTAGGCTTAGTTTTTTCTGTGTGCTTAGTTTTAAAAACAGTTTTGAAGAAAAAGTCAATTATATGGTGTGACTCAATCTTTCAGGAGACTTCCTAGTCACATTTTGCTGATCTGGTTTCTGTGCTTGAGGAGACAGCATGTGTTTTTATGAGTTCAAACTTGTGACTTGAGTGGCATCAGCAGAAAACACTTGAATTACATTTTCTTCTGATTGTAGCTATATTTTTGCCCTGGTTCCCAGTGTGATTATCAGTCTGCAGTGAAAATTTGATCAAAGTTGATGTTGTATTTTGTTAAGCTCCAGCATGCTTGGTTTGTTGTTTTGTTTTTGGTTTTGTTTCGGTTTTTTTTTTTGTAATTACAATCTCCTCAGCAAAATGTGATGTTTTTGTTTTATTCCTTCAACCTAAGACAGTGCCCAGAAATGTTTTGCATGTTTCCTGCTGTTTTCTTCACACCCTCGTATATATATCACCTTCACCTCTCTGTTTTCTATAGTTTGTGCAAAAACTGAGCAATTTAATGGGTTTCAAAGGTATCCTTTAAATTGGTGTTTTTGGTATGAAAAATATCTGATCAGAAGCCACCTGAGGGCATCTACCTGTGCACTTAGACTGTCTGCCTGACAGAGCACCTGGACCTTGTTCCATCTCCAGTGCCGTCAGAGGCTCCCAGGGGGCTCGGTCACGCTGTTCTCTAGGGAAGGTTTGGTACAAGGGGGCAGCTGCGGAGCTGGGAGGTTGGGGAGCTTCGCGCTGACTCTTGTTTCCAAAGTCACCTGAATCTAGGGCTCCTTTGGAACACTTTATGAGCATTTTGTATCATTCAGGGCATAATTGTGTGAAGTCCAGCCCCATCTTAATGCCGTCAGTCAGAGCTTGGTGGCAGGATCTAGATTAGCTCTTGAAATAAAGTGTTGGAAATATCCCGGAGAAAGCATTTGCAAAGCTGGTCCTACAACTGCTGGCTCTTTTCCCAAGTGACAAGCACAATACAACAGCCTCTGAAGCTGTTACCTGAACAGGGTACCGTCCCCAGCTCTCTTCTCAAGGGCCTTAGCTGGGGAATCTCTGCGGAGATTTTTTAGTTTTTGTTTAGTTTTTAATTGGGTAATGAGCTAAGCGGTGGTTCTGGCTTGCAGGATGAACCAGAGCAGGTCAGTGCTCTCTGAGTAGCAGCCTTCCCCTCACCCTCCATACCACCTGCACAGGTAGGAACTGAGCTGCAGCTTCTAGGTGAAGGAGGCATCTGAAGAGCGTGCTGTGGTGAAGTTTCAGTGGAAGGAGAAGCAGGCTAGTGGAGGTATCTTAAGAGTCAAAGGGATTGGGTTTTTTTCTGTCCTACTCCTGAGCTGGCTGAGGATACAATATTCTCAACAGGTATTGGCTGGATTATGTAGACAGTCTTTAATCTGCTTTAATGAGACAGAACAGGTCTGGATACGGTGCGTTTACCTGGGAGGGAAGCGTGAGGCCGATGGAAAAGGGATATGGGGACTCGTTTGGGAGGTAGGGCTGTGGGCTGGCTGCTGTTAGTCCCACAGTCTGAATGCACAGGGCTGTGTGTCACTGGGGACACTGGTACCCTGCAGTGCATGGAGTAACTGCCAACACCTTTCTGGACACGCGCATCTGGTTCCATGAGGAACTTGGGGAAACCTGTGGAAAAAAATAACTGAGGAAAACCAAAATGCCAAATGTTGGATGTTTCTTTCCTTTCTTCTTTCCTTTTCTTCCTTTGGTTGTTTTAATTGTTCTGTGGTGGTTTTAATGGATTTGAGACAGTGGAGCAGCAGCTGCCTTTCTGATTTTTGGCTGCTTTTTGTGAATAATTTAAAAAAAAATACATTTTGGAGACAAACCTGTGGGCTTTTTTATTGGTACAAACATTGTATTTAACACTAGGGGTTTTGTACAGTTTTTTGCCTTTTCTACTAGAAAACAATGTAAAGTGATTCACAATGTGACGAGAAAACAAATTGCCACTATGACCAAATGTAGAGTCTGTTCTGCAGTAACGGGATTTAATCAACTCCAAGTCGTGGTTCAGTCGTAGAAATGCTTTTCTTTACCTTGTTTGAGCTGTTCCTTTTTTTCTTGTTTTGATTTGCAAAACAGAATGTCTTTTTGTGTGAAATTGTGTTGTACTCTGTAGAGAATTACAGATTTTACTTTAATGGTTTAAAAAGCAGAGGAGCACATGTTGCTTTTCTGATCTGATCACAGAGTTTGTGTAGTGGATTTAAAATTGAAAAGATTTGTTACAAGTTTGGAACGAGCGAGTATGTGTTAAAGGAATTTTCTTCCTTTTGTGTGTGTATGTTTTTTGTTTTGGTTTGGTTTGGTTTTTTTTTTTTCTTTTTGTCCCAAAGGGCAACTTAAAGCTGTTTTAATTGCACAGACACACCGACAACAAGTCATTTTGTATATGCCAAGTGTGGTACCTTCCTTTGTTTATTTGCTATTAAACTGTTTGAGAAGAGTCCTTGTGTGTTGTGTTTGTGTCTTTAAACTTGAGGTTCGTTTGGGTCCAAGTGTGGCAAGAGGAGGAAGGACACGAGCACGCTCTTTTCCAGCTCATTACCTGGGAGCCACACAAGTTTTCATGGCCCAATACCACTTGTTTTGGATGCACAGCAGAGCTCGGGATTTTTACTTCTAGATGAGCTACTGTGAGCAGAAATGGAGGAGGCTGTTTTGCTGCTTAGCCTCCATTTTGTGTAATTTGGTAGTCACATCCCCTTTAGCCCCTTTAGAGCCTTGGATAATGCAAATCTGTGGCATGCAGGAGTGGGTGAGGTGTGAGGTCCAGCCTCACAGAACTGCTGCGACAGTGCTGCGCCCCCACTTGCCTGTCTGGGAACTGCGCTAAGGAACTTTGGCACAGAGACAGCACCAGACTCGGCTGTGGAGGAGCACTGCGTGTTCGTGGTGGTGTGTGGGATTAGGTAGGCTCCTGCCAGCCCCATGCCCACTGCCGCCTCCTTATCCCATCCAGGACCGTGGCCAAGCTTGCTGAACCCATCCTGTTTCTGCCACGTGAAGGTATCTGCAGTCCCCAGTGCTCCTGGGCCAGGAAATACTGCCCAGGGAAACCCCAGGTGGGTTGGGGTTACTTACCAGCTCAGGTTCTGGGACGGGGGAGTTTCCTGCTTTGCTTTTGGAACTAAGCTCTGTTAATAACTGCAAATAAAACCAGTTCAGTATTTGGTGTAGGCAAAGCATAATTCCTCTAGAAACCTGCCGTGAGTTTGACATTAGTACTGCCTCCCTTGGAAGGAAAGAACCACGTCGGCCATGACGCTGCCCCACTTCTGAGAGCTCCTAAAATTCAGTGATGTCACTGCCTCTTCCTGCTGCCGTACATCTCCGAGACTGCAAGCGTTTCCAGGGTGACTGTTTCTCCTCCGTGTCCTTTCCCTCTGTGAGTTTCACCCCGCTGCTTCAGGACTAGATCTGAGAATGCCTGAGAGCATCAGGACTCGGAGCCGCATTCCTTTCCCCCCCCCCCCCCCCGCCCCNCCAGGCGAGGAGCCACCTGTTGCAGAGGCCGCTGGGCTCCCTGCCGTTAATTGGCAGCTGTTGAGAAGGCAGGACAGAGACACTCGGGTTCAGATATGGCTGCAGGCAGGGAAGGATGGAGACAAACAATTGTATGGGTAAAAGGGTTTGCTCAGGAGGGATGGAAGGTTCCTGCTTGCGGAAAACCTTGGCATTTCACGTGACTTGTTACCATCAGTAGGAAATACACAAGTCAGTAGATTAAATCCTGATGTTGAATGTTTATGGGGTCATTTTTTTCTTCCTTTCATCTCCGCCTCCACCTTTCACTACTTGTTTTGACTCCAGACCTTCCTGAATTTACCAGCTGTGTTCTGCTGTCTTCATATGGCCAGGAGTCCCCAGGGATCCACTGCGAAGGGCAACGCAACGGGGAGGAGGACAGGCGGCTCAGCGCGGTCACTCTGAGAAGTGGCTGCCTGCATAGCTCCACCCCGTGACAGGTGAGATGCCCTAACTTGGTGTTCCCACGCACCGTGCAGGCTTACTCGCTCGCTCTTCTGAGAAGAAACTGCAGCTGGCTTCAAGTGGAAGCCTTGCCTGAGCCTTGTACGAGCTGGAGCTACCCTGAGCCACAGGCTGATGATCATTCAGCCATTGCCTTCTCAAAGCAGCACAGGCAGGCAGTGTCTTGGTGACTCTACCCATCAACCCCTCCTCAACTGGGCAGACACATTTTGCTCAGGGTAGTACGTTCCACATCAGAATATGTTTCTGTTCTTTGAAAATTACAAAGTTGAGCTTGATGGGTTTAGCCCCCATCTTACTAGGACAAGCTTGTATCTCGGTAGGTGAGTTCTTTCTGAAGAGACAAAGTGCTGTCCCGCAGGAGAACTCGAAGGCAAGAAAGTACCGCGGTCAGCAAACCGCAAGACAGACCATCTCCCTGGCGTTAGGTGGGACTTCTCTGACTGCAAGGCATCACCTTGCCTGGTCTTTGGGGTTATGAGCGAATACTGAGGGGCTCAGTGCTTTGGTGAAGGGGCCCAAAAGCACCAGAATGAGTTTGAGTTACAGGCAGTTTACTTGTGGAAGGTTAGGTTTGCAAAGTAGTCTGCTCCAGCAAAGAACTATGTGACTCTTGTTTTCCCCCTCCTTGAGTCCTGGCTTTATTGTTTTATGGAGCAGACTCTAGCGGGCGCTTTCCAGGGCCTCTTACCTTCTCCAAGGCCAAAAATCTGATGGCCTTGCCCTTATCTGTGCTTTCCATAGGTGTCAGTCTTATGCATATTGTCCCTGTCTCTCCACCCATCTCCAGAGACACAAGAATTACTCCAGGGAGGAGAGATTTCTTAAAAGTCCTGAATCTGACTTTTTATGTAAGGCCTAAAATCTATAAAGTACCTAGATAATAATTTTAACAGTGCTGCTGAAAGGACTTCTGTGTGTCTCTGTGCCTCAGCATTTCTTTCCTTCAGCCTTCTGTAAATTTTTCCAATTTTTTACTTCAGAGTTGGAGAATAAAGTGTCAGTGCTGACGCACCATCTGGCACGTTACTGCTCTGAAAGCCAGGGCTAAATTAATAGTACAGATGCCAGAGTATATAAAGTCCCAAAAGAGGATCAGGCTGATTGTAGTGATACATTTCTACCATCCAAAATGCTTCTCCTTTTAAAATATTTTTGAGGAAATTTTCAGTACAGGAATGGATGGAATCTCGGAAGATCATGACTGCTATGGTGTAAAGACTCTGGTTCCTAATCTTTTTGTGCCCTGCTTTCCTTAGGGGTATCACCTCAGGAAGGATCCCTTGGGTTTGAGTGTCCTGAGGCAGCCATGACACAGGTCCAGTTGGTGGCCTGTGGAGCTTTCTGTTGGCATTTGCCTTTGCTTGGGGAAGAGCTGCTACCAAATCCACTTAGAAGCAGGGAGGCAGCTGGAGACAGGGCTGCTGCTGCATGTAGGTCTGTTTTTAAAACTGAATTGCTATTTCTTCTCTTTGGCCTGCAAAAGGATCCTAAAACATCTGAAAAACACTAGACTTCTCTGAGGCATTCCAGTGCCACAGCTTCAGGATCCCTTCTTACGAAGGGCAGAGTAAACCTATCGATAGCCAAGACTGGGCCCACCAGAAATGCAGCACATCAGTGAGGGTGTGAAACATAGAACCAGTCTAATTTCTACTCTTTCAGAGGTGTGCAGGAGAAAGCTCTCTTCTAATCAGGCTGACAATGCAATCAGAGCAGAAATCTGGTGCTTTGGGTCATTGTTACCACTTGTCGTGAAAGATCAGCCAGTTCTGGATACAGAAACTCAGCAGTGCCTTTGACAACTGTCATAGCTACCCAATGGCAGTGAGCAACATTCAGTCAAGAACAAGGTTTCTCAAGGTGGTTAGCTGCCCCTTGTCCCTGAGATGAAGATGTCAGTGTCATATTTGCAACAAATCCATGACAGAGCTGACCTGTGTCCCCAGAAACAGTCCCTGCTGCTAGCTGAGGTCCTCAGGATGCTGAGGCACATTGTTGCAGGTACGTGTGTACCCGCCAGGCCCTTCCAGTACGTGTGTATTGTTCCTAAAGCCACTGTCTCAGCTGAGGCTGCTGCCTCACCACCAGCACTAGTGAGAGACACTGAGACATCCCTGTGACTGGAGCCGATTGTCTTTCCCTGGGGTATTTATAAGCTGCATACTGGCGGGCAGGGGTGGGCAGTTGGCTCTCAGTGACCTTGGGAGCCCGACCAGCATTCCTGGGAGCCACGTGAGCCAGACTGGCAGGCGCAGCTGTAGCCAATGGGGAGGAGACCAGCACTGGCTGCCCAGATTGAGTTTCACTCCTGGTGCTTGAGATTTTTCTCTTTTCTCTCCCTGTTGTGCTTTTCCTCTTTGTTTATGGGATTGGACGGGCGAATACACTGATGGGATCCTAGCGAGCAAGACGTTTGCCTGGTGGATTTGGGACCCTGCCCTCCGTGCTGAGCAACTCCTTCTTGCCACTGCCTACCATAACGCCAGTCCCCTGCCACGCTGGGCTTTCACTGCTCCAAGCTCCCTGAGCACACAATCCGCCCTCCTCTGTTCGGGCACTTGATGCTGTGTTCTCTGCACTTCCTTTTTGCAGTCCGTAGAGGTTAGTGTATGAGGCTTTCTAATACATGGGAGATGGGACAGGACCAGACAAAGCAACAGATAGAGAAAGGACTCCATCTGTACCAGTCTAATCAGACCGAAAAGGCCCTGCAAGTCTGGATGAGGGTTTTGGAGAAGTCTGCGGATCCTGCTGGCAGGTTTCGGGTTTTGGGTTGCCTCATCACTGCTCATGCAGAGATGGGCAGATACAAAGATATGCTGAAGGTAAGGCAAAGGGGAGATGCATGCATGCCGTTGTGTCGCACCCAACTGCAGAGAGTGCTGGAGTTCACAGTGTGAAATTGGGGGGGTTATTTGGTGTAGGCTTGTGCGTACACGCCATTGTGTGCTTATCTGGTGGGCTGCCCCCATACGGGCTGTGTTGACCAATAGCTCCATCCCACAAGATACATAGAATGCCACTTTTCACTGAGTCTGATTCCTCAGGCTCCCCAGGTTATTGAGGTTCTCCATTTAATCACGGGCACCTTTCTTGACTTACTCCCCACGCACAGGCACACCATGTTATACACCTTCAGGAAGAGGTATGAAAACAGTGTCTTTGCTCCACTTGCAGCTGTTTACAGTGTGTGTGTCAGTGTGAAAGGAGATCTCCAGGCAGATTCTGTAGAATAAGCAGCAGTCTTGTGCAAACATGTCTGTTACCTTGTTGTTCTGCTGTTGTTTGGTATCTAAATCAGATCTTGCATTGGCTTTATTCACAATTGTTTGTTTGCAAGGGGGATGATTAGTAGGGGAAAAGGGGATGGGATTCTTTGTTTGAAGGGTGGAGGTTGAGAGATCTTCCAGGAGGGGTCTGACAGTTGAGGTCAGAAAGGTGCTGTCAGGACAGCATAGAAGAAAGAAAGATCCGGGGCTTGATGGAAGAGTGGTAAAAAGAAGCTGGTTATATCGCAGGAGCGTAAGGGTGAAAGTGTTTGAATAAGCTGATGTGTGGATCTGAGAACTAACGGGATGCACACGAGAGCAGCCAGCAGCTTTGGGGGATGGCTCAGGAATCTAGAACACAGAGCAAGAGGCTGTTGTAGTAGTCTTAAGAAACTACCCCAGGCTGAGATAGGGCCTTGATAGTCTTGTTGGGATGGTTTTGACTGCCTCTTACTAGACTGGTATTCAGCACCTAGCACAAAACACGAAGGGGGCGGCGGAGCACCTCTTACTGGCAAACCCACGCACTGGTCAAAGCCCTGTCCTAAAACCAAATCCTTGGGATGAAGAAGAAAAGGGATAGTCACGCACTGGGAAAACATCTGAAGAGAAACAGGTCTGCTAAGTGATGTGGAGGAAGTGGTGGCAGAAGCAACAGACCAATTAGGGAAGAGAGAAGCAAATAAGATGTGGCTACTGGAAGGAAATGCTGGAGGCTTCACAGAAACGAGACACAGGGAAGGGAGTGGGCTCAGTGTACCTGAACCTTAGTTTGGTACCTGCCAAAAGAACAGAAAGTGGGATCAGAGTAGGTGAATGACAGTTCTTCACAGTATCGGGGAGGAAAAGCAGCTTCAGTCAAACTGAAGGTTTTACACCATGAATGATCCAAAGATAGAAGAAGAAGAACTTCAGTGATAAACCTGACAAATGCAGCTCAGTTTTCTTAAACTCAGTTTAGTTTGTTCCACTTTCTCTGGAACTCCAAAGATCTTGAAGTACTCTGTCAATAACAGAAGCAAAGCTACTTACAGGTTGCAGTCTTTTGTTCTATCACCTTCTTTCTGCTTCACCTACTCCTCTTCAGGGCCACTTAACACCTTTTTTAACCCCACTAACTTCCAGCCTGATAGAGAGGGGGAGAGGTTTCTTCTTCTATTGCTCTACCTATACAGTGCTTCTCAGTCTGCGCTTCTGGACCTCCCTGCCCTGCTCAGAGACGAGCTGCTTCCCCAGCACAGGGTGTTTGAGCAGTGATTAAATAAACCACAGGCTTTCCTGAACACTGTCTTTCCTACTTGAAGTTTGCAGTGGTACAGATTGACACGGCGCGGGAGCTGGAAGACCCGGATTACCTTACGGAGAGCTACCTAAACCTGGCTCGCAGCAACGAGAAACTCTGTGAATTCCAGAAGACGATCTCGTACTGTAAGACGTGCCTGAACATGCAGGGCACCACGGTGAGCCTGCAGCTGAACGGCCAGGTGAGCCTCAGCATGGGCAATGCCTTCCTGGGCCTCAGCATTTTCCAGAAGGCTCTGGAGTGCTTTGAGAAAGCGCTGCGCTACGCACACAACAACGACGACAAGATGCTGGAGTGTCGGGTCTGCTGCAGCCTCGGGAACTTCTACGCCCAGATAAAGGTGCAGTAACCTGAGGGACGGAAGGGTGACTGTCCCGTGGGTGGGGAAAGAGCTGGAAAGGGTGTGGATTTCAGCTTAGTTCTTGCCATAGGAAGTGCAGCACTGAGAAAGCCCTGTGAGCTAAAATCACCGTTGAGGACTCTCCTTCACGTTAAGGATGAGAGGATTAGTGTAATGTTTGTGTAGCACAGCAGAAGCAGCTGGGAATATTCCTGTCTGCTGCAAAGAGCAAACTGAGCTTCAAAGATGATCACATCAGAGAAGACACTGTCTGCACAGGGCTGGCAGCCAGAACTCACGGACCCTCTGTTTTTTTCCACCATTGCAGAAAAATGGCTGATTATATAAGCAAGATCAGGCAGGAACTGAGGATGGGGGTGATTTGGCAGTTCTAGTTTCTATTATAAACAGTGACAAACAGGTTTTCCTCACAAAGTCTTCATTTCTCTTACTAATGGAAGACTTGCCAACTGAAGTGTTGAAAACTATCAACAAACTTGTAATGCCTAAAATAAAGGAAAAAGCATAGTGCTGGATAGTTTTGAGAAGGAAGAAAGGTAATTTTAAAAGTTGTGGTGCATCTGGTGGGTTGACCCTGGCTGGACATCAGGAGCGCACCAAAGCTGCTCCATCACTCCTCTTCCTCAGCTGGACAGGGCAGAGAAGATACAGGGAAAGGCTCGTTGGTTGAGGTAAGGACAGGGAGAGATCACTCAGCAATTGCTGTCAAGGGCAAGGACTTAGGAAATATTAATTTCATTTATTACCAGTGAAATCTGAGGAGGATATTGAGAAATAAAATAAAATCTTACAACACCTCCCCCCAGTCCTCCCTTCTTCCTCTGCTCAACTTTACTCCTGATTTTTTCCACCTCCTCCCTCCACTGCTGCTCCACCTGCAGCAGCACAGGNCTGCTCAACTTTACTCCTGATTTTCTCCACCTCCTCCCTGCAGCAGCACAGAGGTGTTGGGAATGGGGGTTGGGGTGAGTTCATCACACCTTGTTTCTGCTGCTCCTTCCTCCTCTTCACCGCTCCAGTGTGGGGTCCCTTTCACAGGAGACAGTCCTCCACAAACTCCTCTCATGTGAGTCCTTCCCATGGGCTGCAGTTCTTCACTAACTATTCTAGCGTGGGTCCCTTCCACAGGGTGCAGCCCTTCAGGACCAGACTGCTCCAGCCCGGTCCCCCACAGGCTCACAAGTCCTGCCAGCAAACCTGCTCCAGCTTGGGATCCTCCATGGGCTGCAGGTGGAATCTGCTGCCCATCATCCTCCACGGGCTGCAAGGGGGCAGCCTGTCTCACCATGGTTTTCTCCATGGGCTGCATGGGAACCTCTGCTCTGGTGCACTGAGCACTTTCTCCCCTTCCTTCTGCACCGTGTCTGCAGTTGTTGCTCTCACACTCTGTTATCCCAGAGGTGCTACCACCAGGGCTGGTGGGCTTGGCCTTGGCCAGAGGCAGGTCTGTCTTGGAGATGGCTGGCATCGGCTCTGCCAGACACAGGAGAAGCTTCCTTGTAGCCACACACTTTCCCTTCCCCCACCACCACCAAATCCTTGCCATGCAAACCCAACAAAGGGCATCTTGGAGTATTAAAACATAGGAGGACTGTTTCATTTCTGCAGTCTCCCATAACTTACTTGAGAGTGATTTTAGACATTTAGGTAAGTTTTACCTATTGTAACACGTGATTTCTTTCCAAAATGCTTTTAATGAAGATGCCTAAAAAATCAAACTGCTCCAATTTACTTACTGTTGATTTGGCATGGCCATAATTCCTTATTTCCTGTAACTGTGGATAACCAGCCTCTTGGAGATCCTGGCTCACCCTATGGAGAACATGAGGCTTCCATGTAGATGTTGAAAACAGATGATGCAAGAGCAGAGAAAAATTTCAGCTTTTGGTTACAGAGGAGGGTAACTGGTTCCTGCAGAGTAAAGCTGATGGCATACTGTGTAAAATTCACTTGCTGTGTCTTTTCCCAGTGTCCTGAACCCAGAGAATAATATGAATTCAGCCTATGGAAATTCCACCTTCCAGTCTGATATCCAGTGAAACAACCAGGGAGATGTGGCATGTGGAAGTGGAACAGCAAGAGCTGAGAAGTGTACAGATATCTGCTGGCTGTTGCAGTGTTCATAAATAAAAAATAGGCCCTTTTTTCTTTCTTTTCCCTTTTTGCTTTGTTTTTGCTGTAACTGCTCTCTGTCTGTTTGTCTGCCTTACAGGACTACGAGAAAGCCTTGTTCTTCCCGTGTAAAGCAGCTGAGCTGGTGAATGATTATGGAAAGGGCTGGAGCTTGAAGTACCGAGCAATGAGCCAGTATCACATGGCAGTGGCCTATCAGAAGCTGGGGCGCTTGGCAGATGCTATGGACTGCTGTGAGGTATAGGGTGCAGGCATGTGCAGAGCTGTCCGGGGGCTCTGCAAGATGATCTTTCCTACAAGGCTGGAGGAAGAGAGGTACCATGGTATTCACAATTGAGTAGGGACTCCAGATGTTCCTGCTGCCTCCCAGTCTGAGAGCTGTGGTTTCAGTAGCACAGGGGTCCTCAAAAGTTTGGGTTTTGAGTGTCCCTTGGTTGGGAACATGTGAATAAGACTTCACTTGCCTTAAAAAGATTGTTCCATTTCTTTGGTGCTGACCTTTCTGTGGCTAGAGTGCACAGTCCCAGCCCTGCTGTTCTGAACCAGGAACAAGCTCTTTTACTGACCAAAGGCAATTTCTTTCAGGAGTCCATGAAGATTGCCCTGCAGCATGGAGACCGGCCTCTGCAAGCACTGTGTCTGCTGTGCTTTGCAGATATTCACCGCAGTCGCAAAGACGTGCAGGTACAGCTTTCCTGCCAGGAAGAGCAGAGGGGATAGCAAGTGGGCATGGAAAGCAGACCATAGCAAAACATGTGCTTTCCTCCCTGCTTCTGTAGACAGCCTTTCCTCGGTATGATTCCTCCATGAGCATCATGACGGAGATTGGAAACCGCCTGGGCCTGGTCCAGGTGCTGCTGGGAGTGACTAAGTGCTGGATGATCCAGAAGGAGCTGGACAAGGTCAGTTACAAACTCGTTTCTACAGAAGTTTGTCAGACAAGGCTAGAGCATACAGTCTTTTTCTGAACCATATGCCCGCCGAAGTGCAGTAGAGACCTGTACCCCTTGGTTCCACCAACAGGGTCTCTAGTTTGTAATTACATTCCTCTGAAGGGTCCCTCTCAGCCAGGAATTTGTTACTAATAGTATGAACATCCATTCTGAGTCAGACTGCTAACCAGCACTGAGGGGAGGAATACTGCTGCTGCTGTAGCAAATCACTTCATGCCTAGGCTCTGAAATAGATTCCACTGCCTGCTTTTTAGCTGTATGATTAAGCTCATTATTGTGACAGTGATGACATGTAGCCAGCTCTACAGCTCCACCATGTGCTTTACAGACAAATGTGGCATCAAAATGCTGGAGAAACTTTGAAGGGTACATAAACTGTGATGTGAAAACGAGAAATGAGAGTAGAAAAATCGTTTGGGAGTAGACAGTCAACATAATACAGGGGGGTGACAATCTTATTTTGAAAATGCTTAGGCAGTGGATGTGTGTTCAAATCCAGATTGCCCAGTTTCAGCAGGAAAATTACTGGGCTGCAGAATGAGGTTACCCTTGAACTTGTGCTGATCAACCTGGAATGCCTGCACAGTGCCACATCAGGATGCTAGTTTAGGTGTTGGTATGATGAAAATTCACTCTTGTCACTCATATGAGACGCAAATAATTTTAGCTGCAATGAGGCATCTCAGGTAACCAGGCAATCAAGTATGTGTCTGTCAGAAAACACAAGTTTGGGGTGCTGTCAGCATCTGAGGGGCCTATAGCAAGGAGTCAGTTGGGTGAAATACCCCTTGCAGTCTCAGTAAGTAAACACCACGTTTGCAGTGGAAGAAGGAAGCATGGAATTAACTCAGCATAATCCTTTCCCAGCCTCAACTCTTATACTCAGAAGGACGGAGGGACAGGACACAGCAGGTAGGCCTCAACGTAAAAGAATATTCAGAGTGCTGCTCAAACCCCCACATCCACTGATCCCACCCCAGCCATTACCTGATATCTCAAGCCATTCTTACCTGCCAGAGAGCTTGGTGAGGGGCTTTGCACTGTCCTCATCTCACCAAGACCCACAAAAGAGGAGGGTGAATGGAGGAATCTTGAATCCTGTTCCAGGCATTAGAGGGAAGTCTGCTGTGGTGGGTCAGGGACCTCATGTCCCTTGCCCCACATGTGACCTCAAATGTCACAGCCCTCAGTACACACCCTAGCATGTTCTTCAACTTGCCAGTCCCAGTTTCCATTTCTCATGTGACTCATCCCAGTAGCAGTTACCTAATAAAGCAGTCTGCTAACTTTCCACTTGCAGATTCCCAGTTCTTGTCCTAGCTTCCTCCATCCTCCCAGTCTCCTCAGCCAGTTAGTCCGTTTCATTGCACCTAGATCCTCCCAGGCTACTGTCATAGCCTGCTTGCCCAGAATCTGGAACAGTCTCATATTCCTGCCCAACACAAACTGTACCCTGGAGTTCTCAGCATCTCTTCCCCTGCCTTGCATGCTTCACTTCAGTTCTTAGTCCCAGTCATTTTCCTGTACACAGTCACAGTGCCTACACACAGCTCTCAGTTATGTTTTACCTGCTGGCCTTCAGTCCCTTCTTCCTTCTTCAAGTTCCTTTTCCTAGGCTGTTGCTGCCACCAGAAGCCTAATGCCATCTCCTCAGTGTTCAGGGCGCGTTCTTTCACCTCATCTAGTCGTCTTCTCCTAGAATAGCAGTAATGCCAAATTAAAAGATAGAAGACAGAAATTTCATAATGTCCCTCTGAAAACTGCTGCATCACAAAGGAGACTTTTTTTTTTACCTTGGACAAATCTGAAGGAGATCTTAACATTTCTGGAAAACAGACTGATGATCAGAACAGTGAGGAACACACTGGCATCTAGGTACTCATTTGTTATAACAGCTGCTATACTAAACACTTTCCTTCAGAATGAAAAGTACAGGTAGCAGTAGGTTCCTACATCATACCATGTGTAAGTAGGGCAAAGTGGATATACGAACAGCAGGGGAAAAAAATGGACAGTGTGCTGTGTTGATGGTGCTGATCACTTTCTCCCTTCTTGTACAAAGAGGAGTTGCCCAACAATTATTGAACCTGTACAGTAGGATAGGGAGAAAGTTCGGTTTGCTCACGCTTCATCCTAACCCCAGTGAGCACATGGGACTGAGTTTAAGTAAGGCTGTCTGTATGGTCTCTGCTTGGAAACATCAGCCTCTGCCAACACCACACCCCTATTTTGTACTGTGTGGCTGGAACAGAAATGTAGCTCTTGGATTATTTATAGTCTTACAGAAACCAAGCATTTCTCGTGGAACTTTGGGAGGGGAGGGAAATCTGCCAGACAGCTACTTTGCATCTCCAGAGTTCCAGTGATGCTTGTTTGGCCAAATTCGACTCTGTACTTCTTTGCTTTAGTAATTCCTGCAGGGCATTCATACAAGTCTGGTTTTGATGTATCAGGCTGAGAACTGATGATGCACGCTCTCCGTTTACAGGCTCTGGAAAGCATTGAAAAGGCACAGGAGCTGGCAGAGGGACTAGGGAACAAGGTAGGATCCTACAGCTTCTCTTCAGCACTGTCTGCAGTCTTCTGTCAGGCAGCTTAAGAAGCCAAGCATTGAAGTATCCAGACTTATTGCTTATAAATGTGTCCGTATTAACCAGTCAATGCTTGGGACTTGCTTTGTTGTGTTTAGTTGTGAGCAGTTGCCTAGATGATCATCAGTGTGCAAGTCTGAAAAGTGAGGGACTAAAAAAGGGGAATGGGTAGCAGTAAAAATGGGATATGAATCAAGCAGAGATCTAGTGGATCAGGGGTCTCTTCTTGAAAAATATTTAACACTGATCTTAACCCTTGGGCAGCTCTCTGTGATGGTGTTTCTTTAGCTGGCTGATGGGGCTGTAGTGATCTCCACTCCTGTTACTGGTCCGTCTTCACCTTGTTCACTTATCTTTCTGCCCTTCATGTGCAGCTTGGCCTGCTGAAGCTCCACTGCCTGTGTGAACGGATCTATCGCACAAAGGGGCAGCAGCGAGAATTGCGCGACCATGTAGTGAAGTTCCATGAATGCGTGGAGGAGATGGAGCTGTACTGTGGCATGTGTGGAGAGTCCATTGGGGAGAAGAACAACCAGCTCCAGGCACTGCCTTGCTCCCACTTCTTCCACTTAAAGTAATGAGTTAGAACTGCTTAAGAGTCTTATCATGGCATTAGCCCCAGGGCTGTTCATGCCCAGGGTAGGGCAGTCCTATGCATGTTCTTGCCCAGGCCTTTGTCCTGCATACTTGTGGCCTGCAAGACCCCACTGCAGTGCTGTGAATCCCATGGCCTTGAAGGCTGAGGTTTAGCGGTATCAGTCTCACCCCTGTTTCTGCCCTCGAAATGATTAACCACTGCCCTCACCTTGCAGGTTCTTAGCCCAGTCCACAAATTCTTATCTAGTTCCTGTCAGGAAATCAGATCTTCACTCCTGGGGACAGTTTGGGGTTTCCCCCTAAATCTTCCCTGTGAGGGGGAGGTGTTCCTGTTGTGAAAGGAGTTGTGCCATTGTTCTATTTTTGGGAGAAACGTAACAAAACAGTTCTGAAAATTAAGAATTTGCAGACACAGCCCCACGACGACACAAACGTTTGGATCAAACTACCGGGCGTGGCTTTGTCTCCAGCAGTACAGGAACTTTACTTTTGTCGTGGAGGGTGAAGAGGTGGCTGTACAGCCCGGGAGGAAGGCAGATCACGGCGCTGCCCGGGCTGTGAGGGAGTGTTTTATGCGGTTTATGCGCAGACAAACGGTGGGAGCGGCTCTGGGGGAAGCAGCCTCCAGCCTCAGAGCTCCCCCCAACAACCGACCTCCTCCCTTTGCAGGTGCCTCCAGACCAACGGGACCCGGGGCTGCCCCAACTGCCGCCGCTTGTCGGTGAAGCCCGGCTATGTCTGACCCA
>VXBZ01011558.1:738199-759281 GCA_013399135.1 Heliornis fulica | reverse complement strand
TGGACGGCGGCGGCGTCCTCGGCCTCCTGCTTTTTTTTTTTGTTTGTTTGTTTGTTTTGCATGGCGGACTCGGCTCGCTCCCGCAGTTCCTCTGTACGGGGACTGACCGCAATAAAGGGTATCGCCGGCGCACCGCCCCGCCTTCCTCCGGCACCGGGCTCCGCGGGACGGCCCCTCAGAGGCGGCCCTTTCCCGCCGTGTCCCGCCCCTGCTCCGCACCAAGATGGCGGCGGGTACATCACTCAGCAGATTTGGCCGGTAGCACGTGACCCGGCGGCTGTCTCGCCNCTGCGCGTTCGCTTCCTCGGTGGCTGGGTGAAAACATGGCGTCGGTGTGGGATGAGTCCGAGGTGAGGGGCCAGGAGGGTGGCCGCCGGGGTGGTGCGGCGGCGGGGCGGCGGGCAGCGGGGCTGGCGTGAGGCGCGGGTCGGACCGTGGGTGACGCAGCCGTTGTGCCCCCGCAGGATGGCGTCGGCGAGGAGGTGCTCAAGATGTCCACGGAGGAGATCGTGCAGCGCACGCGCCTCCTCGACAGCGAGATCAAGGTAGCGGCCGGGGAGGGGGAGCGGGGCCGCGGGCGGGCCGGGGAGCGGGAGCGGGGCCGTCTGCCCGTGGCGGGGCCGTCTGCCCGTGGCGGGGCCGTCCCTCGGCAGCCCTGCGCTGCTGGTGCGCGGGTGTCGGAGGTGCTCCGAGAGCGCAGCCGTGGGGGCAGAGATCTCCCGAAAGTTGCTGTTAACTAGATCGAGACCGGTAGATCGCGGAACAGTCCGCCCCGGAGGTAGGGATGGAACACTACAAGATCCGAGGAGGGGGCGTGGGGGGCGCAGTTCTAGAAAGCCTTGGATGTGCTGCGTATGCACAAGTCCTCCCACCTCTCGTAGGCCTAAAGGCAGGGGCAGGTCAGATCCCTGTCCTGCCTGGGTCAGGTGGCACCATCGGGTAACTCAGGTTGGAGGGGACTTGCGAAGATCTCTAGTCCAGTCGCCAGCTCAAGGCAGGGTCAGCCATAACCCAGGCTGCCCAGGGCTTTATCGGCTTGCAGCTAGAGTCTCTCAAGACAGAGATCACACCAGTTCTGTGTTGCTGGGTGACTGTCCTCGTCAGGGTAAAGGTTTGCTTTCTGTACAGCCTGAACCGTTCTTGCTTCAGCCTTTGTCTGTTGTGTCATTCGCCCACTGCTGTGCAGGGTCTGTACAAGCTGAACAAGCCTAGTTCCATCAGCTGCTTCTCGCCGGGGCTGGAGAGGCCCCCGGCTGTCTTGGCCCTGTGCTGAACTCAGTCCAGTCTATCAGTGCATTTGCTGTGGGGGCAGGGAACTGGACAGAGTGCTCTAGATGGGATCTAACAAGTGTTGAGTAGTGGGAGCTGAACACTTTTCTCCATCTCCTGGCTAGGCTCCTGTTAGCTCGGCCCAGGATGCTGTTTGCCAGCATGTTGCTGTTCCTGTTCAGATTATTGTCTCTGGAGAACCCCCAGGTCCCCTTCTGCAGAACTGCTCCCCAGCGCCAGCCTGTGTCACTGCAAGGTGCTCTTCCTTCCCAGGAGTGGGCCTGTGCACTTGTCCTTGAATTTTGTAAGGTTTCTGCATGCCTATTCCTCCAGTCTCCTAAGGTGCCTTGGAGCGGCAGCCCTGCCCTTTAGCACAGAGACTCTGCTCCCCCGTTAGGTGTCATACACAAACAGAGAGAGGATGCTTTCCATTCTCTTGCCTAGGTTATCCATAAAGGTGTTAAATAGGACAGGCCTGGGTAGACCTGTCCCAAGACAGACATATTATTTTACATAAAAAGCACTTATAACTTTGGTATAAGTTTCCCAAATTAATACTGAGATAAATGATTTCATAAAATCTACAGATCAACTTCAGTCTTCTGCTCTAGGTTCCACAAGTAATTCTGACTTGCTAACATACTTTCTTACTTTTTAAATGCAGCAAAGATAAATGTGTATCTTCTTATTTTTAAACTGCAGAGTACAGTAAGGAGTAAAAACAGTCTTCTCTACTTTACAGTAAAGGCATCTTATCTGAGAAATGGCTACTGGCACCCTCCATGCAGTTATCTTTCTGTGTTTCCCAGACTGCATTTATTAAATACAAGTTAATTTTTTTACAGAACTTGTGTTCCTGTAGGCGTCTTCCCTTACAGTTGTTAGAATTTAGTCTACCCCTCCCTGCAATGGGCAGTGACATCTTCAACTAGACCAGGTTGCTTAGAGCCTCGTGTAACTTGACCTTGAAAGTTTCCAGGGATGGGACATCTGTCACCCCTCTGGGCAACCTGTTCCAGGGCCTCACGACCCTTACTGTAAAACATCTATTCCATATATCTAGTCTGAATCTACCTTCTTTTAGTTTAAAACCATTATCCCTTGTCCTGTCTCAACAAGCCTGTTCCCATCTTCCTTACAAGCCCCCTTCAGGTACTGGAAGGCTGCAATAAGGTGTCCCCAGAGTTTTTTCTTCCGCAGACTGAAGAAGTTCAACTCTCGCTGCCTGTCCTCACAGGAGAGGTGCGCCAGCACTCTGATCATCTCTGTAGCCCTTCTCTGCACTTCTTCAAACAGCTCCATGTCCTTCTTGTACTGAGGACCCCAGAGCTGGATGCAGTACTCCTGGGGGATCTCATGAAAGTGGAGTAGAGGGGTGAAATCAGCTCCCTCAACTTCCCAGTCATGTTTTTTCTTGATGCAGCCCGAGACATGGTTGGCTTTTCTGGCCTGCAAGTGCACATTGTCAGCTCCTGTTGAGTTTTTTATCCACCAGTACCCCCAAGTCCTTGTCAGCGGGGCTGCTCTCAATCTCTTAATCTCCAGCCTGTATGTGATACCAGGGGTCACCCCAATCCAGATGCAGAACCTTGCATTTGCCCTTGCTGAATCTCATGAAGTTCACATGGGCCTACTTCCCAAGCTTGTCCAGTTACCTCGGGATGGCATCCCATCCCTCAGATGTGTCAACTGCACCACTCAGCATGGTGTTGTCTGTGAACTTGCTGAGAGTGCACTGGATCCCACCATGTATGTCTGATGAAGATACAAAACACTACTGGTCCCAGTATGGCCCCCTGAGGGACATATTCTGGACATTGAGCCGTTGACCACAGTGGTCGTAAAAGCCTCAGAAAAGTTTAAATTATATAAGGATGTAGGAATTTGAGCTTTTTGTCATGCTATTAATATATGTTTGGTTTGTTGTTGTTTGGGGTTTTTTTCTATAAAAAGGTTTTGGTTGGTTGACACAGCCTCAGTTCTGCCAGTCTGTTTTCATACTTCCAGCTTACTTTGATTCTGTACTGTGATACTTTCAGTTCAGGGGGTTTCTGGCTACTGCATGTCATGCTTTGAGCGTTCTAGCACACAATTCCTCTTTACATCCAGCAACATAAAACTTTAAAATAGACGTATGTGGATGTGCACGGGTACGCGTGCGTGGGTCTAGTTAGTGTGTGTGTGTGGCTGCACGTGGCAGGGGTGTGTGTATCTGCTTACCTGTATATAAACCAAAACCCAAAACACAGTTGCCTCATGTGGTAGAGTCACCATCTCTGGAGTGTGTGTAAAAGACAGGTAGATGCGGTGCTTGGGGACATAGGTTAGTGGTAGTTGTGGCAGGTTGGACTTGATCTGAAAGATCCCTTCCAACCATGACAGTTCTGTGATTCTCTGTGATCCAGCTCATATCCTTGTCTAGGTCATACTGCAGCCCTGCAAGCTGCTGCGTTGATTAGGGTACGGTTATCCAGTGACATTGGACGGAGATGATTTAGATATATTGATTAGCTGGAGGTCAGAATTGACTGCAGATTCCTAACCAATTTTAGCTATTTTTCTGACTTTTTATATTCTGCTCCCCTTTATCCCCAATGTCTCCTCAGTAGGGAAAAGTAAAAAAGTAAAGCAGTTATAAAAACGTATGAATTTTATCTTGCTTTGATCTTCTGATGTTATTCCCATTTCTTTCCTTTTCAAACTGACTCCAGATCATGAAGAGTGAAGTACTGAGAGTGACCCATGAGCTTCAGGCCATGAAAGACAAGATCAAAGAGAACAGTGAGAAGATCAAAGTGAACAAAACTCTGCCATACCTTGTCTCTAACGTTATCGAGGTGAGAGCAGTGCGCTCGTTTGCAGCGGTGCGAAGGACGCCGGGCATATTGGGAGGGAGAGGAAGGAATTTCAGACATGGCATGTTGGCAAACTACTGATGCTTCTGGAGCCAGGACTTAGCAGGTTTTTCTGTCGGCTTTGTGGCCTGGAAGTGTGTGTCACTGCCCTCTTCTTGTCTGTGTTGTTCCTCAGGTGTTGAGGCCTGTTGAGCCATATATAACATAGCCATCAGAAGGTGACAGCCTCAGTGTGGACTTAGGCATGGAAATCTGGTGCACTCTTTCAGAAACTTGTGACACAGTGAATGAAAAGCGATGGCTCTGTCCCTACATCACATTCTTTTTGTAATTCAGTAATTTTTCTGGTGGGACAAAAAAAATGCTGATAGTCTTCTGTTTTTATTTAAAAGGGAGTTGGTTTGTGCTAGGGATTTAAAACTTAGTGAACTTAAGGCTTAATGCAAGCTGCTGTAACGGTAGGGGAATTCAGTGCCATCAGCTTCTACTTTCTTCTGAAGTTCCTACTGTCTTTCTGTGCGCTGCTGTGTGCTGCTTTGAGGGAGAAGGAAATCCATTTTTCTAGGAGGGTTTTAATGCTTTCAGGATTCTACTGCTGATGGATGATGGGAAGTTTTATTTCTGGTACTGCATGTAGTTTAGAAGCATTAATCCTGGAGTTGTGCTGCTGGGCGGGTTAGATTGTCATGAAATCTCATGCTGGTTTTCAGCTGCTGGATGTTGACCCCAATGACCAGGAGGAGGATGGAGCAAACATTGACCTGGATTCCCAGAGAAAGGGCAAGTGTGCTGTGATCAAAACCTCTACACGCCAGGTAAGACCCATGTGCCCAGCTAGGTGTGAGCAGTGCTGAAAAGGACCCTCTAGTACAGCTGGATTTGCTTACTCTGATTTCTTCCCTACAGACATATTTCTTGCCTGTTATTGGGTTGGTTGATGCTGAGAAGTTGAAGCCTGGGGACCTAGTGGTGAGTGCTGCTGTGGTGACTGTTTGATACAATGTTGACCAGAAAATTGCATGTGTCACACCCTTTAGAAAGGAGGCAAATTCATACAGTTTTGTCCCAAGGCCATTTCTGTACTAAAATTTTAATTAAAAATACCTATCATGGTTTTAGTCATTTATAGTGTAGAAAAAGCAGTTGGGGTGTCTGTTCTTTAACAATCAGGTGCTGAAAATTTAGATAACACCTAGTAAGCTTTCTAAACCCAGTCTTTTCTGTCATAAGTAATAGTCAGACACCTGTTTTTAAAAATGTGCTGGGTTAGCTATGGCACTGTCCACTCTGCTGGGCTGTGGTGATGTGATGTGATGTGTGCAAGTGTCAAAGCTGTTTTTCCTGTATGCTCACGGTCTAGTGAATCATCTTCGATTTTGTGTTTAATTGCTATCTGAAGGGCCTGTTAAAAGCAAAGGACTTGCATTTACAGGGGGTGAACAAAGACTCTTACCTGATCCTGGAGACTCTACCTACTGAATATGATTCACGGGTGAAAGCCATGGAGGTGGACGAGAGACCCACAGAGCAGTACAGTGACATCGGGGGGCTGGATAAACAAATCCAAGAGGTGATACTTTGTGTTTAGTTTCTGGTGACTGAGGACAACATTCTTTGAACTTTAGCTCAGAACTTCAGCTCAGAGCAGGCAGCCTGGATCTGTGGAGGAGAATGGGTTTGTGTATTAATATTTTAGTAATATTTTTCTTTCACTTGCAGCTGGTGGAGGCCATTGTCCTGCCAATGAACCACAAGGAGAAATTTGAAAACTTGGGTATACAGCCGCCCAAAGGAGTCCTCATGTACGGTCCTCCAGGAACAGGGAAAACTCTTTTAGCTCGAGCATGTGCTGCTCAGACCAAGGTAAAAGGAACCTTTGAAAGCTTCTGCTGTGGCAGAATAGTACCTGTAAAAGAGCACCTCCAAGGGGAGGGGGATCATACATACAAACTGGGATTACAAAGGCTGAGATTTTCTTTTATGTTTGTTTCCTTGGTTGTTTTAATCAAGGACTTTTTGTAGTACTCAGAACAAACCCTACTGAGAAACGAAGCATAGGATTCTCTTTTACTTCCCAGGCTACGTTCCTGAAGCTTGCAGGTCCACAACTTGTGCAGATGTTCATTGGCGATGGCGCTAAGCTGGTACGCGATGCTTTTGCTCTAGCAAAGGAGAAAGCTCCTTCCATCATCTTTATTGACGAACTGGATGCCATTGGCACTAAAAGGTGAGGTGTAGGCCACATGGTAGAGCTCTTGGGAGCTGCCTAGCAGCCCTCTATGCCTGTGTATGTGAGGGAAGCCTAGCTTAAAGCATGGCCTATTCAGAAAGAGAGACTAAAGCAAATCACAGGCAGGTAGCAGCTGCCACAATCCTTGGGGTCATGAGCAAAGTTCCTGAGACTTGGGATCTATCTGATGGTCTCCTGCTGTTTTCTGGTAACTGCATCAGGAGTGCAGATGTTGACCCTCATTTACTGCTTGGGCGTGGACATCTTTAGCCCCGTTCAGCTCTAAGGACTTAGCTGCTGCGAGCAGTTATTCCAGTCACAGTCCTCATCAAGGCAGGATGTCCTGTAGCTTAAAGAAGGAATTTGCAGGACCTTGGCCAAGGAGTGTTAACCGCAGCCATTCTATCTCTTTATATGGTTAAAAGCATGGGACAGAGTGGTGAGGTTCATGCTGATAGTTTTGCCTGTGTTTCCTCCTCAGGTTTGATAGTGAGAAAGCTGGTGATCGGGAGGTGCAGAGGACCATGCTGGAGCTGCTAAATCAACTTGATGGTTTCCAGCCCAACACACAAGTCAAGGTTGGGATCTAGCAGAGTGCTGCTGAGGTCCAGGGTGCTCTAGCAGGGGATGGAAAACAATGTCCAGGGAAGAAGCTTGGTGGATCCTTGGGGAGTAGAGGCCTGTTGTCTAGTTGCCTCAGACTGATGACCCTACTTCTGCTTAGGTGATTGCTGCAACCAACCGGGTTGATATCTTGGACCCAGCTTTGCTCCGCTCTGGACGATTAGATCGCAAGATTGAGTTCCCAATGCCTAATGAGGAGGCCAGAGCCAGAATTATGCAGATTCATTCACGCAAAATGAACGTCAGGTATGGAAGAGGCATGGCCTTCTGAGGCTATGTTTGTCACTCACGACGGTACCTCAGGGCTGTGGAGTCAGGCACTGTCTTTTGTTGAGACCTCACTCTTGGGTTTAAGGAAGCTCCATACTTTGCTTTTTCTGTTCCGTACATGTTCTCAGGTTTGTTGTTTAGCTGTTTGGTTTTTTTTTCCCCTCCCATTCATCTCAGCTCTGATGTGAACTATGAAGAGCTGGCTCGGTGCACAGATGATTTCAACGGCGCCCAGTGCAAGGCTGTGTGTGTTGAAGCGGTAAGTATGCCTCCACGGCAGGCAGCACTGATTGAGAGGAGGGAAATGTGGAAGCTTCCGTGGAGTGATTACTTTGAACTGATGTGGTGCTCGCATGCCCTCTAAATACTGTCTCATTCATTGGGCAGGGGATGATTGCTCTCCGCCGTGGAGCTACAGAGCTCACCCATGAAGACTACATGGAAGGAATCCTGGAGGTTCAAGCGAAGAAAAAAGCCAATCTGCAGTACTATGCCTGATCTCTGCCCAGCTGGGGTTTGGCCTAGACTGGACTGTACCACTTACTTTCTGTTTGGAAAAAATAAAACGTTTTTTCCCTGTAAAAACAAATCAGTGATGTGTTGGGGCTCTTGCCCTTGCTTGGTGGCACTTCACTGCAAGAGTGAAGGTGAGAACCTCCTGTCTTCAGTGCCCAACATGCTGCCTTTGGAGCCTTGTCCTGCTAGAACTGGATTAAATCCTACTCTGCTACTTCTGGATGAGGACCAGCAGGTTATAATTGAGTATGTGTACTTTGATGCTCAGACAGCATCCCCCGTTTCTACCTGTGCATCCAGTGAACAAGACGGGATGTGTTTGTTAGTCTTAAAAAATGTTGAACTGACCCTCAGTTTGCAAGGGAGAAGTGAACACGATTCACACACAAACTGTTTACATTTTGGAAGTTTTAACACTATTCCTGACATGTATGCCAGTTCTTTGGTGAATCAGTGTGGTAGTCAGAAAGAATTCAAAGTTTCATCCACTGAGCAAGTCTTTCAGTACTTTTAATGCCAGTTGAGAATTACAACTTCCATTTAAAAATTACACTTTTCATAAATACACTGACTTTAGCATTAAGTATCTTACATGCCACTGTATTGTATTTTAAATACAATGTAAACATCTCCAAATGCTGGCCATCTCATCTTTACCTGTGCAGTTTTTGGACACTTGGGAGAGGGCTGGGGATGTGAGGGAAGAAAGAATAGATGAATGAACAAAAAAAAATAAATAAATGCACCCCGGAGTACTTTGGCTGATGTTCCTGAGTTAGCCCTAGTACTTGCACTGGTTCCAAGGTCCTTACTGCTCCTTTTGGAGAGGGAGCTTGTTCCAGCGGAGCACACGTGTTGGTGACACGCTGTGCTCAGGGGCCATTTGACGTTCGAGGTGAGTGGTGAAGTGAGCAGAAGCCACGCGTTCCTGAGGAAAATACATTTGTGGTTCCTTTGGACATTTCGCATTAGAGGGGGCTGTACATCTGCTATTTTAGCAGTACTGCTATTTGAGCTTGGGGAGAATTACTCCTTTCACACAACAGGAATTGCACCCACAAGGTAGTTGGGAGGGGTGAAAGTTTATCCCAGCAGCTCAAACTATGACATACTTTCAGAAATATACCCTGGCCTCTACTGGAATAGTTACAACTGCATTTTGCATACATCTCCCCATTAAAACTAGGGTATGTTAGCCAAATAAGTAGCCTTACTATCTGTGTAAGAAGCTGAGGAAAACTTTCCCCTCCCTGCCTGGAGCTAGTAAGAAGTTTTGGGGGGGTAATTTTTAGAGTCTTGCTGCTCATTTACAGCCAGCTCCTTTTGGAAACGGCTTTAGTAGTGAGTAAATAGCTGATACCACAGCATGGAATAGGACAGGTTTCTGATTTAAATGAATTAATACTAATAATGGGCTAATTCTTTGGCCTAAACCTCATCTTGGATCAAGGTTCTTTTGGGAAATGATGGCCTGAGCCAACACTAGACACGCCTGTTGCAAAAGTGTTCAAGCCAACTTCACGTAGCGCCTTGCCCTAATTTGGGTCTGAATTACACAGACCTGCAGCAATAGAGTTGGTGCGTAAACATCCCTTACAACTGGACAATAGCAGGACCATGGAGGTACAGTTCAAAAAACAGCACAAAAAAACCCACAGCCTTGTACTTGATCCTTGTAAACAGAAGAAAAACAAATCAAAAAGAACTGACCCCCTTAAACCATCAATAAGCAAATTGCCAAGAATTCAAACCTGGAGTTACTTGCAATGTCTGTGTCCGCGACTGGAGGCTGTAGCAGCATCCCACGGGCTGGTATTTCCATAGCTATGGCACTGCTCTCCACACGCCGACATGCCAGCTCTTCCTGGTGTTAACCCACACCTCTGCCCAGGCTGCGCTTTCCAGAGTCTCTTCTCACTCCACTGGAGGTCACACGGCCCCATTTTCTTGTCTGGGTTTTTGTACAGATGCCCGAGAAGTGTTGAGTGAGGGGGCCAATGTGCAGAGGAACCCAGCCAGCAGGGTGAGGCCCAGACCTCCCCAGGCACAGAACATGGACCAGCCATAGCCATGACTGATGTCCTCTGGCAGCCCATAGACGTAGCGAGGATAGCGAGATAGCTCAAAATTGATCCCAGCTACGCATGTGCAGAGTGAGATGATACAGCAAGTACCTGCAGGAGAAAAGCAAGAGGGTTCTACACTGCCCTCAGGTTAATTATGCTGCTTTTTTTTTTCCCTACCTATTTTCAACATGACTTTTCAAAATGAAGAATTTTTAATTTATTTTTATTTTTTTTTAGTCCTACCAGCCAGTCTTCTTCCAAGACAGGGTTGGGGGGGGAATATGTAGGACTACAGGATACTTCATAATTAACCAATATTGTCTTAGCTCAGATAGTTGCTATTTACTTCAAATGCACTGTGTGTAGTTCATCATGCCTCAATTCTCCTGACACTTTATTTAATGTCATCAGGTTCCTTGGGCAGTCTCTCCTATGGAAGGCAAACAAACAGCTGACGTGCAGGGCTGCAAAGTGCAACAACTGCTTTGTTGCTCCTAGGAACACCCAGGCTCAATGCAGCGATAGCCTAAGCTCATAGGAAGTGTCCAGGCTTTTGTCATCTTCTACGTATTCACTAAGCACATGTGAGCGAAACAGCCAAGGAAACTTAGAATGGAAGGCATTCTAGTATGTCCAGTGTAGATTAGTACAGTAAACCAAGGTCATAATTTTATTCTCTCCAGCTCTGGAGCTGTGCCTAAAGACTGATGACTGGTCTTACTGCTGACAGCGTGCCCATCACGATAAGTACAGAAGCACTCAAAAGGGGACCCAGCTGACCTGTTCCACTTATGCTCCTTGACTCACTGCTTTGCAACAAAAGAATGAAAATGTTCCCAAAGGAAACAGCAGTTAAACAGCAGGAAAGACAGTCAAGGACGGCACAAACCTAACTTCCAGCCTCTCTAGCACCATGCCATGTCAGCAGGGTGGGTTTCTGGACAGCTCCTCATGAATGCTCCTTCAGAAGGCTTGCTTATGGCAAGGGAAGGTTGCTCCCCACCTCTCCCTGCCAAAAAGTTGCACCAAACCAGTGTCACACCTACTTGGTCAATTGCTAGAGATGCTGCTGTGTCATCAAGTTCCTTGTTTGCAGCCATTACAGGTGCTGACACTGGGCCTCTAGGGTAGAAGCTCTGGCTTTTAAGTAGAGCCTCATTTTTCACACTTGAAAGTTGTCTATTTCCTGCTTGCAATTTAAGAGTCCCCATCCTTGGAGCATCTCAGTAGCTCAGCCTTTTGGAGCATTTGATGTTTCTAGGCCTCTTTCAAATAGAGAAGAAACACTGCCCACTTCTGAGCTGAACAATCAAGGTTCAGAAAAACCTGCTCCCAGCCAGGAGGGACGGATTGTAACACTTCTGCCAGCACTGAGCTGAATTCCTTAGCCCTGGGCTAACGCTCTCCAGGCTTGCCTGGGTTTGGATTATGTTGTTACCCGAAAGATGTGAGCATCTTTGGGCACCAGAAATAGGCTCTACATTGATATTTTGGGGTTTGGGTTTGGGCTTTTTTTGTTGAGACTCGCTGGGGAAAACAGCTGAGCTGTTGGGGAAAACAGGAGCTGCAGGCTCCACACACTGGGAGCAGGCAAGTGGGCTGTGCTCTTTGGACACCTTGTCCCTGTAGCTACACACCAGCTCCCCGGAGCAGAGGGCTTGTGTACACATAGCGGGATCACCTCAGAAACATAGAATACCTGTGCAAGCACAGCTCCTGCCCGGCCCTGGAAGCAGTAACTCAGTGCTGTGCTGATGGTCTGCTGCACTCGACAACTGCTTTGTGTGTTTGCTGTGGGCTGACTTTTTTTACTTCTAAGAGCACCTCCCCAGGCAGCACCAACTGCGGTGACTTCAGAAGTAGAAGCAAAAGGCTCTCACCTCCCATTAGGAAGAGCAGCCCAGCCACATACTGCATGAGCTCCTGCTGTTTGCAGCAGCCCAGCACACCAATGATCCACCCAAACAGGATGATGGAGACTGCCATGCCAATGAAGCCAGCTGTCATCCTCCGCAGATCTGAGGGGAGATAAAGGACAAAAGCAGACATAAAGAAAGCAGCACTCAGACTCAAAGACAGCCAGGGGAAAGGCCAGACACATTTAGGTGTTGTGAAGTTTATACTTCACCCATGGACTCCTCCCCCTGTAGCTTCTTTCAGGTAGATAGCTTGCCCCTTGCACTGAAACTAAGAGAAACCAGCTAACCTGACTCCCTTCTGCTGGGCACTGTACATCTAGAGAGCATTTCTGTCCTGACCAAGAGGAATACTGGCCAAATACTTCCTGACATACACCAGAAGGGGTACATATGAATTTGGCAACTATTTGTAAATGCTACTATTGCAAGGCTTTTTTTTCTTTATATATGGTGTATTTCTTTGGGATGGAGTTTGTTGTGTGAGTGTCTGCAGAAAACAGAAATAGAAGGTGAGAAGGGAGGCTGGAGAAAAGTAAAGGGCTAACACATTAAAGGCAGATAGTGTGAACTGAAAAGAGGAATAGTGGGAGGACAGAAGCAGACAGCAGATCAATACAGTACAATGAGAACAAGTCCAGTAACAAGCTCTAAACTTTGGGCACCAGTAATATGAACAGCACTTCATCACCCATAATGCAAGTGCTGTTCTTGTCCCTTCCTAGTTCAGACTCTAGCTGGACTTCCTCAGCACCGAGGCTCACAAGACGGGCTCAGCAGAAGTATGTGAGGCAACAGAACCAGAAAACAAACACAGAGAGAAGCAGGAGCAGAAAAAAAAAAACAAAACCCAAAAACCACAAAACCTGAATAAATAATTCTCAGTGACAGATTACAGGTCAGTCATCTGTGAGGGAAACACTTTGGCATGAGGCAGCTTGCAAGCCAGCACCTGGTAGCAGGAGGCTGCACAGACACACCAAGATGTTCCCTCAAACAACTGGCTGCCTGGGAGCTGCACAAGGTCACTAGTGTGCACAAAGAAAAAAAAAAAAACACAACAAAACCATACAAACTGTGCTTCTGCAGCACCTTTGCTGTAAGCCAGCTATGAATTGTCCCCAGATCCACAATATGATTATAACTTCCAACACACTACACACAGGTCTGTAGTCCCAAATGCACCACCAAAGCCCCTCCCAATGTCCCTTTACTGCCAGCTACTTGCCCTTCAGTAAGTGTTGTGTAAACACTTAGAGACAGAGCCCAGTCGCTAGCCGATTCAGAGCCCTCACCTGGCACCACTGAGGTCTTTCACACCGCCTTGGGTTACTTACGGAGTGCGTGCCACTCATCCTGCCGGATGGTGTTCGTGATGTTGATGGGCAGGTTGCGAGGCAGAGAGCTGGAGGTGTAGTGGTACTTCACGGCAGTGCAGCGCTGGATAACTCCTGCGAACAGACAGCAGTGTGAAACGGACAGAACCGGTATGCGGCCGCGCTGCCCGCCCCAGCAGAGCTTGCACAGGGGAAGCCTGAGCTCAGTAACAGAGCAAATTTAACCAAAAAAGAGCCACTTAGTTACTATAAAGGCTTTGGAGATTAGGATGAGAGAGTCCTGCTACAAAGAAACACTGTCAAAGTGAAGAGGGAGCAAGGTGCTGACCCAGGCAGGCTCCAGGAATTACAGGAGTTTTGGGTGGAAAAACCCTTAAAGATCACGAAATCCAACCATTAACCCAGCACTGCCAATTCCACCACTAAATCAAGTCCCTAAGGACCACATCTACATGTATTTTAAATACCTCCAGGGATAGAGGTGACTCAACTGCTTCCCTGGACAGCCTGTTCCAATGACTGACAATCTTTTTGGTTAGGAAGGTACAGCTGAAGATAAACAGTAATGACAGTCATCAAAAAGAGCTCCAGAAGTCTCCTACATGAACTGGTATAATTTCTTTGGGATGGTTGAGAAGACAAAAATGTTGTCCAGTAGCAGCTGGACTGCTTTGTCTCTAAGACAGTCGAATCACTTTGAAAATGTTGAATGAAGCTGAGAAGTGAACTGCACAGAAGAAAAGTTTTCATTCACTCCAGTAGTCACTGGCCCTTTGCTTTACTTTTGATGAGCAGTAGGCTTGTTTCCATTATAGCTTTAAGAATAGTGTATCCCAGAAGCAAATGGGAACCTACATGCATGGTTTTCTTGGAAGGGGATGGAGGACAAGGAAGGTGCCTTGCCCTCCCTGTTATAGATAAAATCAGGGGGTGTAGGGTGCGGGGCAGGGCGAACAAACCTGGTGGAAGAGAACAGCCAGAAAGGTAAGAAGAGAACTAAATAATACAAAAAGTTCTCCTTAACAATGGTTACAGGGTCATTACTGCCATTTGAATGCTGGGGCAGAAGATCCATTCAGAAACAATCAGTTGGCCAGTAAACTAATTAAGCTGGTGAACAATCACTAGCAAGGAGCTGCCGACTCAGCGATCAGCTTTGCAAAAGACACTAGAAAACCATTGAGAAAAAAAAAAAGGGCTTTGTGCTGCTCCCACAGCAAAGGGCAGCATGATTTTGTCCTTCAGTAAAGTTCCCTGGGACTGTGCTGACCTGGTTCCTACAAGGACCTGCAAAGAGGAAGCCTCCACTTCACAAGATTAGGAGTTGCACACAAGAGGCCCAGCCAACTACAGCCATCAGTCCATGGAGGCAAAGGTGATCTGCATTTCTCCACATTGACAAAACAGTGACATTTATGACTGAGTGGAACAAGCAGACACGTAAAGAACATGCCCCATAAGGGGAAAACCCAAAGCTTGAGCTCAAAAGCCTCTGAGCAGCAAAGCATATCCAGTGGGCCCCTATCCTTGCCTTGCTTCCCACCAACCCCTTCCCTTGCTGCAATGCTCTCGCTGCAATTCCCTGCAGCGTTCCAGACACCACAGGACACGGGCAGCCACACACCCATGAGCATTGGTGCCCTTCACCATCAGCAGTTGGCCCTCACCTCTTTGCCGTTGTTTCAGAACAAGACTGTGGTGTTCTTGGAGCAAATGGATCGGTAACAGTAACGGAGGATGCCAGACCACTTGCAAAAATCTTTGTAAACACCTGAATTAAGAACTTGGGACATATACAGCACATCACAGTATCTAATTAAATTTTACCTCTAACTGTTGACTGAATTAAATTTCAATATTGACCTAAGTCATATGTGTAACTGAGAAAGAAGTCTATGGTGCAAACCAATGACATCAGATTTTTGATTACAAGGCACTGGGTTCATTAAAAGATCTACGCACTTACATATTCTGATTATAAAAATATTATATATGAAGCAGTATTTTATATAAGAGCAAGGGTTACTACTTTAATAGCTCATTAAAAAGACTAGAGATGTACACCCCTTATGACCAAAGCTATGGACTTCTCAGCTAAAACATCACCAAGAAAATCTTTGCTCCATATTATTACAAGAGCTTACATGTAGACTAAAAGTGAAACCTCTCCACCTTCTTACAAAAATCTAGCTATGTTAACGTTTTTCAAATATCAATTATTTCTGCCTCTGGTTTAAAAACTTTACTCTTAGTCCTTTCTTCCCAAGAATTCAAAGTGTTAATTTTATGTAAGTAGCACATAAAATTATGTTTGCAAATAGTTTGTGATCAGTGCTGACCATCCACAGGCTTGGAGACAACTTGATTACACTATATCACAAGTCGTTTTGTCAGTCAGATTCCCATTTCTCGGCAGGCACAAGCTGGCCCTGCTCTGGTGTGAGCCACCATGGGCAAAACAAGGAAGGCCTCTCTCACTAGGTCTGCTTAGAAAAGCTGAAACATGTAGGCAAGAGAGTCAGGAGACTGAGGAATCAAAGAGGGTGATCTCTCAACTGAATGCCTACCCAGAGAATTACAATTTCCAGAGAGTTATAACATACACCCAGGCAATCCTCAGTAGCCAGATTTTACATCTGCAGTTAGTTCATGCTTCCCAATTTCCGAGTGAATCTCTGCACCTAATTTGCAGAGGTGCTAGGCACTCGAACACAGCCAGGTATTCCAGGGGGCTGCCTTTAGAGTGATCATAGAATCATAGAATTTTTAAGGCTGGAAATGACCCCTGAGATCATCCAGTCCACCCATTAACCTACTGCCACCCAGTCTACCCTTAGACCATGTCCTCAAGCACTGCATCTACCCGTCTGTTAAACACCTCAAGAGATGGGGACTCAACCACCTCCCTGGGTAGACTGTTCCAGTGCTTGATGACTCTCTCAGTACAGAAGTTCTTCCTAATATCTAACCTAAATTTTCCTTGGCGCAACTTGAGGCCATTACCTCGAGTTCTGTCACCTGTTACTGGGGAGAAGAGACCAACCCCCACCTCACTGCAACCTCCTTTCAGATAGTTGTAGAGAGCAATAAGGTCTCCCCCCAGTCTCCTCTTTTCCAAACTAAACACCCCC
Organism: Heliornis fulica; assembly: GCA_013399135.1. Taxonomy (NCBI): domain Eukaryota; kingdom Metazoa; phylum Chordata; class Aves; order Gruiformes; family Heliornithidae; genus Heliornis; species Heliornis fulica. Next base: position 743,067 of record VXBZ01011558.1, on the reverse strand, counting down.
AGCTCCCTCAGCCTCCTCGCAGGGCCTGTTCTCCAGACCCTTCACCATCCTCATTGCCCTTCTCTGGACACGCTCCAGCACCTCAACATCCTTCTTGAAGTGAGGGGCCCAAAACTGATGTAACACCTTGTTCTCTAAGTACTCATGAAAAGAGTTTAAATAAATAAATAAACAAATAGCAGGTTTGCAGTCTCAATGTTATCACGAAGCCAAAGTTATTTCAAAGGCATTGTAGCGAGTCCTTTGTCCTAAGCTCAAAACACGTGCCTTAAATGACAGTCTACAGGGACAGTCCATTTCAGAGACCTGCTAACAAAGTGATTTCACTTTTGTCTATAACTGACTCAGACAAGTTCCATAAGAAAGCCTGCCAAAATTAAAAACTCTGCCTTCAGGCAAGGGCTTGAATAGCACAGAGTCATGTGGTGAACTAGTGAGTGAGGGTTGTCATTTCTGCTACACGGTGAATCGAGACTACAGGACAGGAGAGGGCAGGTGCTGGTGTCATTAGCTTACCATAAAGCATGTGCACCAGAAAAAGGTTACACTGACAGCCTGATTTTAGCATTTCTTGGGGGCATTAAAAGAACACTATGAAAGTTTCCCTGCTTGTGCAATTTTCTTGATTAAAAAATAAACATAAGAAGCAATGAACTGCATCCAGCAGTGTCACAGTGACAGTTTCATGGTCAAGCTACATGCTTGTGCCCTCCCACAGCCAACATTGTTTCTCACACTTTGTCCTCAAGGTGGTTTGGTTTGGTTTTTCTTTTTCCCCTCAGGATTGCAACTGCAGACAGGTCCCCCTCGTATACCTCCTCCTGACCTGAGGGACACCACATGTGACTGTGCATGGACAAGCCCCTTCCTGCTCCTAACTGAAAAAGGCTGGGAAATACCAGAGGATGCTGGCTAGAAAGAACTTCTGAACCTCCAACTATCCAGGCAGAGCACAGGCTCTGCTCTTGTCCCTGCACTGCTCGACACCTGGAAACCCAGACCTAGGCCTGCTGTGACACATTCAGTTTGTACTCTGGGCTCAGCACACCACGACTTTCAGTTCAGGGCTTGGTCCTCTCCAGTTCTGAAACATGCAGGTTTTCTTCTCCACACTGCCAGCATTGTGAGGTGGAAATGGAGGGGGCCTCATTTTCAGTTCTGCTACCTGGCCCAGGCCTATCTTAGAGCAGTTTGGCTCTCACACAGCTATCTGGGAGAGACCCTCTCCTCTTCGCCATGAGCACCTAACACTAGGCTACCACATGAGGTCTGGCCCTCCCCTCTCTCATGCCTTAGGACCAAGTGGTCACGGAAGATCCCAGGCCTGTTCCTACCATTTCTGCCCAGGGTTGTGGAAAGCCTCACAGCCATAGGCTCACTCTGGCATTGTCACCCACTAGACCTGGTAAATCAACCTCGCTTTTCAACACCATGCTAACTCTTTCAGATCATATTTACTGACACATCATACCTACCAATGGCCATGACCAAACAGATTGAGTTTATCAAATATGCTGCTACAATAGATCCTCTACAGACATCAGAATCATCTCTGTAACTAATGCAATTTATCATCAGTTGGAAAGGATGGGACAGACAGGCATCAGGATTGAGTAGTTTTCTCTCAAGGGCCTCATTACTGCCACAAATCGTTGTATTCTCCTGTTTAAGCCTCCAGTGGTTCTTCTCACTTCCTCAGCCACATCATGCTACTAAGAAGTCATTTCTGCCCAGTATACACAAAAAGTACTGGTCATAACACAGGGTCTTTTCAGAGGAAGCCTGAAAAGCAATAAAAGCTCCAGTTCACAAATAGTGATGAACCTTTTCTTTAATTCCTTCAATTTGCACCATTTTGGGCGTTAAAATGCTTGTCATTCAAATGAACCCACCAAGTTATCCAAGCAGCCTATTAGAATGGTTCTTGCCTAATTAATCATTTCTTACTGTCACCACTCTGTAAAAACACCTTTTCATATTAATAGAAAAGACCACTAAACAACATATAATAAAACCCTGCAGGACCACTCCACTCAAGAGTTCTCCATGAAAAAGGTTTTTGTCGCGGCATCAGTTACTCAGTGTGTAACCCAGAAAGCACAGGCTCTACAAGGTGGTGTACAGTGCTCAGGTTCTTACTCTCGGAGAGTCCCTCCCTACACATGCACAGGTCTTTTTCAGCTCCCAACCAAGTGCTTCAATTCTGTGGCTGCTATCTTTTACTGACTACAAATCTCAATTTTCCACATTTGGCTTGTAAATTATTTCTTCTCTTTTTGCCTTCCTAATTGTACTTTTACAATGAAACTATCTATATTTTCACAATTCCAAAATAGTGATTTCGCATTTTAAGACAAATCCCACACATCATTCCTCTGAGTTTTGTGCTACAGTTTTTACTCCTGCTTTTTCCTTTTAAATATATGAAATTATTTTACCTGTCTTAAAAAAACCATATATTTTAAATATATAAATGTTTGAGCTAAAATGCTCACATATGAAAGTTTCAGCAGAACTGCTTTGTGTTAACAGCAGTAAATACAAGGACTATAAGTCCTTGGAATTATCTAAATGGATAGGGTACTTATGGACTCAGCCAGAGTTTTTACTCAGAATTTGAGAGAGACCCAGAAAGGAAGAAAATCTTATTCCAGAGGTACTAGAAAAATAAGAGAGCATAAACCCAAACCAAAATTACCATAGGACTGTCACACACACACACAAAATTTACTCCTCTGTCACTAAAAGCCTATAAAAGTCTCTAGTTTAAGGGATAATAAGAATGTAAGATGGTATTGCACCTCACCAAAGAGCTAGATGAAAACTTACTGCAAATTAAGGAGGAAAGTAGGACTTTCAGAGGTGCACAGTAATGATCTTCAGCTCAGTTCACACTTGGAAAAAACATCCTTTTGTTTTTTACTTTTTGTAAGCCCCAAAGCTAATATTGTCCAAGAGAACAACTCAGCCACCGCCACACCTGACCACTTGTCAGAAAAGGCTGCCTAATCACAGTTGTCAGAAAAAAAGAAAGACACAGCAGGAACAAGGGAAGGCTGCTAGTAAAGCAGGTCAGGGGAAAGGATAAGAAGAGAGTCATATCTATTTAAAGATCTGGTTCCACAAGAACTATTATTATCAATTTCCCTCTATAAGATAACACATAAATCTTTACAGCAGCAACTGCACACCTAATAGGCAAGGAACATGCGGGAAGCAAGGCTCATAGGGAAAGGCAAGGTCTTTTATTAGAATGGCTGGAAAAAAAAAAGTAGAAGGAAAACCTTTTGGATTTAGAGTGCCTCCAGTTTTACACATCAGACACTGAGGAAGATCACACTGACCACTGATTTGTAGAATGCAGAATCCAGCCTCTCTGTCTGACCACTGTAGTGTTGGGAAGACACCTCAAAAATAGAAGCACTCAGGACCACACAGGTATTCTTCCCATCTCCTCCTCCAGCCTTTGCTAATCTCAATGGGAGATAAAAGTGTTTGGCTTGATGTAAAGAAAAAAAAATCCTAAAAATTTACATGACAGGCACAATTAATAGAAAAGATTTTAATGAGTTGCCTTTTAATGAAATGAGACCAATATGGAAATAAAAATAAAAATGCATAAAATTAATCCTAGGAGATTAAATACAGAAAGAAGATAATCACACAGTACTAGTTTCTAAAAGTAAAGAGTTATTGCTGTGCATTGGAAAGAGCGGACAAAGACAAGCTGAGCTTCACAGTGCCAGTCTATCCATCCTCTGCTGTGCAGGACTGGCGTCACAGTTGGAAGCCACGCTGAAGAACAGCTCCCACTTTCTTAAGATAGCATTTCCATTTTGTGACTCGATGGAAGCACTTCTCCCAACTCCTACTCTCCCTGTGCTAATATGTACCTGCTAGAACAATAAGTCCTGTTATTTATCATTAACCATACGTGGCACTTCTTATCCTAAGCTTGTTTTATGTTATTTGACTTAATGCATCAGACCACTACATTATTCATATTATACAATCCAGGAATTTTATTTGTACTCTGTGAACCGCTTGGCTTTGCACTGTGTGTCACAACAGTAAAAGATCCCTATCTTCCCCTCCTGTCACCCCCGGAGCAGAGTGACACCTGCCACCACGAAGGCCTGGCAATCCACTGCAGCACTGAGAACTCACCGATGCTAGAGCAGACACAACAGGTCCCTTTCCCCTTGCTGCAAGCATCACAACAGCTATAAACAACACGGTACATTTCTCAGCGCTCGGTAGCACGGTGGCCGGAGGCGTTAGGACGCCTACCCAAGCCCCTGCCCGAGCGTCAGGCCTTGCACAGGGCCACAGAAGGGGCTCTCCGAGGACGCGGTCCCACCCAGCACTGCAGCATTTTAAGCTGACAAGGAGGCGTACAAGACCCCGGCATCGGGTCGGGGCCACGCTCGCCGCTTCCCGCACGCCGGGAACACCCGGACCCACCCAGGTCGTGCGGGGCTGTACCCGCGCCCCCCCGACGGCCTTTTCAAGCCGCAGCAGCCGCAACCGCGGCCCCGCCCGTAGACCCGGAGACCCGGCCAGGCCGCGCCGGCAGCCGCGCTCAGCACCACGGACAGCAGCGGCCCCCCTCTGCCTCCCGCCGGACGGGTGCCAGCGCCTCAGCCGCGGTCACCCTCAGCCCCCCGCCACCGCACCTTTCCGGATGAGCTCCTCGCTGTCCGGCTCGTACCCCGCGCGGTGGCAGCGCCTCCAGAGCCCCGAGACGGTGGAGTTGAAGCGGCGGCCGCAGTGCGAGTCCAGAGCTGCGGCGGCGACGGCCGGGGCGGGTGCCGGGGGTCGGCCGGGCAACAAGGCCCTCGGGGGCCGGGCGCGGAGCGGCAGGTGTG
>VXBZ01011558.1:715096-738095 GCA_013399135.1 Heliornis fulica | reverse complement strand
CGGGACTCGGCAGGTGCCGCTCGGGCCTCAGCCCGAGCTCGGTCCCGCACCGGCGCAGCCCCCGGGTCGCTCCAGGGATCAAGGGGGTCCCGGGGCCAGACGCCGCCGCCCGCCACAGCGCCCGGCGAGGGAGCCCGGCTCCAGCTCCGCGGCACGAGGCCCCTCATGGCCCTTCGCGCTGGGCAACAGCCGCCCTAACGGCCATCAACGGCTCGCAGCGGCACGGCCCCGGGGGCAGCCCGCCTGTCCCATCCCGCGAGAGGTGCGGGGTGCCCCGGCCGGCCGTCGGGCAAGCGGGACCGGCGCCTACCGGGGAATGACTGAGGAGAATGGAGAGCGGGGCCCCGACCGCCGCCGCGGCTGCCTCTTAGCCTCGTACTTGCCTGCCCCTCCGGGGCGGCACCCCGGAGGGGGCAGATGAGGCCTGCGGGGACGGAGAGGCCACGGGCTCAACGCTCAACACACACCCCCCGAGCCCAGCAGTATTACAATTTCCCCTCAACCCTTCATTATCGGTTAATGGAAAATAAGGCCCGAGGAGCTGAAAAACGTCATATCTTGTGTGCTGAGCAGGAGGCTAAATTCCAGCCATTAGTTAAATGCAGTATTTCAAGGGCACAAAATCCCTTCTGCTCCTGCTTGTTCCATGGGGCTTGTTCCTCCAGCCACAGCACTATCAGTCCCAAAGCCAGGTGTTGGGGCAATCTTTTCACTTCCGGCCTCCACATAAAATTATGATACAGTAAACCCAAATTACAAATTTATGTTTCAGGATTGGTTGGGGTTTTGTTTGTTTTGTTAGAAGTACTTTGTTTTCCTAGAAGCAGCTGTTCAACTGTAGATTCAGATCTTGCTCTCTTGGCCACACTGAACACAGCCTAAACATCTCCCTCCAGCAGTTCTGCCAGGGACTCTGCCCAGAGCAAAGCACTATTACTCTCCTCAGAGCCCTACGCCTGGTGGAAACCGGCAGCAACTACAGATAAAGCTTGTTTTAACCACATTTCAGCATGATCCTCCTCAGCAGTTTGTGCTGGACAGATGGGATTACCATCCATGCAGCTGCACATTAGTGCCTTCAAGGCAGAGAAACTGAAAGGGCTGCTGTCAAAAGAATTTTCTTACACATACCAGCTAAATTAAGTCTTCCACATGAAGAATGAAAAATGGGTTTTGAATACAATCACTGCTGAGATAACATGGAAAAATCCTGCAATTATAACTCCTCTTCTCTGGAAAGATCTAAATACTCCAGCTTCCTAAATCTGCAATCCTATTATGTCACCCTACATTAAATCAATTCCTCAGGCTGTATTTTCAGAAGACAGGAGCTTCAGTAAGACCATCACCTTAGAAAGTTCCCGTGTACAAGACTCCTCCAAATTGTTCTCTCCCTTATGCTACTGCAGTTGTGCCTTCACAGAGCCTGATTAATTCATGTTATTTTTTTATTGCTTCTGAGAAGGAAAAAGGGATGGGAGAAGGAGGCTGTCAGCACAGCCCCACGGATAGGTGTACCAACAGTGCCAGAGTGCAGCATGGCAAAGCCAGGGACAGAGGTTACAAAATGTAGGTTGTTGGCAATCCCCAGACTATGCAACCATACCCTACTCACCTTCATCTTCTTCTACCTCCTGAGTTATGGTTTTCATTCTTCTCCAAAGATGACTTCCAGGAAGAACAGAGCACCATGTATTTACAGGCTTAAAATCTTTCAGATGAAGAGTAGGATAAGACATGTTTGAACTCATGTTTGTGAAGTGTAACGAAAATCCCTTTAGTCTTTTCTGGGCAGTTCCTACATATAACATTTGATGAGTGTGCTTTTTTCCCCATATAGCAGGTAACCAGCTTACTGTTAATTTATACCATATAGGCATTGAGGTTTTGAAATTAAGGAAGAAAAAAAAAACCCACACCCTGACCACTACAAAGTATGGTTGCAAAACTCTCTAGATAGTAAGTAAGTTACCATCTAAGCTCTCCCCTCAAAGAAGAGCAACTCACTTGTCCATGCTTTTCAGGGAACCAAGACCAGCAGCTGAGAATTGTGATCAGACCACAGGGTTCCTGGCCCACAGGACCAAAGCAGCAGGAACAGGAAACTGGATTAGAGCCTCTTCTTTCAATGAGGGAAGTCTGAGGAGTAGAAAGGATGGCAAGGCAGAGCCCAGAATTTTCTAGACTAACACGGAGATACTGCTCTGTAATTCAAATTAAATTTGAACTGAATTTGTAATTCAAAGAAAAGTAGTAGCTTCAACAAAAATAAGACACAAACCCACATGGAAAACCATTTATTTCATCTCTATTGTCTCCATGCAGAGCAGACCAATACAGATGAAGGCGGAAAATGCATAAGAGCAGCTGAAAAAATAGAGCTAGAAAATATGATTCTCTCTGCATTTCCAAAAGTGACTAATGTGGTGGAGTGATGCTCCATTTCCTCCCAAGGCTCTCCATTCTCAGCCCTGGGGCTGACGTAGTAGAAAACTAAGGAGCCACTCCCTCCCACAAGCCCTGTGCTACCTCCTACCAGGGTATGTTCCCAAGAACCGCAGACTGTCCAGACCTGCGGTAGCAGCCAAGAAAAGCAGCTCAGAAATTCTTTCTTCAGTGTCATACACTTCACATTCCTGAATGCTGAGCACAAAACACCAACTGTGGGTTTCAGTCTTGGCAAGGCTCCGTGCTGATGCAACAACGCCAACTCATGGGCACTCACCTGCCAATGCCTCAATGTAAATGCCAGCCCCATTTTGAGAAAGACATCTTGGGAAACAGCAGGCACATCTTTCTGTGCAAGCCCACTTCCTACAGAGCCCTACTACGGGGTCTGCTTAGCTGCAGTGCCTGGGCAGGAAGGAGAGGGACACCCCCAAAGATAGAGCTAGAGGGTTATCATATTCCCCAGGTCCCTGCAGGCTAATCAGATTAATCCTCCTTCCAGGAAAGCAGGAAGTGGATGCTACCTTCAGGCTTTGTGACAACTGAATGATAGAGGGAATAGTTGGCAAAGGAAGGCAATTTTGTAAAGAGGAATAATAATAAAAAAATGTACTAAGCCTTCCTCATTGTGAAACTAGTTACTGATGTAAGCCTGGGGTAAGGAAAGATGAAAAAATTTCAGAGAGCAGTTTCTGGGCAGAGGAAACTGCAAGCATGAGCTCTCCACTGCTCTCTAAAAAGTAGGACAGGAGCAGTCATTTAAAATAAAAAAAAAAAAAAAAAAAAAAAGAACTGTGTCAACAGTTCAGGAATCTGGTAGGGAAGTAAACGCCTGTGTGTACCTGCCTCCCTGCTCTGACCCAAACTGACCCCTGAAGGGACAAGCCCTCTTGATAAGGGCTCCTGTGCAGACTGGAAAGCTGCACTGATTTACCAAAGTTGTTTATCGACGGAGGTGAGTTGGTGCAATTTACACTGTGGCACCTGTTTTGTGTCCAATGACTCCACTAGTTCAATTAGACCTGGTTTGAAATAGATTTAAGCAAAGCAAGGATTAACTCTGCAGAAGGGATGATCTAGTAATTGTGCACATATCTGTGGCAACACAACATCCCTTTGTGACAACAGCCTGGTCAGCCCCAGAAGCTGGGATGTGGGAAAGCACTAGAAATGTTTTTGGTTTGTTTTTTTTTTGTCTCAAATTGCCCAAAATTTTTATCCCAAGCATCATACAACAGAAAACTGAGCATGACTTCCTGTGACCCTTTCACATCCCTTTCTCTCCTTACTTAGCACACAGGTTTTCTAGACCCATATAAAAAAAAAATCTTTTCACTAGCAGTTTCACCCTTCCCATTTCACCCTCCCTCCAGTATTCTCTACTGCTGTGCCCCCTCCTGTAAGGGCTGTCAGTATTATTCCTTCTCCATTCATCCCCAAAAAGGTAACTCCACTATGAGGTAAGAAGGCCAGAAATAGACTACCATCTGTAATTTTGGTTATGACATACTCTTAAATAGCATACACTCAACAGAGGAAAAGCTAACCAGGAGTTACCAGCTGCTGACCAGGCTGTAGTGTTCAGCTATTGCTCCAACTGCCCAGACCTCTACCAGGACGAGGGCTGCTGTGGGACGTCAGGCAGAGCTAAAACACTACACCTCCAGAGAGCTATAAAACTCGGTGTGGGCAGACGGTGGGTGAGTCAAGCCTCAAAAGCAGGTTCAGAGCGATGTTCAGCTAATGGTTATGAGGAGGGGGAGCTTAGTCACAATAGCTGCATGGCTTTCCTTCCAGGTGGAGGTGAGCTGGTAGTATGGCAATAGAAGAAACATTTACTGACCATTTTTCAGATATACAGTTGGGCTGTGCTGGCTATTGGAGTGGTTAGGGCTGAGGCAAATCTCCAAGCTGAGCCATTTTATTGTAGTGACATATCCTAAAATGCCTCAAGCTTTGTGCATAATTTCAAGATAAACAAATACAAAACAGACCGAAGAGGTGGACTGCTGAGGCTGATACTACCTTGAGGAACAACTGATGTCAATGAAAAGCCAGAGATCAAGTTGGAAGGGTCCTTTCCCCTCTATCTCATAGCACCGTTAACTTCTCATGGGTAGGGAGTTCTGGCTAAAGCTGTTACTGTTGCTTTGCCATCCCTGTTCTGCCTCCAGCCCTTAGAGTGGTAGGAAAAGTCCTTCATCTTCATCAGCTACAAGAACCGCCTCTGCTGTTTTCACACAAGAGCTTGGGAGGTGCAGTTCCACCAGAACGAACCAAATTAAAAATTATCCATTCGCTGTGGAGCAGTTTTCAGTTCATTTCTGCTCCCTGTATCATTTGTTCCATAAAAAAGAAAAATAAAGAAACAACCAGAAGCCCTTGTGTGTGGATTTTAGCAGAACAGGGACAAGAGAGCCAGAGAACAAAGTCCTGCACACCCAGACCTCTTTCTCACCTGCTTCTCACACTAGCAGCCAGATCTGCACGCACACACATAGGAAGTAACATTAGTGTTCCTTATTGCTTTGTAACAGCTTAGAGTCACTGTGGTGGCTCTGGGAGGCATCGTGAGGTCTGCGCAGAGGTCACTCCGTTGTGAGCGAGAGTAGCACCATGACTGTAATGCCTGTACACAGGAGCAGAATTTGCTGCAGGGAGTTCCTGGGAAAGAAACAGCAAAATTAGGAGGATTGCCAACCTCAATAGGCATCAGTGTAGAGGCCCACAAATGGTTTGTTCTTTGACCTTCCAACTCTCCCCCAAGAACATAACAGCTGAATGAAGCCACTAACGCAGCTGAGAAGACTCTTGCCCAGCACCCCAAGCAAGAAAGCGGTCTATAAACTGTTCCACTCGGCTACAAGGTCCAGCTTCAAGTTTCAAAATCAACGTGCCAATTCAGTTATGCATCTACCCAGTTATATATATTCCCGTCCTTCCTCTGGCAAGATAGCCAGCACTTCTGCAACATGTTCACAGATACTCTGGGGATCTCATCCAGTTAACAACTACAGTCACAATGATGCTAAAAACCAGCTGATGAATTTTGCCATTCTTTTAGCACCATATTAGGTTTATGATGGGTTGACATCACTGTGACCACCTCTGCATCTGCATACTCTGCAGAGAGCTCTGCCAGCACAAGAGTTTAACAACCCAAAACCAGGCTCCCACTGGTCATTAACATTTCCCCACCAGAAATTCCTGCCTCAAATATAACTGTGGAACTGTTTTTGACCACTTCCTTAACTGTTTCAGACAAAATGCACAAGGTGAGCCAAGGCCTCTTTGTTTGAACTACTGAAGTTACCCGCCTCGTTACAACTGAAACAGAAGGGAACATTCAGGGACAGCTCTGCCAACAGATCTGAGAGAGCTTTTGCTGTAGTACAGCTGGATTTGGACCTGCTACAGCCTTAACTAGACTGTAAGAAACTAGAATAATGCAAATATAATACAGAGATATACCAGTGTAGGAGATGACTAAGGTGAGATAACAGGCTGAGAAATGTTGAATGATAGATAAGAAAACTATTATTTTCTACTCAGTAACACAGCAAAATCTAATAAAATTAACAAGAGGCTAAAAATGAAATAATTGCTCTAGTGAAGGCACAGCGGTGCGGGTAGAGCACATTCGCATCTTTGGTGAGAAGCCCAGCAGCCCTTCCACCCTGCAAAGATGCCAGAAGCTGTGCAAACTCAACGACCAACCAATGGAGGAGGCAGAGACCTTTGCCTTCCAGGCTGAGATTGCTCAGTTGATGTCTCTGATCATCAACAATTTCTACTCCAATAAGGAAATATTTCTGAGGGAGTCGATTTCAAATTCATCAGATGCTTTGGACAAGATAAGATCAGTGGGCTTGACTGACCCAAAAAAGCTGGATTCTGGGAAATATCTGAAAATTAACCTGATTCCAAACAAGCATGACTGCACTCTGACAACTGTGTAACCGCATCGTTTCACACAGTGTAGTCAAACTATGCAAACTTGCTGTCAAAGGGAGATCACAAAAGCCTAAAGTCATGGATAGGGTCAAAAAGGGAAGAGAGGAGCACTAAAAGGATAGGTTCACATGTGGTTATCCCACACACATATTCCCACTGTGGGTCCTGGTTCAGATGGTCCCTAAATCAGTAGAAGCTGATAATACAGAGCAGGGAACAGGTCACCTTACTGGACAGGTTTCTGAGCAACCTTCTATAACTGGTTGTGCTATATACTGCACTAGCACAATCTTTAGGACTGAACTAGTTGAAGGTTCTCATGTTTTTTAGGGTCTTTGAAGTCCCATAACCACATAGCTAGCACAGTAGTCCATCCAGATTCCAGCCCTGCCCATTTGGAGAGCTGGCATTTGTGTGCTCCCAGAACAGACACAGGGGAAGGAATATATCCCTGCTCCTTGGCAGCAAGAGCTGCTGCAGCAGAAGAGAAGGGAGCACTTACCAGGGATTCTTTTCCTCCAGGAGATCAGGCACAACATTTACCAAGGCAATATACAGAAATCCCCCAGAAGTGAAAGGGAGGATCCAGGCCACTGTTTCCCCTGCACAAACACAGAAAGCTTTTGTTATTACTGAGACCAACCCATGGGAGACAACAGAGAAGGGCGTGATACACAGAGATGATTCCTACAGAGATCCCAGGAAACCTTACCTGCTCCTTTTGGTGACTGAGCACATATTGCAAAGCAGGCTCCTAGAATTCCCCCCAGAGCTGTGGAAAGCTGCATCTTGGCTGCACTCCAGCGGTCAAAGCCAGCCCGAAGTAGGATTGCAAAATCTCCAACCTAAGAAAACCAAGAAATGGCAGTTAATATGAACATTAATATTCTCTGGCACAAAGGCCATCCATAGCAAGACCAGTGCTTCAAGACTGCATTTTGACCTCAAGACAGCTTTCCATGCTGCCAGTCTCCCAGAGGGAGCAGCTTTCAAAAGAAAATATTAGCTAGACCTAGTCCTCCCCTTAGAAGATGAAGCACCCTTGTAACCCCTCATGATGGCAGGATACAAAGCCCTCTTACCTCATGTGGTATTTCATGCAGAAGAATGGCCATTGTGGTTAGGAACCCAACCTGTAGCAAAGGAGAGAAGGTGATTAGAAAACAGTCCCCCAACTCTGAGAGATGAGATTTTCATCAGCATGTCAAGGCCCCTTTCTCCAAGTTAAGGCTTGTTACTCAGAACCACTGAAAAAAAGTAGAGCCACAAAATCTCAGAATGTTAGGAGTTGGAAGGGAACTCAAAAGGTCATCTAGTCCAACCCCAAATCATCTAGCCATTTCCCTAATGCCAGTACAAGCAACTAGCATGTCCCAAATTTGAGGAAGCTCTGCATCAGAGGGTCAACATAGTGTCGCTGTAGTCTAAATTTGCTCAGAAAATTCTAGAAAATAGGAGGAAACTCCTCACAACTTAGGGGTCTTTTTGCATGCTGCATCACACCTGAGATCAGGCCTTTCCAGTTCAGCACACTGCTGGTGGATGGAAACCTTACCTTTCTGCTAACCAGGAAGCTTGCTGCTACTGCTAGGCCGTGTGTAAAGTTATCAATGGTGTTGGCCAGCAGATTGAGGTATCCACTAATCTGCAAAAAAGAAGGAAGAGCCCCTGATAAAGGAAGAGACATAACAAGATAAAAGGAAGCACATGGCCTAGGCACAGATTACAGACATGAACAGATGGGAAAAGTCAGGACATGGGACGTCTGCTGAAGATGTTAAACTATGCCAGTGCTCAAGTAAAAATCATTCATCATATTCAGTTTGAGAGTAAACTAAGTTTTAGGGCAGGCACGTATTGTCTGAGATTAGGATAATCTCCTTATGCAAGTGACAAAGAGCTCTAGAAACAGAAAAGAAAAAGTAAAAATTAATACAGGAATATATCTGATTCTAAATAAAACAAATTTTAGTTAACACTGAGTTACAAGTTACACGGGTGCCTAGGTTCAGATATGACCTGACCTTGTTTTCTAGTCATGTACTTTAATATCCAACTTTTAAATATCTCCTCTTCAAAAGCTGGTAAGAACAATGCAACAGAACAAACGCTGCTGAAATTGCTTTTTATAACTAAACAACTCTTCAAACATTGTACTAAAAAAGCTTGTGCTTGTGGGTTTGTTTTCCTTTAACAAAGAATAAAATGAGAAGGTAGTGATGACAGTCATGAAAAAACCACCTACTAGAAGGCTGGATAGCATGTATATGCATTTGCATATAGACATATTTCTTAAAATTATAAGCATAAAGCAGCTTCCTTCCTCACAAGTCCATCTCCACGCTACTCTTCCCTATTATGCAAACTATGGTCAACTCCAGACAAATCCTAAGTATTTGACCTAAAGTGATTTATGACAGTACCATCCCAGCTCTTCTGTTCAAAGGCTTTTGGGTATTTCCCATCAGATTTTACAAGAAGTACTGCATATGGGTCCTGACATACTGAAGTTCATTATATGGCACCGCAGGTTAAATTATTACAAAGCAGGTTTTAGCCAATACCTCAGGCTGTCTCTGCACCACAAGAACTAAGGTAAAGCATCCAGTGGGTGAAGAGACTGTCTAGAAACTGTAAGGCATTAACCACTTCATGGTGACAAGGCTCAGCTGGAAAAACACAAGTGCTGATGCATTTTATGAGACCTTTTTGGTCTTCTGCTCTTCCCTGTTTCTACTGCGCTCTGCTTGGGGCATCTTTTCTTCCTCTATGTCACAGCTCAGGTGGGACTTTTTGTCAAGTCTCTCTTCCCCATTCTGCAGAGCACTTCTACTGCACAATCTCAGGACATCTTTATAGACTCTAACCTTTTAGAAGTGCACTGATGATTAAGTATGAAAATAAATAATTAAGCAAAGCCTAACTGCACATCACATTTCAATAACATCTCTAAAATGAATGCAGTAGTTCCCTGCATATTTTTATAAGAAGGGGAATACAAAGAGATGCATGCAGCAGCTGTTTGTCTCATTCTTCATTTTCAGTCAAGTATGACTGCCTAAAATTTCTCCTCTTCATGTTGGGATTTTATTTTCCCCATAAGCTAGTAATAATTATTCACTAGGTTTTACTCAAAAATGCTTTCCCATACCACTGTATAAAGAGGAGGAGGAAAAATAATAAAGAAACAGACTTCATGATTAAAACATTATGACACTTTCTTGTCAGTGGCTTGGGCAAAAGCTGTCACTGAAAGCAGCAAAGCCTTGGAGTGCTCAGAAATAAATTGGGTTGATTTGACAGTTGTGAGCTTCTGACATTTACATTTTGTGAATTCCTAATAGGATGTTCTCGTTGCTCATAAAGAGCACAGCCAGACGAAGTGTTTATGTTCATGCTTCAGAATTAATGTCACTGTGCAATAAAACATACTTCTACAAATCAGCAAGGATCCCATGTGCCACAGGGAAAAAGAAAGAAAATGCAAGGTAAAAGTAGTCTAGAATGTTTTTACTTGTCGAGGGAATAAAGACTGCAGCGCAGGACAGAACTGATCTATCTTTGGGTGCAAAGGAAGCCTCCCACCTGCAGTTTTGAGGTTAGCACAAATCATTACAGCCACAGCTAAAGAACAAGACAAAAGAATAACAGATTATAGGTGATTAAGCCTTGAACGGGACTTGGTTTAATAGTATCCTTTCCTCTTTTCTTTCAGGGGCAGGGGGGGAAGAAAAACAAAAGAAAGGGTGTGAGGTGTTACAGAACAAATAGTAGAACCAAAGTAGTTGGGTTGCTCCAACTTTCTCTCTTTTCATCACAAGCATCCACTTTGATCACTTCCAGCAACACTGCTTGACCCTTCCTCACCACAGGCCCTTCCCCTCCAGGCAGGGGCAGTGAGTCTGAGCCCTACCTGCTGATGTGCCAAGCTGGCTGACCTGCCAAGCAGTATGCAGCATCTAAGTTCTGCCAGTTTTCCAATACAGCCTTAGTTTGCATTCCTTCTCTACTGCCATGTTGATTTTTACAGAACCTGCAGAAATTTGACTACCCTTAAGACTTCTATCCTCTCTTGAACTCGAGCAAAATTAATTAAGGGTTCAAAAGTTATTGCAAACGAAGGGCAGAACAGGACAGACAGATGGAATGACTGCTTATATTGTTGCCTAAGGAAACAGGGTAACAACACAAGAATATCTCAGTAGTTTTGGTAATTTCCCCACTACCAGGAAGACTATTAAAATATTCAGGTTAAATGTTCAGAATGTAGAAAGTTAAACATATACATGTTTATGTATAAAGAAACATATACGTGTTTCTATTTCATGCATACTAACAACATTCTATAAGACTGAACAGATGTGCTAGGATTTTGAAGCTAAAAGGGCTCTCCATGGTTGTCCGGAACATCTACAATGAAGGAATCCCACTGATTTTTTACACAAAGCCATTGCTTTTTAAGCTATAGTGTATTTTGCAAAACACAGGTTAAATCGTAGCTCAAAGCCCACAAATGACAAAGAATCTACTATGTTGCTAAGGTAAGTTGGTCCACTGAGTTACCTTCAGTTACAGAGTTGTCTTTGGCTTAATAGTCTGATACTGTTTGGTACATAGCTTTAACAATTCAAATTTATTCATATCCCTTATGCGAGTATTCATATACTTCAAGTCATTCCTGATCTGTCACATCTACAAAGCTAAAGATTAAAGAAAACCACTTCTTACAACATACTGCAAACCTAATATAATTATTTCAGTTCTTTCCTGACCCCTTTACAAATCAGCAGTAGTATTTTGGATGTTGTGAAGAACACTACTGGAATAAGTCAGATAGCTGTTTCTTTACTGCTCTACAGAAAGAGGAACACTTGCCTCTTCTCTTACATGGTATTTCCCACCATTCCATCCTCCTGGCTGTAGCATCATAATGGAAGAATGTGTTCAGTTTCCTACTGTGATTATCATACTTTTTTCCAAGGCAAGACTTCCTAGAAACTGTCCCTATCTAAATAGGATCTGCATTCCTTCTTAATATATTTCTTAATATTTGCATGTATCGGAGCATGTTAAAAATTCATCTCTTTTGATGAAGTTAATCTGTTTAGCTGGTATTACTGACCTCACACAGTCACAATGTGCCATTTTAAGTAACATGGCAAGATGTACAAATGTGAAGATATGCTGGTTTTATAAATAATTGCTTAGAAAAAAACCCAAACCACTGGTGAACAAATTCAAGAGCTGCTGCATTAATCCAGTCTCTGTTGATAATATAGAACTGTTTTTTAATACAGCTAATATTAGCATAGATTATTTCATGCAGCACTAGTTTCATTAGAATGTGGGAGAGTTGTGTTTTATATATTGGTTGGTGTCAGTACCTTTCTAAAACAATCTTATGATCAAATGAAAGGGAGGGGCAAAACATCTGGCTTACAAGAATTTATCTTTCGTAAGATAAGCATTAATTACATTATTATTTCTCATGTTAGGACCAGGCCTGGAGCAATTGTGTCCCCTATCAGTGTTTCATTTCTACCTGAAATCAGCAGTAGACAAACCATCCTCTAACTCCTTAGCTCCTTATATAAACCTTTCCAAAATAAGGGCACAGTGTTTCGTAACTCGGTAATAATTGGTTTCTTCACCACTATCACCTCTAGAAACATCAATGTGGCACCTTGCAGTTTCCTGCAAAGATTACATGAATGTGATGGATATAAAAAATACCCAAGGACCTCAGTATTTCTTTCACATTGTGTACTAAAAACTATAAATTTACAGCAAAACAGATTTAAAATAGAAAGAAGAGCCTCTGACTGACCATGTATCATGGTTTGGACTAGTTCATGCAACCATGTTTTCTGTTCAGTTACTCTCCTACAAACTTGCACATTTTTATGGGCTTTTAAACTCAAACCACAGCTTCTTCACCAAAACAGCTGTTTACTCTTTTGCTTGTAATGCTCACGCAGACAAAGACTTCAGCAGTGCAAAGACTGTAACATAAAACTCAAAGTAAAGCCAATCCAAAGGTTAGCCACTGCCCAGTGGGGTACAGTATTCCTTTTCCTTTCTCCACCTCCAGTCCAATGAGTTCTCTGACCCCCCTTATCCAGCGCTACAGGCTGCCTGTCGACATGCCAAGCTAATTCAGGAACTTAGGAGAGAAATAAACTGGAGGTGGGGGGGTGGGGGGAGGAAGAAACAAATTATTTGCCTGCTTAGCTCCCTGAATAGGCTCACTGTGGGGTCAGATGAAATCTAGTGCTAAGGCCTAGGATCGGAAAATATGATAGGAATAGTGGATTTGAGAGCAGAAGTGGACAAGGAGCCCTTTTCAACGGCAAACTGTAGATTTAAAACAATCGAACTTTTAAATTTTCAGTAGATAGCTTCAACTGTCAAAAGGCTTCCAGAAGAAAACTTGCAGCTGAATTGGCCCAAGAACAGGTGTGGGCACTAGAGAACAGGGAAACAACAGCGTAAAAAATTAAGGAAATAAAGCCATTGTGACAAAATGTACAAGTGCTGTAGTTTGGGCTCAGGGTTCATCCAAAGCACACATCATCAGACTTACGCCTTCACAACAGTGACTTGGCCTTTTCTGCATAAGCTGCAGAACAGATTTTCTCCCAGTCCACTATTTTGACCCTGCTGTGACTTGGATAGACACTGACAGAGCAAAATTAAGCACAACTCCCACAGACACATCAAATTCTCCACTCAGGCACAGCTCCTTCCACAGACAACTTATCCTCCTGACTGAATTTTAAAATACATGCAAAAAAAAAACTAAGATGGGCTTCTGGGTCTCTTACCTTGATTCTGTTGTCTGTTGGACAAGACTGGAGAGAGGAGCCATTACACTGAGTTGAAACTCGTCCCGCTCTTTGGGATTGGCCTGCAACCTTTGGCAGGCGGTAGCCACTTCCATTGGGAATCTTTCCAGCTGGTGCTTTGGAATCACAGCCCTAAATTAGGGGAAAACAACTTGCCACTGCCTTTTTGTCAGTGGTGAGCAAGTATGAACCAGGGTCAGAAATCCAATCTTTACTCCTAATGCTTTTGTCCTTAAAATACAAATCAGCAGCTTTGGTGCCCCAGCTTAATAACAACTGCCAGAAATAAGACAGATTTCAGAGAGCATTATGACATCTGCACTGTGAGAAAAAAAAGAACAAAGATCTCCCCAACCACCAAAATTGAGGGAAGTAGAAAGAGCAAGAAGGAACTGGAATTCATGCCCCTTTGGCACTGGAAAAGCAAGTGACTGAGCCTACCACTCCTGCTGACAGCAGCTGCCCAGAGAAACAACACACCATCTGGGCAGGGGATGGGGGAAAAAGTCTTGCTCTCCCTAGTGTCTCAGAATAACTAAAGTGTAGAGGATTAGTCTATAGCTGGGACTGTCAGCTTCCAAACAAAATGTTCATCTCAGACTTCAGCTGCTCTGTAAATGAGATTAAGTTCCTTTCAGACTTCAATGTCTCATGGTGAGTCAAGGTAAAACCTAATTGCTCTTACACAGCACCTGACCTCAAAAGTCATGGCACAGCAAGGACTGAACAGTCCATGGGAGTTGCTACTAAATGTTGTGCAGATGTCTGAAGACAAGATGCTCTCCTCTATCCTGAAATTACCTTCTCATACCTGTGTAGATTAACCCTTTGCAGCTGGGTGACTCTCCCTGAACTCCCTCTGAACCATTACTATGACCCAGGCAACCATAAAACCCCCTCTACCAAACAAAACTACCTGAAAAGTCATCTGGTTCAGGCCATACCCAAGAAGAACTAGCAGTGAGGAAGATCTTCCAGAGAAGGCTGCTCATTGTCCTGGCTGAGGACCCAGAGGGGAGTGAGTCACAATAGCTCAGTGGAGCATGCATCAGCAAGCTGTCAAGCAAGCCTCAAAGCTTACTTAAGCAAAAGTCTCATCTGCAGAGTGCTCCAGCTCCCAGTCCCATAAAAGGGAAGCTCTCTTTTACACATACCACACCAAGAACAAAACCAGCCCAGAGGTGAGAAATCTCAGTTAAAACCACAAAACCAAAGCCCAGAGATGACACACCTTCAGAGCTCAGTGTCAAATAAGTGGCAAAAAGCTCCCCAAGGGTATTGACAAGTTACTCACAGCTCCAAGATTTTTTGCTGAGCCTGTCAGAGAGGGCAGGTGTCACGTTTACTAGAGTACTCCAAACATCACAGCACTCCCCACTGCTCTAACTTACCATACCAAAGCATTCTTTCTCTTCTTTCTCTAGGAAGATCTTCTCCAGTACTAGGAAGGTCAGGAAACCAATGATCACCCAGAGACCCATAAGCTTTTGCTGCTGAAAGCTCTGCCCTTCTCCTGAGGGACAAGAGAGAAATTTTCACATCACTATCAAGTACACAGTGTTTCCTACATGTGAACCCAACCTACTTCAGACAGTTTAACCAGTAGTTCCAAGACAAAAAATAAAAAAATCAAAAAACCAACAACGGAAACAACTCCTGGAAGAAATAAGGATCAGATTCATTTGATCTAAGAGATATAATCTCAGGACCCTCAGTGTGAGAGCCCCCACTCCTTCTGCTTTAACAGTGCAATCCTGAGTATTTCCAGACAAGACCAGGAATTTCCCTGAGCTCCAGAGGCAAATGAAGATTACAGCAACAAAAAATCCTGCAGCTGTATCTACTGAGCAGCAAGTCCTGACATGAAATCTATCATTAGTGGAGCTACAGGCTAATTTTCCCCTTTCTGCCACACCTGGGCAAGTTACTAAGCCCAAAGCTATAAACTTTCTGTTAAATTACAGCCAAACTTGAGAGATAATAATCCATTCATCCTGGCTGCACAAAGTGAGACTGCATTGCAGTGGAAGAACAGAATGACTCTGTAATGGGTGCTTGCATGGGTCAAGGAAACCTTAATGCTTCAGAACAGTCTGGCAGAAGCAAACAAGCTAAAGCAGGAAGACAGAGTCATTTCTGAACCACTTTTTTCCCTAAAAAGAAAAAAAAAAAAGATAGCAGGTTCTCCTGGCAGTGCCAGAGCCACGAGGAAGATGACGTGGCTCTGAATCCAAGATGACACTGCCTTGAGACCAAGGCAAGACAGGAGAAGACAAGAACCACAGGATATTGGGAGCCAGAAGAGACCTCGAAAGACCATCCAGTCCAACCCCCCTGCCCCAGCAGGATCATCTAGAGTAGATCACACAGGAACGTGTCCAGATTGGTCTTGAATGTCTCCAGAGAAGGAGACTCCACAACCTCTCTGGGCAGCCTGTTCCAGTGCTCTGTCACCCTCACAGTGAAAAAGTTCCTCCTTGTATTAAGATGGAACTGGAACTATGTTCCAGTTTGGAACCATTTCCCCTTGTTCTATCACTGGCCATCACCAAGAAGAGCCTAGATCCATCCTCCTGACACTCGCCCTTTATATATTTATAAAGGTTAGTGAGGTGAGAAGTGGATGAACAGGAAATCCACTGCAAGTTACTAAACATAAAGAAACAGTGACCAAATCAGGAAACCTCCAATTTCAAAATCTTTTCTTTTAATTTTGATTTTTTTATTTTTATTTTGACTGCAGAGTACAAAGATGAAGTATAACATGTGTTTTTATTGTTCTTATATCCTTCCTTCAGCATTTGCTTTTACACATCGTTTAAGAGACAATTCCAGCCTAGATCAGTTTTTGGGCTGACCCAGTCTGGCTGGTCTTGTATTGTCAAGATGGAACAGACTCAAAAACCAGCAGTAGCATAGCACAGATTGCTTTTAGGCACATAATGTTTTCATACCTGTTGCTGCACTGCATGTGTAGGCCCAGGCTTCAGGAAGCAGGTGCAGAAACACATTCCCCAGAAGTCCACCAATTGCAAAACTCAACAACTGCTTCAAACGGTGAGATCCAGCTAAAAAAACCAAACCAAACAAAACAAACAAACTAATCACAACTCAGCTGGGAGTCAAAACATCTCCACCTGAGATTTTGAACAAAGAGACCTGAATTGGAAGCATCAGCAAAGCAAGCTTTGAAAGAAAGGAGTGCTTAACAACAATCTGAGTGCGAGAAAAAGCCCACACCACTTGGCTAGGACAGCAATGTGTGGGAAGGTCCTGGACTGAGCAGGGTGCAAGACAAACAATGCTCTCAGTACAAGCTCCATCCAGGGCTTGCAATTCTTCAAGGACTCCCTACCAAACTGGCAAGTATGGACTAAAGCACCAGAAAAGGAGTATTTTAGAGGACAGAACTTTTGTGACAAGGCCCTGTTCATCACTATGCCATTCAGACATATCCCAGGACTTCAGAAAGGCTAATGCAAGGTAGGCTTACCTTCTGACCTCAAAGCAGCTCCTGTTTCACAGGGGATCACCAGCAAGGGGAAGACCCCACTCAGCCCCACCATGAATGAACCGATGAGGGAACAGATCCAGGCATCCAGCCGCTCGCTGCTGAAAAGGTTTCCCCAGGACTCTGTGTCCTCGAACAGAGGACCAGAACTAGCAGTAACATGACTCCTTGGGAGCTGATGAGCTTCACAGGCCACGATCAGAAACAAGGAGAGTGTTCCATCAAGAAGCAGTTTTTGTCTTGTCATCGCTAAGTGGTCTCAGCTGGGCTGGTCGACTTCTGAAAAGAGTAGGGGAGAGCACTTCTCAGACCATGCATGAGACCCCCTCCCACCATCAGCATCTTAGCACAGGGATGCATCCCCGTAAGGAACATCTTAAACTCTTCCTGATTTCAGTACAGCAGTAAAGGACAGAAAGGTTGTCTACCATTTGGTGTATGAAACCACACCAGGCATCTCATCCAGAAGTCTGGATTTCAGCATCTCCCCTCAGGTGGGCTGGACAAGGACTCAGAGTAGCCTTGTCCTTGCTCTTCAGTGTCCTGAGGCTTCAAAGATACTGACCATACTAACCAGAGATGCTACCCAGTAAGTCTTCTCTTTGCCATGGAACAGCAACCATGTAACACATTAAGATGCCAGACAGGCAACGTAACAGGTCTGTAAAATCATGAGTGGTGTAAAGATGGTGAACAGGGGTAGATTATTCACCATCTCTCCAGATGTGCTGACAGTCATCACAAGAAGCCAGTGAGGGTCAGCTTTATAACAAAACAAATGTGACTCTTTATCAGCAGGTAACTTGTGTGGTTGTACTTCTGAAAATTATGGGAAATTTTACATGGATTCAACAAAAGACAAGTACTAGAAAGATATGATGGTTCAAAGTTAAACAGATCACATCAGACTCAGGAAATTCCCTTATCTGAAAGGAGCTGGAGACTGGAAAGGTAGTTGAAAAAATATCATATATACTTGGTCTATTTTTATTCTTTACTAGTAAACACTTGGTTAGATGGTCTCTTAGTAAGAGCTGCGCTGATTTTGACTAAAAACTCTTCAGTCACAAGCAAACTGGACAGAAGCAGGCATGTTAGGAAAGAAAGATAATTACACTCTAATTGGCAAACAGGAAAGGAAAGCAAATGATACAAAGGCTGAAGTTCAAATACTCCTTTAGTGTCCAGGACAAAATGTGAAATGTGACAAGCATTAATTTGGAAATGGAAGAAAAGAGCAGCTTTAACAAATAATCACAAAATAGTTGTAGATTGAGAAGCAATACTGGCATTAATTTAAAAGCATGTAAGAAACCAGTCAAAGTAAAGCATTAGTGACCATCTTTGAAAATTTATACAATTATAGGAGGGCCTCAGAAGGCTGGAGAAGCATCATGCCTCACCTACCTTTATAAAAAAGAAAAAAAAAGGGTGGGAGAAGACTTAAGTTACAGACCAGTAACTTCAATCCTCTGAAAGATTCTTGATCAAGTTAAGTGATCAGTTTGTAGTTACCTAGAAGATAAGAAAGTGATAAAGATAGCAAAGCATTAAGTAACAGCCAGACAGAAAGGGGCCTGAAAATATCAAGATGAAATTCAGGGTGTTGGAACCAATCTAAGGGCTCACTGCAACTGAAAATGTCCATGTTTCTCCTTGTCCCCCAACCCTTGATGAAGTTTCCCCTTCCCATGCTCACACCTGACTCCAGGAGTCAGCAGGGTCAAAACAAACCAGCAGGAAAAGACTTTTTTAAATGCATGGGCCTTTTCCAGTTTCAGTCACTGCAGGTGGAAGACCCAGGTACAGAGAGCAATCAAAAAGAAAATTAAAGGACAGGGTCCCATGGCTGCAATGAAGAACACTTTGCCCCAAGCACAGTGACTATGGACATGAGGAGCTGGGAGGATGCAAGAAGGAACCAGCGAAGACACTGGTTTGGCTAACTGTGCAAAAACCACTGAAACTTTTTGTGGCAACATAATGTCTGATCAAGAGTTAACTCTACTGACCCATACAAACCCCATCACTTCTTTTGACAAGGAAAAAAATCCCTCAACATAGCAAGTTCCAACCAGCACAGGTTATTGTCCTCTTACTGCAGTGTTTTGATCTGGCTGCTGATTGCCAAACTAATCTCAGTATAGATAATTGCAAACCAGTATACTAAGGAAAAAAAATAAATCAAATGGACACAACACAACAGTAACTGTAATGTGCCACCAAACAAGCCCCAAAGCATACATGCATTCCATTGATTCTGAAATGAATTTACAGCCCTGAGGCTTATGTTGCTACAAAGTAGGCAAATGACATCCTGGGACATATTAGTAGCTACATGCTAGGTGTGACACTGGAACAGTGATTCCATTCCACTCCACATAGGTGGGACTTCAGCCAAAAGACCGCACCCAGCCTCACATGCTCTTCTTTATAAAACAGAGGCAAAAAACAGACATTGTGGTGGAAAGAAGAAAAAACCAAAATAAGAGTGTAGAAAGCACGATGTGGTAAAAATGACTGAAGGACCTGGGTGTGTTTAGTCTGGAAAACACTGAGGAAAGAGCAGTCTGCATACATTAGAAGTCACAAGGGCGGGGGGCGGGTGTGCTCAACTCTTTTTCCACATTGTAGCATCAGCCCAAATGGTAAACAAGATTCAGGCTGGATATGAAGGAACAAATTTATATGGGGCAAAAGTGGTAACACACTGAAACATGTTACAAAAACGAATATTCAGCACTGGTTGGTTGTTTTTTTTTCTATCAAGAAGACTAATAAACAGCTGCTGCAGATGCCATTTCACTGCAAATACTGCATCCCTCACCTATAACTGACGAAAGCTGGTGAGATTTTTGTTGTGCTGGGAAGACCCTATGAAAGGTGGCAGGTTTTCAGCTGTAAATGACTATTGGCGCAACCACTTTAAAATAATAGGGATGCAGGGGGGGTTCTGGGCTAATAGACTAGAGCACTAATACAACAGCAAGGAGAGCCTGATGGACCAGAGATGCCACCTTCTGCTCAGCTCCACCACTCAAATGTACCTGGAACGCTGCCTCCCACAGCTACACAGAGTTAACTATGGTTACACAACTATGGTAAAACTGCTACAGAACCCCCCAGACTTCTCCTTAAAAAAAACCCAACACAATAAAATAAAACCAAAACCCAAACCATGACACCACAAAAAGGTAGGAAGTTCTTCAAACAAACCATAAGCCACAGAGTCATCTGCACAGAGAGGTGACAGGACTCTTCAGGCAGATTATACCAGCCACAGCCTTCCCTCTGCTTACTAGCTGCCATGTAACAACCTGCAGCTACAAAATTTCCTGCTTTAAAAAAAGACAAGCACCCCATCCAACCCCAGAGTGGGCCTGATAGACATCCTCTTCCTCTATGGCAGGGTTAGACCTAGAAAATGACGGAGAACAGCTTCTTTGTGGGGAACAGAGGAAACAAAACAAAATGATGATTTATAAAACCACCATATGCCTGCAAAGAGGCAACAAACACTCACAGCAAAATGACTGCTCTCTACAGCTCGGCAGCGACGGGAAGCAGCACAAACTGGCCTCTTCTGCAGTGTTGCCATCACAGCTTTTGAGAAACAGTCTGGAAAAGTAATCACTGCGACTGATCCAGCAGGTCCATTTCTTCCATCTCATTCTCCACCCTCACAGCCCACACCTGCCCCAAGGGATGCCTGAAAGGGTCTTTGAGGACTGAAATCCCAGAGAGAGGCAGTAGCACACAGAACAAAGGGCATGTCCAGGGCTCTGAAAACAGGCTGCGTACCTTGCTTGGTGTCCTTCCAGCAGCAAAACAGACCATAATCCACCAAAAAAAAAGGATGGTGGTGGACAATAAATGGGCATAAAGGGGTAAAAAGCGATTCCCCTAACGTATGTATCAGTCAACTTTCTGCAGCCCACAGGTCTTTCTTCTCTTGTTACTCACACAAGGGAAAACCAGCACATTTCTTTATATCTGTGCTGTCTGAGTTCATTACCTTGTGGCTCAAGAACATCCCCATATCTCATGCAATAAATTCATGATGCTTATAAAACATCTATGAGGAACCTGGCGCATCATCCAGGACACACCTGAACCGATCTTTGTGCCCAGCTAATTATTCAGAGCATAGTCCCAGTGTTTGCTTCTTCCTAACCTACCACAACCACTTGCTCTAAAAAAAATGCATTTTATCTCTGCAGCCCCTTTGCCTCTCTATGTCATTAGTACACACTCCTCACAAGACATTAAATTTACTTAACATTATTCAAGTCTCTAAATTCAAACTGGCTGCTCCTAAGACAAATATTTAAGAGGAAGAAAAGGTGCAGTCAAGATGTCGTCCTAGGAAAAAAGCTCAAGAGAGAAGAAAATACCCTGTCACTGCAGTTGCAGAGAGTAGAGGGCTTTACCTACCCGTAATTTTAGACAACAGCATCTGCTTTAGGAACCCACCTTGAAAAGATGTTGAGAAACACCTGCACTTGCAGGTTTTCAGAGAAGTCTGTGGTCTCTATGAGGCAGAGGCATAACTGAGTTTAAAGAGTTGTGGTTTTATCCAGAAGAGTATATGATCTATTTAAGAACATGCACATGAGAGAAATAGCTGATGCATCATTTACTTGTCTGTTTTGACAACGATGGCGTTCAGGATCATGGCTCCCAGCCACGCCAGACCAGATCACAACCTGGTCACTGGAAGCACTTTCCAGGGCACCATGTGTCCTGCACAGGTCTCTGAGCTGAGCATTCAGGAGTCAGGTCCGCTCAGCTCCTTGTGCAACAGCCTCAGGACTAGAATAACCATAGGGTCTTCCCAGCTCAGGAAGAACAAGCAGATGAGAATCTGTCATTTACACAGCCCTGAGCTGGGGCAGAGGGAGGCAGCCCACCAAGCCAGAAGATGAACTCCTTCCCTCCTCCCTCACCTCACAGCGCTCACTGAACACCTCTCTGTAGCTGTCAGTGTCTGAGAAAACATGGACAAAACTTAAAAAGCCAAGGGAAAAGCCATTGGGAAAGAGAAAATTAAATACTGCCATGAAGATTCCTGCAGTCACCTGCCTCCTCCTACTCTCCTAGACACTGTGCCTTTTCAGACCAGACAGCTTCATCTCTGTCTCAGCACAATTGCTCATTGCCACATAACGACATTTTAGATATTCTTGGGGGGGGGTGTTTAAAAAGAAAATACTTTTTTTTTTTATAAGTGTTTTCCCTGGAAGCCAGCTGCCTGATCTTACAGTTGCAAAAGACTACTGCATGGAATGGAAAAAAGTTATTTTCCAGGGAAGATAAATCATTTGCAGCCAAAAAACTCTCTGCAAACTGCCTCCATCCATCAGCCCTGTGGAGAGTTTTGAATTCCTTCTGGAAGCCCTGACCTCGGCAGAGGCACAGAAGGTCTCCAGTCCCCACTCCCCCAGCCCAGCGCTCCACTCTCTTTAGGGAACGCACTGCTCTGCTGGGACCCTTCCAGCTTCCCCCAGCCCTCCCAAAAACCACTCTGCACGGAGACTCGCACTTCTGCAAGTCATGGGCACCACCACGGCATGCAAAGATAAAAGCTGGGGATGCTCAGGATTAACAACAACGGGGTACCCCAGGGCAGAGCAGATTACAGGCCAAAGGCAAACCTAAGAGCTGTCCAGGAAAGCAGATGAAAGGCTGAACGGTAGGGTTGAAGGCTCTTTCCCATCCTACTCAGGATGAAAGTTCGCAGATATGGCGAGGGTGTTCAGCCCCTTAGGGCTAGGTGGGATTTCGCTCCTCCCAGCCCACTCACGGCGGCAGCCCGAGGCCGGGCAGACAGAGACACACACACATACATACATACACCCTCCCGCCCCATCCCGCGGTGCCGCAGCCCTCGCCAAGCCTGGGCCAGGCTCTTATCTGCGGGCGATTAACACGACGGCCTCGCTCTTGTCATTGTTTCGAACTAACACCGCGGCGGGCGGCGTCTGGTGGGGCAGACAGCGCGGGTTTTCCATCGGGGGAATGCTGACCGGGGCAAAGTGAGACATATTCGCCGTGGGCTGAGGGGAGGGAGGAAGCAATCAAGCCTGTTCCCGCACCTCACTGAGCCGGTACATCATCAGTTGAACCCCGCGGTCCGTGTGCGACTGCGGCCGCGCAGACCCCAACCAGCCCAGGGAGCTGGGCCACATCCCCGCGGGGGAGGCGAAGGAGCGGGGCACACCCCCCCCCCCCCCCGCGGGCT
>VXBZ01011558.1:651857-714698 GCA_013399135.1 Heliornis fulica | reverse complement strand
GGAGGAGGGTGTGGAGCGGGCGGCGGACCCGCTTCCTGCCGTTACCCCTCCGCCGCCGCGCACGGCCCCTGGAGCCCGGCCCGGCGGAAGCGGCACGGGCCGGCCGGGCCTCGCGCACTTCCCCGCCCCGACAGTCCCGGCCGAGGGGAACCGGGCCGAGCTCCGCGAACCTCGGTGCTTCGCGGGGGGGTAGAGAGAGAGGCACGTCCTATCCCCGCGGAGGCGAAGTCTTCGCAACCAGCCCGTCGCGGTCCGCACCTCGTACGGCCAGCGAGACGCTTCGCATCTCCCCACAGGCGCTCTGGGGCGGTGGGACATAAACGGGCGCTGCGGAAGACGCGTCTTTCCAGAATTTGCTTCCCGAGACCTTCCTACTGTTTTAATCTAATTGGATCATAAAGTCTCTGGGCTACAGATGTGTAAAGACGGGCACGGTGGAAAACTGGGTTTGAGCAGCATTCCTGGAAGTTGCTGGAGCAGAAGAAAGTACGGCAGCCTCCTCTAGGACGTGGTCTGCAAAAGATACAATGACTTTTGAGCCTATTTGCCGTGTCCTTACAGGTTCTTTACAACCTTCATGATGACGCTCGCATGACCAGAGATCTCCATGAGCACTAGTGTCCGCAATGTTAGTGGGGAGGAGTATCCAGAGATTTGCAGAAACTGCGTGTGCTCTAGAAACTAGGTCAGGGGAGAACAAAGATTTTACTTATATACAAGCTGAACTAGTTCGGAGCACTTTTTTTCCCAGTACAGACACTTTCCAGAATGTACCGATGTGCCTTTTAGTTCCATCTCTTACCATTTTTCCCAAGACAGAACATCTTTTTTTCTCAGCCCGTTTTTCAGAATGAATCCTATTCCCCAAAGACACTGCTGATGCGCTTCTTTCTAGAGTTGTGCCCTAGCCTCATTACATCATACCAATGTCATGCCCTGGAGCAGGAATTCGGAATTAAATCAACCACAGCTGGTTGAGCTGCAGGCACACACACTATCCTGCGTGCTGCAGCACTGCAGATACAGCTTAAGAAAAGTTGTATCTTTCTCATTTGCAAGCAGTTTATTTATATTGGAAGCTGAGTTCTGAAAGTGAATTTCTAAAGAAAAAGTATTTTGCGTTTTGTTCTCAAGTTGTAGGATTTATGGTTCTAGTGTTCCCATCAGCCTTCCCGAGCCTTGCTCCGGTGGCACAGATCCCCACACTGATGGATCATTCCTGTTATTATCCCAGTTACAACAGGCAGCTGCTCCAGTAAACCAAGCCACACTGAGAATTTCGTACTACTGCAATCAGAAGTGGTCTCATGGTCTCAGAGAAATGAAGGGGGGTATACTTTTGGCTTCAGTGATGTAGATTCCAATCCAAGGTTTTATGAAATGCCACAGTAAGTCAGAACAGGAAAAATTCAGGATGAAATGAGCACTCATTGTCATCAGGTGGCAGCTACTAATGGGACATCAAATGGAGAATTTTTACAGCTGGTGGCTGTACAGTGAATTTTCAGCGGCAGTCTAGAGATCAGTGTGGCAAAATCAGAGCCCAGCAGGCTGGGTCCAAAAGCTGGTGTTTTGTCACAACAGCAACTAGATGACTGGAATACTGGGACCTCCTCATGCCTCTCCTAAGCCACAAAGCAGCTTCAACCTGATTTCTCTGAAAACATCCTTTAGGTTTCTGTATTCTTTACCAAATTATTTCCTCAGCTGAGGAGGAAAAAAAACCCCAAACAATCTCTTTTAAAGGCAGATTAACAAAACCAGTCACCATATATCCAGTTCTCTTTGACTTGTAACTGATCTTGCCTCTCTAACATCTTTACATCACATACCCTTGTTTACAACCTTTGTAGGCACTTGTGTCTTTCTTCCCAGAGTAAGGAAATGACGTAGCTGAAGCAGCTTTCCAGAAAAAAAAAAGTCAACCCATTATAGCTCACTGACACCCATGAAGACAGAGGCGTGGAGTATATACCTCATGCACAGCCCCCAAAGGCTCCACCAAAAACAAGAGATATAAGTGGACAACCTTTTGGGCAAATAAGTTGTTTACTGAAAAAATCAGTCACTCAGTATTAGTGTCCTGGATCCAGCTGGGATAGAGTTAATTTTTGTTCTAGCAGCCGGTAGAACAGTCAGTACGTGGCAAATACTGCAAACTGATTTTAAAAGCACTACTTTTTTTAAAAATTATTTTAATTGTTACCGTATTATTAAAGTCCTACTTGATGAATAAGGTAGCGCATTATTGGTTGGGTCACCAGTTGGAAAAATCCGTTTAGAGCATTAAGTCTGGGGGAAAAAAAATCAAAAAGGGAATAAATGTAAAAGGAGAAATAGAAAGTCAGTTATTCTCACACTCCCGACTGGTTCTGGAGGTTTCAGGAGTCACCTCACAGCTCTGAGCTGCTGGGGGCGGCTCGGTGGCGGTCTGTCAGAGCTGCGTTTCTGCAGAGCCACCGCACGGAGGTGCCACCTCCCCGCAAAACCGGGCCGTGGGGCCCGGACCGGCTTCCCCTCTCGCCGCCGGGCTTGGAGCTGAAGCGTCTTTCAGCGGGGAAACAGGGAATTTCACCACGTCAGCGCAGGGAAGAAGATCTAAACCTGGTAGATTAGATCCGATCTTGCACTCAGCTACTGGTCACAAGCAGTTAAACACGGGAGCGATAATACACGAGTGGCCTTCGTGAAATACCCAAATGCCACGGGAAGTTATGTGGCACCTTACGGTGAGAGCTTGGAAAGTCTTTTACCATCAGAGTTTGCAGCTCAACCCCGGACCTGGCCTTCGGGTGCTGTACCGTGGGTCATCTCTCCCCGAGAGGATAAGGTGGTGTTCTGGTGGGACAGGAACATCCCAAGCCCACGGATGGTGCTAAACCTTCCTCCAGTTGCTCTGGTGTTGTGGGAGCCTTTCCTTGAGCCCGACACTGCCTCAGTGGGATTCCAGCCCTGCAAAGCCTGGCACACATCTGCTTTGGGTGAAGGAAGAGACCCTCTGGAGAAGTCTGGCTCCCTAGCCACTGTGGGGATGTTCTTTCCCAGGAAGAGATTTTGGCTGCTAGATTTCCACCATAAAAATTGCTTATAAAGTTAAGTATGGCTTAGTGAATTCATAATTCCAAATGCCTAATAGTGGTCTCTGCACTCTGTCCCTGGGGCGATCTTAAACGTATTTTTTCTCACTGTGAGGTCAGAAGCTCACTTTTGAAAAAGGGTGGGAGATGAATGGTGCCCTGAAAGTACACTAACTGCAAAGAGAAGGTACCAGTGCGTCAGCAAAGTCTCTGGAGAGGGCACATAAAAACATCCGTGGTGGGCCCGCATGCGTAAGACTAGATGTTAAGCACTGACAGATGGGGCATGGGTAAGCAGAGAAACAGGGACAGACCATGAATCTGCCCAGGGCAGGAAGAAGACTTTAAAGATTCTTCCCAGTAGAAGTGGTCAGGCACTGTAAGAGATATCCGAAGCTGCTGTGGTATCTCTTGGAGATTTTCAGAAGTTCAGCTGCTCTCTACCTTGAGGAACCTGATCTAGTTGTGAAGCTTTGAGCAGGAGATTGGACTAAGTGTTCTCCAGAGGTCCTTTCCAATGTTTTCTGTGAACCTCTGATTCAGAGAAAAACAGCATCAAGGAGTAACAAGTGAATCAGAGGTATGAAAGTGTACGAAAGGAGCTGCGAGGCCTCAGCAGTAGGCATTTTTGCCCACTGTTTGGTGGGAGCCAAATGCAGTACTGCCTGGAAGTCTTGCTCTGACTCATCCTAGGACACATTTCTGCAAGGCATGACAGAAAAGGAGAAGTGACTGCTGAGCCCTGAATGGGGGAGGGGGGAGGGGAGCTGGCCCCATGGAAGCTCAGAACAGGGAATTTTAGTCTTACTCATCATATTATTTTTATATTTGGTTTTTCAGATGTAAACCTCAGTGTTTCTGTCAGCATGTTAACTCTGTGTGCACCACAAGTTTTTCCCCTAGACTCAGTGACTTCTTTAGGCCAGTCTCTCACAGACACACAACTTCCATCTGGGAGCTCACTCTGCCCTAGTGCACTTCACGTGTGTGTAGCAATAAATGGAATGCCTGGTGAGTGTTCTTTAATCTGGGCAGATTTTGGTGCCATGCTGGAGAAAGAAATAAATAAAAAAAAGACAGGCCTGGTATGGGCAAGATATAGCCAAAGAGAAGTTTGGGGCAGAGGTGTGAAATGTGGCAGCTGAGCCTTAGAAGATTTACAGAAGTTAGAAGCGAGATTCATCCTGAAAAGGTTCTCTACCTAGTCTTAACAAATGTAACTGAGAAAAGGAAGGGAAGTCTGTATGACTGTGAACATCGAATAGTGCTGGAAGGTCTAGCAGAATCTAGACCTCTAGCAGAACACTAGCATGGCTTTGTTCATTGCTGTGGTTTCAGATTTAAATATTGAGGTCACCGCCATGTTAGTATCAGTATGTGTTATGTGTTTCATACATGATCATTATCTTATAGCTAAATGTAGTTAATGCTGGCTTCTGACCATGGAAGAGGGTTTTCTTATATTTTCAGTGCTCAATAATGAAAACTGTGATTTCTACAACCTAACATGTACTCTTCATGTCTCCATACAGCCCAAACAATGATTCTTGCCTTTCAGCTGACAGAGGACAAGCTGCAGCTCAGTACAGCTGTTTCAATATCCGTGTTGCAGGCAAATACTTTACATATATAATACTTTTACTATAATACTTTTACTACTTTAAAGTACTTTAAAGTATTTTATAATACTTTAATACTTTTACTATACAAATACTTTATAGCCAACATTCACACTTTGATTCTCCACACAGAGAGAGATCTATGTCCAGCCCTAGTGAGGTTCATATTCTGAATGCTAATGCCAAGATTCACACTGAACTTCTGTGAGCAGTGAGACCTGTGCTGTCACTCACGCCGGGTGCTGCAAGCCCCGGGCTGTACAGTGCTATGTACCCTCTCAGTGGAGTAGCTATCGCTTGGCAGGGTTGTAAGATCAATGTTTAGCCTCTAAGGCATGGTGTGCAGAAGTGGTTAAATATCAGGCCCCTGTAACAAAGGGCTTCATTACCGTGTGCCAAATTGATCTCCAAAGCAGTAATACTGATAATCAGAACAAGGCCAGCCTTGGGCCAGCAGAGACAGAATTAAAATCTCCAGCATCTTAGATACAGGCAGATCTTTTATTAGTATTCAGTGCTCAAATTCTAAGTCCAGGTATTATAGCCTCTTCCAGTTTTCTACTAACGATGAGGCAACAACAGTGTAGAGGTTTACAGCCTCCTTCCACACTCTTGGTGAATGTCTGCAGCCTCCATTTGAGTGGCACACAAAACTACTAACTAGATTGGTAGAAATATTTCTGTAAGATGACCAAGGAGAATACCTCATGCTGTTAGTCTGACATGCTGCACTATGGAATATGTTCTCAAAGACGGAAGAAAACTATGAGATCAGGGTTTTTCCATTTCTGTTTGTCTAAGGTTATATAAAGCTGGCACTAAAAAAAGTGCAATTGATAGCAAAGTTCATCTGAGGTACTTCAAAGTAGGTAGGGGAAGCCCTTTTTTTTTTTTTTTCTTTTTTTTCTTCTTTTCTAGTTGTCAAAGCAGCCCAGGACTAGTGCAATAGTGGGAGTGCCACAGGCAACACTGAAACTCAGTGACAGACATTGTTATGGAGGAGGATTCTGGACAAGAATAGCAAAGAGAACTGCCACTGAAGCTCAACTAACATCCACTGTTATCAGTAATCTGAAAAACTTGAAGTTTTGGTTAAACACAACAATTCAGAAAAATGTCCAAGATGAGAAATCCAGTGCACAGCAACAGTTTCCTGGTGATCCATGTTGAAAAAGTACAGGCAGAAGTAAATTTGGCAGAGCCATCAAGAGGAATGATTAGAAGAAGGAAACAAGCAGCCTGTGGCAAGAAAGGTTGCGTGGAGACCAACTCAAAGTAGATCTTAGGAGGAGAAAATTGGGACACAGTCACAGCATCTCAAAGGTGAGGTCATGAAAACTGCTCTTAGTGTAGCTGAATACGGACAGTATCAGATACAACAGTGACAGAGAAAAGGTAGCTGAGAAAAGCTGAGAGACACTACTGACAAACCCATTCTCCCCCCACAACTTCACACTAAGTGTTTTGTATTTTGTCTTTTATGTTTTCAGAAGCCAATCCTCTTGGCATAGTGTGAGGTCCCATGAAATCTCAGTTTCTGTTTCTTTCAGAAGTTTTACATGAGGCAGCTTGAAAAATTTGAGAAAGCTGACAAAATTGAAAAAGCTGAATGCCAGGAAAAAAAAAAAAGTGCCACAAACTAATATTGCAAGGTTCTAAAAATGCTTTAACCAACCGTGACATTTTTAAGTTCATCCTGTATTTTTGAGCTTCACAAATTTTGCACAACAGGGCATGCTCTGAACACAGCAGAGTGTTTTTCCAGTGTAAGCATTTACTTACCCTGAGCAAATGCATCTGTTGGCTGGTAGAACCAGCGGCCCCACAAAGATCACAGAGCCTGAATTTGAAAGCTTATCTACCACCCTCATTTCTCACTATTGCCACAGACCTCTTCTGAGCAGTCTGGGGCTTTGCTCCCCTAATGCTGGGCTTGTCCTGCACAGCTGCCCACCCCTGATAACACAGCTGAGGAGCCCAGAGGAAGTTGTACAAGATGCTTTTGTCAACACTCTTTCCCACACAGGCCATCTCCTGTCCCCTTTGTTACTGTAAATTGACATCAGAGCTGCTGAATCATGATACAGGAGTCACAAATATGTTATTTATGCTGTAGAAACAAGGCCCCTTCCCTCTCATTGTTTCCTGCCCGTGTCAAAATGGAGTCACTGATTTTTGTTCTAGCTCCTCCTGCACTGATGCATGGGATGAAGCAGGCCAGCTTCTTCTCACTCGGGACAGACACGACCAAGTTTTGATTCTGGCCAGCTAAGAGGCAGCCTTGCTGAGCAGACACTGTCTGGACAGTTCACCATGAAAAGCCATTTGGAACCAGTTTCTAAGAGATTTGCCTACGAGGGCAGAGCCCCAAGGGAATTTTTCAAATGATACACTGCACATTTGAAGAGTTGGCCTCCCACACAGAGAACCGACTTGCACTGCACAAATATTTTGTTAGGGTGCTTAGTTACAACAGGCTTTATTCCTAAGCCTGTAGATGGGGCCGAAATATGCTTTGCCTTTTTTAGCCCTGTAACTGGATTCCTAACAAACCTGAGTGTTGAGGAAAGAAAATGGTATGGTACCTGGAAAGGGATGCATGGACTACAACAACTTGGAAAGCATTAGACAACACAGGAAGACACAAGAAAGACATGGAAAAGAGAAGAAAGAGGCAGGGGGAACCATGGCTATAGTCAGGAAGACATTGATGCCCAGAGACAAGAAGTAACAGACAAATAAAATATTAAAAAATATACAGGGATCAAGGGTAAGTTAAGTCAAAGAGGAAGACTCACAGGCTTGGCAAAACACAAGGAAAGGGTTATTATTAAGCCATTCAAAAAAAACCTCATAATGATAAAAATTTTCTGTATACAAAGATGTAAACACGTAACATCTTTATATATGGGTAAATGCTTTTCAAAGCTGCATTTTCATAGTCCAGTGAGATTTAACTTTTCTAATTTAACACAGAGACTCCATATAGATTTGCTAAAATATTCAGGGGAAACTTCCAGACTTTGACTGTCAAAACAAATTTATGAGGAAAATATATGTATAGAAATCTTTTGGAAATTCAATTTTTAAATGCCACATCAGTTAGAAAAATCTAGGAAAATCCATAAATTAAAGTTGTAAATTCTTTCAATGGAATACTCTTCCTCTGTTGTTCTCTTCTAAATTCTTATTTTATAACTAGCTAACAAACAGACAAAGCTGTACTCAAAAAGAAAATATGGAAAAGCAATAAAGATTTCAGTTCTTCATTTACTGACAGTCTTCCCCACTAACTATGACTCACCCTAAGATTATTAAAAAAATATAATAAATTCAAAATAACAAACTACTCTGGAATCACAAAATACCATAGCTGACACAAATAACTGATTTTCATCACATTACAAAATTGTTATTGTTGCTATTCTTATTTTAGCATTAGGCAAGAATAACATTTGGATGAAAGGATTTGGATGTGTGAGACAAATCCTGTAACCTAACTTGAAATTAAATGCAACAAGTGAATGACAGAACCTATAGAAGGAATTACTGGAGAGAGGAAAAAAAGATAGGTTAAAAAAAAAAAAACTAAACATGGCTAGTGACTTCCATTAGCTGTGTGACTTAGGTCATGTGAAAATGTTCTTTTTTAACAACAAATTAAATCATCTGCCTTGCTCAGTTCAGCAGTCTGTCTCCTAGCACACTAAAATAATAGCTCAAAAAGAAAAGTACTTACTTAGTCATTATTAAGTGGTTAGTTTAAAAACAGACCTTAAAACACTGCCTGAGCTGTCCTATCCTGTGCTTCATGTATCTCACTGTTTTAAACATACCTATTCTAATTCTAATGAGAAATCACCCTGGTGTACCACTCCTATTGGAATGTTTATGGGACTGTTCTGCTGTTGAACTATTCTCCCTTTAAGTTGTTCACATATGATTAGTAAAGGCACCACCACTTTTTGTGCCGTATTTCCATTAAACATAGGGCCAACATCAAGACCAAGTGTGTGATTTATGCCACTTAACTGAGTGACAGCAGTGACAGCAGGAGGAAATCCTTGCTGCTTTTTTCTTTTTTTTTTTCCAGACCTATATGAATTTTAAGGTCTGTAGCACAGTTTCAGCAGACTTTTCTTTGTGGTAGCAGCATGTAGTGCTTATATTGCACTTTTTTTTTTTTAATCAACAGATATCAAAGCATTTTACTCCTCTTTAGCCTCAGCATTTACTTCAAACTGAACATGTACCATCTCCCATCATGACAGACAGAAGATAAAGAGAATGCAAGCAGCCATCTAATAATTCAAAGAGTTGGAAAATTAACCCAATATCC
The DNA here is from genome assembly GCA_013399135.1 of Heliornis fulica. Lineage (NCBI taxonomy): Eukaryota > Metazoa > Chordata > Aves > Gruiformes > Heliornithidae > Heliornis > Heliornis fulica. The sequence continues at coordinate 705,663 of VXBZ01011558.1, read as the reverse complement.
TAGATTATAAGGCAGACTCCAAAGAGTGGAACATACTCTTCTATGTTGGCATTTACAATTCTATTTTCTTTTACAATATCTACTTTTCTACAAAAGTAATTCGGAGGTTATGGGTAATTAAGGTGGCATTTCCCAAGTATTTGAGGATTGAAAGAGAACACCAAATGTAGGATGAGAGCTCTAGAGAAAGATGGTCAAGAAAAGAGTCCAGCAGTGTGGCTTTAATGCAACTGCAGGTAGAAGCAAAGGAAAATCTTTTGGGGGTAGAGGACAATATTATTGCAAGCAACAGATTAGTCACTTTTCAAGTTGGGGAGGAGTTATTTTTAGGTCTTTGTTTTCCACATGGTTTGCCGTGGGACTTTGACAGAAAACACATGGTTTTCTATGTTTGGCAAGATGGGGAAGATGATAGGCTGGGCTTAAGAACCAGATGAGACTTCAGATTTGAAGTTTAATTTTGCCAATACAATTAGTAGTTTTGCAGCTGTGGCTCTTTGAAAAAAATTCCATTGAATACCTTTAGTAGTTTGCAATAGGATAAAAGGTTTTAATTTTGGGTAGAATATTTTTGGACACTGAGTGACCATGAAATTTCTCCAGTTACACTTGTAACATTAACTCTGTTTTTTTTTTTCATTCAGAATTAGTTTGAAATCAGCAGGAAATCCAGATGACCCAAGTCCAGACTTGTCAGAAAGTCTCTTAAAATTTGAACTTGTGTTTATCAACCGTTTAATACTCTCCATTCCTAAGGGACTGAGAGCATAAGCAGCTGGTCTGCAAAGCAAAACTATTATATCTGAGGCTTGATGGGAGATGTGTATTTTGGCTGAGAGGCATATACAGTCTTGCCTGCTATTATTTATTTCCCCTAACACTTAAAACACAAACCCATCACTCAACAAATTGGCTGCAAAAGAACTGTTCTGAATCATCATATGCCTGTCCTAGGATGGGCTTTGTCATGCCATTGAACCTGCCATGGGACAACAAAGGAACAATCATTATTTGGAAAAACGGTAGTTTGACAGGTTTTTCAAACACAGAGGACAGGCCTCTTTCTGTTGCAGGATCGACATAAGTCCAAATTAGAAAAGGCGAGGTGGAGACTTGTACCTGAAAAGGCTTTTTCCCTGAGAGGTTAAGAAGCAGAAAATCTTAAAGTCACTCACATCTGTCATGAAGAAGCTGCTTTTTCAAAGTCTGCTAAAAGGGGGCTGGCCTTGCAAACAGGCGAGGAGATGGTCTCAATGCACTAATGGTTCTTTCCATCCAAATTTCCTGTGTGTCACAGCTGCTGGTCTGTGCAGCTGTCTCTGGTTGTTGGTTTTGGTTGGGTTTTTGTTTTTTTTTTTTTGCCTACACCATCTTGTGTTTATAAATGGCTTATCATTTTATGGTGCAGGTCAGGGAGATGAAAAGGAAGAAATACTATTTTGATTTCTGCAATATATTGATCATGGAACCCTCAGCAATCAAATCTGTCCTACTTGTAAGTAACTGAATAGTAAATACCAACACCTTCTCAGACAGACTTTTACCCTTGGGCTTTAGATTTTCCTGTTTTCTTTTTGTTCTCCAGGCATGTGTGCTCAAGGATTTGTCCCCTGAGGAGGGCTGTAGCAGTCCTCACTCCTTGTGAACCCCAGTAAACACCGCTCTCCTCTCCTGTGGAGATTTATAGGAAATGCATAAAAGAGTACAACCGTTTTCCCTACTTACTGACAGGCTTCAACAAATTTCAAATCAGACATGGGGTGATGTGACCTTTTATTGATGCAATCTTATGGGAGCTGCCACCAATCTCTGGGTACAATGAATATATCCCCTGGGGCTTGGGGTATACTTGTTTTAGTCATGGATGCCTTCCCAAAGGCTGAAGAGTTGCTCTCACCCTCTGATTCCTCCAGCTTTCTCTGCTTTTACTCACTGGTTGTTAGCCAGATTCACTCATCACCTAGAGGTGAAGATAACAGCTTGAGATAAAAAGGAATGACAGATGAAAAGCCTATCCCAACCACCCCAAAGCTCACCCACCGTGGAAGGTAGTAAATTGGCACTGGCTTGTAAGACCATTGCTCTGGAATTGTTAGTCCTCATGCTGCCCACCCATCTTGTGTTCTATCCTCCTTTTCCCTTTCCATTCTTTGGGCTGATAGACCTGAGCTGCTGAGTGTTGCTTCAGTGTAAAATAACACGTGGTGTTGTGGTGCGGGAAGGAAGCTGGCTGTGAGAGATAAAGGCTGAGGTTAAGAGCAGACCGGCTGTTATGCTCCTGGGGCTTTGCTGCTCTTTGTATAACCTTGGTGTGGCTGCATGATACAAATCAGCACTACCTTTTCTGATAAAACCCATCTACCAGAGGCAAGCAGCAGCCATACCTCCACATCTTGTAGTTTATTACAGCCCTGGCATTCCAAAGGGTCTGGGTGGATTGAAGGTTTGTTTTCCATTATATTACCAAAAGAGAGTGATCAAGTTTGATTTGGGCTTGGAGACTTAAGAAAGAAACTGACGAAAAAATTATATATCAGAGTAGCTGCAAGAAACAAAAAACCTTCAGGGAAACTCCAAGATTGCCAAAGAAAAGAACAACCACTGAGAATGTGTGCAAAACCACCATCTTCTCCTTCCTTCCCACAAGGACTAGCGCAACTCACTTTGAAAGAGAAAGAAAGAATCAAGAGAGCAAGAAGCACTTCACCCAGCTGCCCTGCTCTGCAAAGCCCCAACCCTCTACCCAAACCAGCAGGCAGAAATGCAAAATCATGCCATTTGTGACCCACAGAATCACAGCTCAGTGTTTTCAAGGGTGGGGGAGAGATACAGTCAAGCTTATCACCAGCTGGAAAAAATGCAGAGTAGAAATGTTCTGGTTGCTTTATCTTGGTTTTTTTTTCAGGGGGGTTGTTTTGTTAGTTTTGGGGTTTTTTCCCCCTTCCTGCAAGCCTTAATTATTTTTCTTCCCAGGAAATACAAATCCTGAATGAAGGTCAACTTATTGTACATAATCACAGAGATTGAGACTGATGGTTTTTAAGGCTAGAGACCAAAACTAATGGTTCTGGAAGATGCTGCAGCAAAATCAATCTTTAATTCTTTAGTGGAAAACAATTAAAAATAAGACAGGGAATATTGAAAAAAAAACCCAAAAAACCAGAGATCTGACCTGATCTGATCTCCTCAAAGTGGACCTTAACCCAACTTAAGCACAATCTACCTGATCATTTGAAGTTTTATGCAGTAAGGTAAGTTCTTACATTCCTGAGGGGTATAGAATAAGCAAGTGTGGATTTACTAGGCAAATCTATGGCAGCTGCAGTCTGTCCCTTTGCAATGATCAGAGCAGAACAAATATTGTCCTTGGACAATCTTGTCCAACCATTCTGTCATCTTATTCAGACTCAAGCTGTCTGCTGAAAGGGAAAAAATACTGTCAGCATCTGCATAACTGAAGCCTAGGACAAGCATGACATTAAATAAGTCTAGAACTGTTAAAAATTTTCACAATGAAAGGGAACAAAAATCTGCTCTCTCTCCAAGGTCAGCTCTATCCTAAATACAGATTTAGCTCTGTCTCATAGTCCTGACATAAGGAAGTTACTCCCTCTAAGAACATTTGTTAGAACCAGAATGGAATTGGTATGTAGAAATACTCTGTCATTCAACATAAACAACACTGATTTTATTAATGCAAAAAGAAAGCTTTTCCTATAAGCAATAAAAATAGCTAATGATGCATTTCCCCCTTAAGCTCTGATTATATCAAGAAAAGCTGGAAGTATTTTTCTGCACTGGTTTAGCTTCAAAAGTATTACTGATCCTGTAAAATCCTTTACAGATCATATGCAGCACTTAAGAGGATTAGACTACTTATTGGTAAAATATCTGGTAGTCTAAATGTTTCAACAAATGCAGTTGAAATTAAGAGAGCTTGGAACCTATGAAAATAAAGTCTTAAGTGTCTAAGAGAAGAACAAACTATTTCCCTTTCGCACTGTAGAAACTGTAAACAGAGTTTGAATTAAACAAAATCATGCTTCAATTAATGTAATAAAATATATATTGGGACCTAAGGTTAAATTGAGAACCTGACGGACTAGAATATATACTAGTCTGAAAGTGATGAAACTGTGTTTTGAGTTTTCAGCCTTCCTTTCATTTTTTCTCTTTCTCCATTGCTCCTTTTTTTTTTTTTTGTTTTCAGTTTTGTCAGTTAATACAAGCAATGAAATAACATAATAGCCAAATAAAGTTGAACCATGTTTCATAAAATTATTTCTAGAGTTCTAGCTTAGCTAAATTAAGTTATGAGAGGTTAAAAGAAGCTGCTGACTGCTGAAAATATAGTATAGATAGAGAGCAGATAGAGTGATTACTTAAGAGAATGAATAGACAGTGAAGTGTGCAGAATAATTTAAAAAGAAAAATAATTTAAAAATAATAAAATCAGATGGTTTTGAAGTGTTATATTTGAAGTGTATATACGTGTGCTATACAGTGGCTACTGAAGAAATGATCCTTCCTCTTTCTCTCAGTGAAGGCGTATAAAACTAAGAATTTATGGTCCTTACCAGAGGCCTCCTATAATGTTGGTAACAGCTAAAAGGAAACCTAGAGGGGCCAGCTCAGAGACTGCTCAGGCAGGAGGGGTAGCAGCAGCTTGGCATTTTGAAAATGTTCTCTCTGGAAAAAATAGTAAGGAATAATTGACTCAAATGTAATCAAACATAACTAAGCGAGCCTCTTCAAAACACTGATCATGTCCACACTTTAAGGACTCCTCTCCGTTTTCCTGTCTGCACCCACATGATACAGTTTAACACAAGTTGCACCTTCCTTCACAGAGCGTGTTTTTCAAGCTTTAAGGGCAACTCTGTCCCTGCTGGACTTGCAAAGGGTCATCTCAAATCCAACCCATGAATGCTTTCTCCACTGACAGGCACAGAAAAAGTCTTTCTGACTACAAGAGTCTCTCAACTTCCTAAGTCACTAGTCCAGAACACTTTCTGAGTTCATTTGCACAAAATGCACCCTCTTTCACCCACATTAGATTATTTTCATACTGTGTATTAGACCACTAATAAGATACAAATTTCAGATAGCATGATCTAAGTCTAATAAGCACACAAAGTTTAAGAGGGCCAAAGACTCCTGGTTTCCCTGATCATCTTCATTGGCTCTGTGCTTTAGTGCAATGAAAAACAGTGAACTGAAATCTTTATCTGCACAAGTTAACAATACTCACTTTGGACAGGTTGTAAGGCAAAAATTATTCCCAATATATTTTAAGCTAGAAAAAAGTTGAGATGAATCATCAGACCTCTGGAAAACATTGTGAAGCAAATTGTGACTTGTAATCAAAGCTGAATAGAGTAAATGAGGAAGAACTGGTGGAATAGTTTGTTTCTGAATATTTGGTTTCTAGGACAGATTTTCACAGTAACAAACATGATAAGGACCTCTTCCTTGCTCAGGACAAGATATTTTTCACACTTACGTGGCCAGGAGATGAAGTTCCAGAAGTCTGTTCTTAAGTGCAATCATAACATTCCCAAAGGGACAGAATTCAATGCAGGCCTCAAATTTATGTGAGCTAGTGAGAGTTTTTGTGTGTGTGTGTATTTGTTTTGTTTTTTTGTGGATGCACAGTGTTAAGACATATCTTGGACTTTAAGGATATATGGATATGTCCACAAAAAACCCCAATCAAACAGCTCAAGTTTTGACAAGTGTGTGAACTGGGACAGTTTACTAGAAACAAACAGGATCAGCCATATATTTTGCCTAGTCTGCCACCAAAAGAAAAGGAAGCTGGTAGTTTTCAGAGGAAGAGACATGAACGGCACAAGAATATTCTGTCCAATAAACATAATTTCTAATTTTCTAAAAATATTTTTAGAACTTTGAAACAGCCACAGACAGAATAGCCATCTGGAAGAGAGAGATGTTAGATCAAAATGAAGAGAATATGGATGTCTTCAAGTTGGAACTAGTCATGTTGCTCATATCTGTGCACATCTGAAATGAAAATTTATTTCATGACAGGAAAAAAGCCACAGTTATGAGCTTAAGAAAAATCCCAAAGTATGTGCTGTTAAGAGAGTTAACGTAATGGGGGGAGCTACAAGACAAACTGAAGTTACCTCCTGAATGACTGTGCAAAACAGAAACAGTCTGTATAGAATGAGTTATTTCAGAAGGCAGTATATGAATTTCTGATCTCAGAGTAAGTATTTTCAAAAGCAAACTGTGCTGAAATTGTTATTAACTCCATTCTAAAGCAATTTGGAGAACAGAAATCTGGATGGAAAATTCACCTTAGTAACTGCAGCAGTTAAAAGATTAAATTTATTTTTGCTAGAACTGCATTTCCATTTGCCATAGAGTGAGATCAATTGGACTGTGACAGAGAAAGCAAACACTTAGGAGCTAGTGCTGAGAGACAGAGACAAAGCATTCCTCCACCCCGCTGAATAAGATATATTACTGTAATCCAGAAACAGGCAAAATTGCTTAAAGTTTCTACAGCCAACTTTGCTGCTTTAGTAAACCAAGCCAACTTCCTAGGGATATTTATCTAATGTTCTGATGACATTGTCTTCAAATCTACATTTACTCTCTCTTTCAGCACCCTTGCAATATAGCTCTTAACATTCTCCAGCTTCCAGTAATGCTGAAGGCCAGACTTCAGGAATCTGATTACTTTTCTCATTTGGTTGGAGTTGACTTTTACTCCCTGAATCAAAAAAAGGTAAAGGGTAAACACACACATCTATCTATCTATCTATCTATCTATCTATCTATCTATCTATCTATCTATCTATCTATCTATCTCTGATAGGGAATTAGGGTTTTTTACTCTAAATTATTTTTTACAGTTTTCATTTTAATTATAAGTTGAATTAAACATTTGTTTCAAACCAAATTCAAATAAATTTTAATTTCAAATTTTATTAAGTTCTGAAACAAGAGAAAAAATCCAGTTTTCGAAAACTTAAACTGTTCAAAACAATTAAGAGAATTTAAGAAGAATTCACAAATAGTTAGATTTTCAGGACCAGTTTCTCAAATCTTAATTTACTGGACATGCGAAACATCTAGCAGAAAAATAATGCCTAATTCTAGTCTCAATAGCTAACATGTTCTTCTTTCTCTGATCCTCTGCTGCCTACTTAATATTTCAGTTGTTTTGCAGCAGCTTCTCTAATTCACAAATCCTGCATGTTAATATAAAAGCCCCTACTAAAATTTTACTTGCCCACAATACAGCATATAAGCTTGCTTTTTTTTTTTTTTTTTTTTTGTAGGTCGTATCTCTCTAGTCTCTGTTGTGGAACAGTCTGTTCATCCTTCTGGTCATTCTGGTCATTCCATGCCCCACAGCACCCTCATGGAATGGTGCTTCCTACTTTAAGCTGTTCATCAAGCTCCTCCTTTTATATACATTTCTCTGAAATGCTACGGTACAGCCATTTCTCTGCATCTGTGACAGTGAGAAATATTATGTTCTTCTTTAATATGAAAAATATCCAAATCATAAGGTATACATATAAATCTTCATCCTAAAATATTTATGCATTTCTTCCATGTTGCCAAGGAAATGAGTACATAGTTAATCATGCTGAACAAAACACAGTACCCTCCTCCTTCTCTATTTCTATCTTCCAGTCTGTCATCCTGCCAGACAAGAAGCTTTTCGGTGTATTTGTGTACAAATTTTAGGGATGAAACAAAATAATCAAGAAAAGTCTTCTTTTCTTGAGAAGAGCATCCAACTAATAAGGATTTTACGCTACAGCAACTGAGAAACACCGGACATGGTGATGACCGAGTTTAGGGTCTAGGCCTGAGAAACTGAAGCTAGGACTTCCACAAGCACCCAGAGGTCAGCAGATTTCTCATCTCTTTCGCTGTGTCCCCTGCAGTGTTCTGTTAACGTTTTGCAATAGGTTCAGCAGCCAAGTTTTTGGGGTGGGTGTAAGAGCGCACCACTTCCTGTGGTGGCCGTTGTGCTTCCTGTTTTCTCAAGGCTGATGGAGACAAGCTGGCGGGGCTGCTGATTTTGAAACAGGGGCAGCTGCATGATTGTCTTGTGAGAGCTCAGAATGAATCACCACCCCATCCTTATAGAAAAATCCCGAATATTTCCAGAGTTGGAACTCGAACTCTGGTGGTGTCGGACTACCTGCTCGTGCATTGCGAAGGGGCTGGGGAATGCCCAGATGCCAGTCAAAAATCAAGAGCCAGACCACAACAGATCATGAGATTAGTTAAAAAATCATACAACTTTTGTAAAACACTTTTTTTTTTCTGTTCACTTAATTTCCATTATTTGAGATACATACCCTCTGCAATAAGCAAGAAATATTTTCTTTGTTAATATGAAAAACTTGAAGTATCACGAGACTGTTGATAAAACCACAAGTCAGTAACAGTAGATGGACAGGAAGGTTACTGAAACACAGAACTACCTTTACACAGACTTTTGAACAACATACATTTGAACCATTGGAGGGTTCAAGGATACATGATATTCAGGGTTGCTTTTTTTTTTTAAAGAAGGGAACTTTTTTGTAAAAGTCAGGAAAGGAAGGGAAAAGAAACTGACAGCTCCCCAAAATAACCCTCTGATGTAGGATAAAAGAATCAGAATAAATCCATCTTGTTACAAATTTATCTGGTTCTTCTTATTATTAAAACTTTCATATCAATATGAAAGTTCATATATGCTTCTCCATACCTATTTACAAATAACTACAGTATAACCAGGATTACAGGAGACATTTCCCTGAGCAGGACTCAAAAACTGAAAAGAACATTTGAAACACCTGCTTACAAGAGCAATACAAACAAGAAAAAAAAAAAGCAACCAAAAATCAACAAAGCCCCCCCCCAAAAAAAAAACCAAAACCCAGTTAAATTCATACTTTACTTTGATCTCCAGCCTCACATCAGCCCCTATATTGTCTAGAAATTTCAGGCTAACACCTGTTAGCTAATATATGCTAATAAACATGCTTGAGAAATCTTGCATAGACAAGGCAGTGTGCATTTTACCATGCACTAAGCTCACTGAATTAAATGTTAGGCTTTTCTCTATGCTTTAAGTTCTCCATCACAGCACTATACATCTTTTTCAAACTAACAGGATTTTTTCTTAATCTGTTCAAGTTCAGATCTAAGCTCTGCAACCTGCTTCAGATAGTTTCACAATTAAAGCCTTAATTTATTGCTCTTGTCTTCGATGCCATGCCCAAAAGCAGCCCAGGTCTACATTTTGGAAACAAGACCTACACAAAATGAAAAGGAAACATCAAGAGAATAAAAGCCTAGAATATACCTCTTAAGGCTGAAAAGAGTGATGGTAAAAGGAAGGACTGGTGGGACCCTCCTGGGGAGATATGTGTGGTCACTCCTGACATTTGGAGCCTGCCCAGAGAGGAACAGAGACTACTATATAAACCAAATAACTCTGCTGCTCCTTGATCTTACTGTAAGTCTCATGCCTCAAAGTGATCGTGTGTTCAAACCAACTATCAGATGTTTACATTGTGCTGGACACCTTTAACACACATATGAGAGAATGCTTTTATATTCCATCACTGCATGCTAATGACTCTACTTTAACCATCAATTTGAACCACATTGTCTAAAATACTCCCAAATGTTTGCACATCATTTTCTACTTCCTGGACCTTCACCCCCCTCTGCTGTTGCCTGGTCCCCTATAATCTTAGACTGTGTTTTACATAAATATTCAATATGGATGAATGTCCCTTTGCTTTCTGAATTCTTGTCATGGGCCTGCCCTAAGTTTTCACAGAGAAGTGAATATGAAAGAGCTTGAGTTCCTCTCCCCACACTGCATTTGTTTCACTTTCTCCTCTTTTCACTCACTGATTTAATCTGAAGTTCTCTGAGCAAAGGTTTAGGGTTCCTGAGTTCCCAGTTCATGAAATGAAGATACTGGTGCTGCTGGGGGATGCAAGAAATGAGGACACACTGTTAGGTGTCTGCCTACTCTGGCTCAGTGGCTTTACCTTCAAGCCAAGTCTTCTTCGTTATTCACATTCTTCTCTGAAAATTTCATCAAACCTGCTTAGCAGTATTCACACAAGGGTTTGATATAAAACACTAGAATAAGAAAGGGCACGGCATATGCCATCAAACAAAACTCTTTTGAGAATCAATCTGTGGCACATTATGAAACAGTTTATTTATTCTGCCTGGCTTTAAAAGCAGGATGACTGCTGTCAAAAAAAAAAAAACCAAAACAAACCAAAATCCACCTTTGATGAGCTGGCATGCAGCTCAGTTTGCAGGAATATGGAGCTAGCATGGTTCTTGAAGAGCAATTCCTTATAACTTCAACTGATGTGTTCACAAACTGGAGAAGCAGTGTGAGAGATGCAGACAGGCCTGCAAAAGCAGAAATGCAATGCTAAAAGATACTAAAAATACTAAAAGATACTAAAAAATAATAAAGGGTGGTAAAATTGATATGGACCATAGTAAAAAACAAAGACAGAATACAGGGATATGCCATCTATGGCTTTATCAGTGTCTATCATTTTGGATGACAACATGAATTATACTGTTTCCTAAAATGTTCAACAGTTTTTTGGTTTTTTTTTTTCTGGAACTGAACTAACATAGAGGATCAAGTCACATCAATTTGCACTACAACAGCAGTTCCAAAACTTCTACATGAGGAAGCAGGCCTTTGCAGACCTGTGTGATAAACCTGCCCAGTCCTTTGGAACCACATACCATGAGTGACAGAGTTTATGTTGACCAGAAAGTCTGGCTGCTATCTGGAAACTGGCTACACAAGGCTGCTACAAGTCCGTGGCTAACCATCATGTCAACTGTCAGATTACTAAGTGGGGGTGGGGAGGGGTTGCAGCATTGTTATGAAAGTTGTTTATCCACTGATTATCAGCAGCAAGAACATACATGAAATAACAGCAGCTTTTTACAGAAAAAAAAGTGCATTATGGTGCACTGAGTCTATGGTCTGTGCTCCAGAAAAAGCCTGTGAATAAGTTAACTAAAAAAAAATTTAAAAATCCTACTTCTCTCTTCTTCAAGGTTTGATAAACACAGACTGATCAACACTCATATGGACAGCACTAGCAAAGTGGGTGAGTTCTAGAGAAATTCTGCACATTCAATGTTGGGCAATCTGGAACCTTACTTTTTCCTATAGTAGGATATAATTATCAGCAGAGTGCACTCCAGGCACTGCTGGTCTACAGTCTTTTCCTTTCATATATCACTGGTGTTTTCACTTCAGATGGTCAGGTGGTGTGGGCATGAATATGAGCTTGAGCTTGTAGCTATCAGACAGATAAATCTTAAGTCTGTTAAAAAGGAAAAGTTGCAGTGACAGAATTTCCCAGAATTTGAAAAATTCAGATCACTACAGAAAAAAACCCTATATTTGTGTGAAGTCGCAGGGCTGGGCTGGATGACAATTTAAAAAGTAGTCGTTAGCAATTCAGGGCCCAGTTCTCATTTTCCAGGTAACATCTTTTCTCTGCTCAGGATCAAGACCATGTATGCATATCAAACCTACATGTTTTTTAATTTTGATAAAATTATATGGAATATGGAAGAAGAACAAGGGCTTCTGTTCTTACGTAAGATGCCCATAAGAATACCTCTACTTTTAAAAAGAAGAATCCTTCTCTTCATCTTGTTTTCACTCTTGTCCTTCCGGGTTTTTTTTTCCTAATCAAACTGGGCAAATAAATAAAATGGTCTCAACACTGTAATAATAAAATAGTTCAAAAAACCCCAAACAGCCTGGATGAAACCTCTTTGACTCTCTTTATATAGAAGTTTATCTGTATGAGCATAAGCATATGCTGGAGCGAGATAGAATCAAAACCTCTGCAATATATGGAAGGAACAGTAAAGCTCAGCAGCAAACTGTTCCAGGATAAGTTTTCTGGTTGTTTTATAAGCAGTTCTACATGTAATTTGAAGAAACTGGACCCAGGGGTAAAATGACTAAAGAAATACATTGTGGAAATTCCTTGTGTTTCCAGCCCACTCAGATATAATAAACACGTTCCCCTGAAGTACATAAACAAAATCTAGAGATAGGTCATCTATGGATTTGTAAAAACACAGAGAAGCTCTATTGTAAGAAAGAAAGTTCCTCACCTGTGCAAGACTGATGAACACAGATAATACTTGTGCATTTGTATGTGTGAGAGGCCGTACATCTTTTATCCAATTATTGGTCCTGAACAAAATATGTGCCCTTTATCCTTACACAGATCTAAGTAAAATAAAGAAATTACCTTGTCCTAACAGCCATATGTTCCACAACAAATCCAACATTTCAATGGTAAAAGGCCTATGATAAATATGCAGGAAGTGTCTTGGGAATCCATGTACCCAAAAATAGAAGAACCAGAAATTGCAGAAGTACATCATCACTTTAAAACTACTTCAGATATTATGTACATATTGATTCCAAGTGGATTCCCTAATAACAAATTATCAATTTCGGACTGCTTCAAAGAAGACCACTTAAATCCTCACTACAGATTCTAGGAGTCTCCCCCAAATTTAGCACCTAATCTGTCAGTCAGGTCTCAGACTAATGTAATGCAAATGCAATACACCTGAGACAGGCTGAGAAAACAGTATTAGCCTCAGTGGAGTGTGCTAAAATGATAAAAAAAAAAGAGGAAGGTCCTGCTAGCTGACAGGATTTGTGAGGAAATTGCCCTAGGGTTAAGACAAATTCTCTGGAGACTTCTTTCGATGTGCTATAAGCTGTCACAAAGCATATCCTGAATAATGCATTATTGTGCAGAATTCTTCAACCTGATGCCTGGGGGAAGTATATGACACATAGTGGCATGGACAGACCCATGGCTGAACTGAAGTTTCATTTTAGTGCCTTACTATGTAGGTGTACCAGTTTGTCTGGAGGTTCTTGAAGATGCTTCTGCAGTCTGGGGTGGATAATCCTATTGTGCCTGTCCAAAACATTTAGCATTATTCTGAGAACAGAAAGCTCTCAATGTCTACAGTGTATGTTTAGCATCATAACACACAGCAATAAAGCTTCGGAAAAAAATCACCGCAAGATTGCAAACTCTCTGACATTTAAATTAGCGGCTATTTTAGCTACTCTGAATGAAGTTTTATTGTCAAAAGATCATCCTGTAAGGAGAATCTGCCAAGAGATCTTGTTTTCAGACAGCTCACATTTTCTCACGTAACAGTAACAATAAATAGTTTTCGATGAAAAGGTGGTCAAATAAACAGATTATCACAGATTTGACAAAATTTGACTCCTCAGATCTTTGGGTTTTCAGATTGGAGGTAGTTCTCTATAGGAAAATAAATATGAATCAGACTTAAGAAGAATAAAATGCCTTTTAAACTTATGAGGACTACAGTTTAAAAAAAAACCAAACCAAAACAAAAACTAGATAAAACCAGATCTAGTTTCAAAAGTTAGTTCTTGATTGTTTCAAGAATGTAAAGAATAAGGTTTTGAAAATTAATCTGGATGGATTAAGACTTTACTTGAAAAAAACCCCACTCAAAACATTTTACATTTAGTTTCAATGAAACAACATGATAATGACTTCCTGATTTGGGTTATTTTTTATATTTCAGTCAGGCATCTTTAATTAGTGATGTTCCCAACACCAAGTCAGAGGTGGTCTTTTGGGGTCAAGGTGAGATATATGTCCTTGCTTCTTTGAAAGCACACCTAGACCATTTGGTGATGGCTAACCATGGAGATGTAGAGAGTCTGTTAACTATTCTTGTCTCAGGAATTTTGGGTTTATGAATGCCTGCAATAGCTGCATCCAGGTCTAATAACTGATTTGGATCAGGATAATATGCTGAAAAATATTTATGAAACTTTCTTTCCATGATAGTACAAAGGCAGCTGGGAGTGATCTCAGGTTTGTGCATGTTTCAAAAGAACTCAGAGTATTTGTTGGATTGAATGGGAGCTACACAGTGTCTCTCTCCATGCCTACACATACTGACCAGAATGAAAAGTCTGGTCTCTTCTGACTTTATGCAAAATGGGAATGCTAAGAAAAGGGGAATATTCTGTGAAGTATTTCTGAGGATGAATACATATCCATTAAGTCATCTTTTCATGATCAAGAGGTAACTTGTGAAAGGAAGAAATTTTAGCATCTCTCTTAAGGTTTATGTTAGTGTTTCAGAAAAAAGCACTGCAGATCCCTCTACCAAATCATTGCTGTTCATCTCTGTCAACAAAGCTGAATACACCTGAGTAAATATTGATATCTCAGGCACTACAAGCAAATGTACTTGGTTTGGTACCAAAAGGTCAGTGATAAAGGGAAAGGTATAATTATTATAAAAATTGGGTGCTTAAACAACCCTTTGTAGGTATACGTAACATTCTAGCTGCCAGAAAGTCATGGGATTCACGAGGTCTGTTGCTGCCTTTTGCCTCAGAGGAGAGTAGGCTAGTGTTGTGACCCATACTGCAGCAATGTGGGATGACTGAAGACATGTCCTCAGTTTATCCTCAGAGATCATGCCCGATTCTTCTAGGACATGTCAGTGGCTGCCCTCTAATAGGGCCAGCATAGCTACTGAAACAGATTATCACATATCGGTATGGTTTTCATCTTGATTCTTTTTTGTCAGATTCAGAGCAATGAACATGCAGAGAGACTCTAGTGGGTCCCTCTTTCAGAGAGCTAGATGTACATTGTAACACAGAATACAGTTAAATTTCAGAGCCCCTAAGGTCTTTCCTTTTGCAGTGCTTTCTTTCTGAAGTCTTCTTACTAGTTCTACTATAAGTTATTCCCTTCTCAGCTAAAAGACACAGAATCAAAGCTGTGATCCCAGAATGACACAAAATAAAAGAGGCTCTAATCCAAATAATTGTCATCACCAGCCTTTCTGACATTATTTCTCCGAATTCCAGGTTTAGCTTTTCAGTTATACCCTCCCTTTGATGTAGTGTATCTTCCATCACCTGGCTTGGCACTTGTAATAATACCCAAGATCTGGCCTCATAGGAGGCTTGCCTTCTGGCTAGAGGACCTCTGATGAGCTAGACTTCCTCCCCAAAGTGAAAGGAGTCAGTCTGTGCCCCAGTCCCCAAATGAGCTTTGCAAGAGCACCTTCTCATAGTCCTAACACCCAGCACAAGACAATGCAGCCAGTAGTGCCTTAGATGATTTCCTGGTACCGGTGGTTTGAGGATGAGCAGCAGTCTTTCACTTTTCATAGGTCAAGAAGAATCAAGTGCAATCCAGGGCCTGAAGTGGATGGGAACATCAAGAATCAATCTCAAGAGAGCAGCTCAGCATGTCGTGCAAAGGAGGGGTGAAATAGCAAAGGCTGTTCTAGTAACCTTCTATTTACTGGAATGCTGTTGAGCAATAGTTTTTGGTAACACAGTCTATATTCATATTCACATATATAGATTCTCACATATATATACAAAACCATAAAGAGGT
Organism: Heliornis fulica; assembly: GCA_013399135.1. Classification (NCBI taxonomy): domain Eukaryota; kingdom Metazoa; phylum Chordata; class Aves; order Gruiformes; family Heliornithidae; genus Heliornis; species Heliornis fulica. Next base: position 690,163 of record VXBZ01011558.1, on the reverse strand, counting down.
TCCTTAGAATTGGGATGTGATTTGCAGGTGGTGCTCAGAAAGGGATAAAATACTGTGGGGCACTCAGTTCGTGAGGTTATCGCTGTCCTTCACAGCACCCTCAACAGCAACTTAGAGCCAGATCTATTTAAAAACAGTAAAGGCAGAGAAGTGAAGTTGCCTTTGGTTATGTTTTTTTTTCTCTTTCCCGTTGTAGCTTCCTCTTTCTCTTCACCAGCTCAGCACTGCTGGCAGCTTTTTATAAACCACGATTCCTACTGCTGTCAGCTTGTTTGGAAACTACATGGTGAGCTCAGTCCAGCAGCTACTGGTGTGGGTTTGTGTTTAGTTGCAGACTGGATTTGCTTTACATTCTGTACCCACCATTAATTTCATTCAAAAACACTCAGAGCTCTGCATATTCAAAAATATTTAGTACAAAGGAAAGTTTTGCACTAAATGTATGCAGTTACATAGGACAAACTAGAAGCCAAAATATATTCTCATAAATAAGTGGTGAAGAACTGCATGATGTGTATGGGAGTTATGGCCTCTGGAAGGTTAAACCACGGCAGGACAGTCAGCAATGTCAGGTTATTCTAGGTTTACAGCAATCTCTACAGAGCATGCAAAGTGATACCATGACCACAAAAGTAGTTGTGGGAAAAAAAAAAAGCAATATTTGGATTTGCAGAAAAATCTTCTACAATACTTCAGACATCTTTAATACCAGAGACAGGGTGAATGGTTGAGTGCTGCCCAGACTATGTGAATTATTAGGAATAAAGCCATGAAAAAGCTTTATCTACCCATAGTATCAAGGAGTGATTACCAGGAAAGCAGGCAGAAACAACAATGGTGAAGAGCAATAGCAGGACTGAGGAAACCCTGGGTTGGGATAGTGAGATAAACAGCACCAGCACTCCTGAAGTCTTTGTCCTCTACCTGCTGCTTCAAAGGCAAACTTTGCCATCGGTTTGGAGGATGAACCAACTCAGGACAGACACATTATATGTCTTCTCACCACAGTAGAAATCCTATAGTTGGTTAGGGACTGGGGGATGATGGCAAGATCTTGGCTGGAGGTAAATAGTGCTCAGAAGAAAAGCTATATAAAGAAAATAAAACCGGAGGTTCCTCTAGGTCACAGAGGTCAAAAACTTTTACTTGCAGATCCCTAAAATCCTTCCATATAGGTGCAAACATACATACATACAATTTATACAGTCAGTTTAAGCCCACTGATAACAGGGTTAATTTATGTTATTTTTCTCATATATCTCAGAAATACTTCACAGACTTGCTACAGATTATGAGTTGAAAAGTCAGTAAATCGTGACTGGACTATATGTCTAAACATAGTACTTCTAGTTAAACTGAATTTAATTGTTGCATGGCTAAATTATTGGTAAAAGCATGCTGCAACTGTAAATTATGTTAAATTTAGTCACTGTTTAAAATACACAATCTGGTACTTGAATTAAATTTAAAATAAATTGTTACAGTTTTGTATGTAGGTCAGGTCTGTGACTAGAGAGAAAAAAACTGAGTAAGCCCAGGGGAATTAGAGTGGGAATAAGGTGACTGCAGAAGAGTTGAAGCTCCATTTACCAGCAGAGCACATTTTATCAGCAGCTTTAGCTACGTTTCCCATGGTGTACATATCTGCATGTAGTACTCCTAATAGAACTATAACTCTCATACAGTGTTACCTGTCACAGTGGGTCATGATGGTTACTAACAAGACCCCCCTCAAAGTCAAAGCCCCTGGAGTCTGTCCTCTTCTCAGCTGGCAGGAATCCTGAAATCTGGGGACAGAGTGAGCTGAGTTATAAATACTCAGCCATGGCTCTGTTTTGGTGTCTACTCCTCTATCACCTACCATCTCCTACTCAGAAAAGAACCATTTCCCTTTTCTTAATGACCACTGAAATAATTTAGGGAATTTCCAGCACACGGTGTACATATTCTGATTCACTTTAACCCCACAAAATGTTTAACTCCTTCTGGGAATTATTATGAATTGATCCAGTCCTGAAAGCTAAGATCCCCAAGTTCCTCTTTCCCTTTTTTCCTTTCAGCCATATACAAGCACTTAGCACCCAAAGCACTCTGCTCCTCTGCACCCTTCTGTCAATGCAGTGAAATCTTCTTGGTCACTGGACCTTAGGGACTCTACACCATTAATTGGGTCATATTTGTGGAGGTATCTTCTCCTAAAATGGGAAAATAATTTAACTTTTCTCATTTTCTGAGATACAGGTATACTTCTTGGCTTATTCTTCAGTAACGTTCCATAAAATATTTCACAGCTATCACCAAAATGGGCAAAAAGCCCCTTCTGTTTTATTTCCCTTCTATCTCCCTCCTTCTTTTAGCAAAGCTATTCTTCTTATTTTTGTTGTCTGTGACACTATGCCAAGCTACACAAGTAGTATTTCATCAAGGATGTGCAGCTTCCTCTTGCAGAACACCTGTAAGATCATTTTTTTTCACTTTCTTTTCATTGCCTAAACTCCCATCCACCAATGGCATGAACCATGGAAGTCTCCTTGCGAAGCCTCTGGCCTTTCTGGCTTCAGACTCTCTTTTCCCTGTCTCCTTTCTCCACACTAAGGGGGGACCAAAAGGGGGGACCATTCAAATGTTCTCCTCTGCATTTCTCCACTATATTCCTCTCAATTACTATATTATAAACAAAATTTTAAGTCCTTCACAAATCTGACCCTACCTTCAATTGTTCAATAATGCAACTGTTCAATGTTCCATGCAATGCTATCACAAGAAGATGAAGAGTTAAATACAGTTTAATACAGTAAAATACTGCACTGTAGGTACAGAAAATTGCTTTGTATGAAAAAAAAAAAACCCAAAAGACTGCAAATTTAGAGCAATAGACACAGTTGTGAGAACAAAAGGATAGTACCAAAATACAGAGCAAAACAACTGCAAGCAGACAAAAACTTATCAACTGCTTTGATGGCCCTGCAGTCTCTACGTAACTGGTGCAGCATCTGTAAAAGCAGTAAACTAACTGTGCTTCTACAAAACTGCAAAGGTTTTTAGGAAAAACTGCACAGATCCAGTATCTACTCTGTTGGGTTTTTTTTCAACTAGAAGATTAGTGAAAGATGACAGCTTTTAAACAAACTCTGCAGACCCCAAGGGACCTGAAAAAAATCCACAGGCAAGAAAGCAAAAACAAAGACTGAAGAATCTAACTGCATGCAATCCTAATAAGATGCAAGTCTGAGAAATAATATTTACACTAGGAAAGCAAGATTTCTTCCTAGATACATCTGCATTCTCAAGAAATATCCATATTAAACCCCATACAGCAGAAGTATTTCTGACACAGCTTGGCAGAGATCACTACAAAGCCAAGAAAAAAGTCCTAATGGTGGGTGCAGATCAGCAATTCAGTTCACATCTTCAGTGCACTTATAAAATTAATCTGATCCTTCCCTCTTACTGTACTTTAATTTGCATGACATTGCAGTATTAGAGCACATAAACTGGATTATTTTCAGATGTGGCTCAGGACTACAGCTGCAAATGGGAATTCTGTCCACAGCCCCAGACTGGAGCCAGTCTGAAGTCACACCCCCCAAAGGAAATACAGGGTGGTTGTTGAGCCTTCAGCCACAACTATTTTTCTACAGACATGGTCTGACTGAGTCATAGCTCACATACATCTCATCCTTATAGTTTATTTTTTATTATTAAAGTATCTGATTAGGAGGGGTCAGGAGGAGAACAACCTCAATTTGGACTGTAGGCTCAAGACACAACTCTATAAAGTGATGTTAGACAAAGGTTCTTGAGTCTTACAACCCTGGTGCTACTGACTGTACATAGTATAGTACATAGTCTACTGGATGTAGACTTCAAGAGTAGATGGTATTAGAGAATTCTTCCAGGTTAATTGCTTGAAATGACAGAAAAGTTTTGAGAGATAGAATGACTGTAAACGAGCAGGAAAGTGTAAACTGAAAATCTGTTGCATGCAGAATGCAGATCACTAAAAACTGACATCAAATCTTAACATAGAATCACAGACTGGTTTGAACTGGAAGAGACCTTAAAGATCACCTAGTTCCAAGCCCCTGCCACAGGCAGGGACACCATCCACTAGACCAGGCTGCCCAAAGCCCCATCCATCCTTGTACACTGCCAGGGAGGGGGCAGCCACAGCTTCTCTGGGCAGCCTGTGCTGGGGCCTCACCATCCTCACAGGGAAGAATTTCTTCCTAACATCTAACCTAAATCTACCCTCCTTTAGCTCAAGGCTATCACTCCTTGTCCTATCACTACATGCCCTTGTAAACAGTCCTTATAGCTATTTGAAAACACCTAAAGCCAAAACAAGTTTTTCCAAACACAATAAATAATAAAATGTAACTGAGATGTAAGCAAATCTTGAAGCCATATAAATTGCCAAAGGGAGATTTTCTTCTCTGCTAAATTCTGCTTTATTTTCAGTTTAAAATTTACTAATGAAGTGAGAAAATGCTTTTCCTGTAAGTTATTACATATCAAAATGGGTCTTTAAAAATCCACGAGGCTTTCTGGATTAGTACTGACTCAAATTATTCTTCTTCCCAGTGAAAATGGTTATCTTCATTCTGATATGGATTTAGTCATCTATGCTTGAAAATCTTTGCCAATATAGTGACATTAGTTAAAAACTGATATTTAAATGACATTTTAATGACATTTTCAACTGGAAAAATAGCCTTGTATACATGCCAATATACAAAATTCAGGAATTCATGAAAGCTGGACTGTCCAAAGAACATTTTTGCCACTAAAATCTTCATCAACTCTAGAAGGGGATGCCCATGTAATAAGGAAAAGCCTTTGTTCAAATGCAGCCACACTAATAAACCTATGGGTATCACAAGGGAACATCAGTGAGTGATTACCTAAAGCAGTGGAAAGGGAGCAGATACTTCAGTGGAGTCTACATTCAAACTGTTAAGTGAGGCTCCACATGAGAAAAAGTAGTAACAAATTCTGCTCAGCCATTCCCAGACAGTAACTTGCAGCAGCTCTTATTTGGTTGGAGATAACTAGTGGGGACTCTAAATAAATAAATAGTCTCTCTCATTATGGGAAAATCTAACAAAGTTACTTCAGCTCAAGTCTTCAACTCAGTGGAGTAATATGTAATAAAGAGTTAAATGCAGAGGACTGTGCTCTAGAGCTCCAGACCCTGTGGATTTCTCAGCAAGAGTGATCCAAAGGTGCTCTTAAGAGAAGAGGGCAAATCCCTCTCATGTCATCTGAATGGAAATTCAATGTTAGAGGGTAACATACAAGACCCACAAGTCATATTATCTCTAGATAAAACAAATTCAATGGAAAACATAGCTCTCAGAAGAGTATGGAACATACAAGGGAATCCCTTGCTTAGAGGTAACTTACCATTACAAGAAAACTCAGAAGCAGAATCTATGTAAACACCTGATTCTGCTGAAGAGACTTCAGGATAAGTGATGTTTTATGTGGTTTTAGTAGGAAGAAAAATTACCTTCTAAGCACCAAACAAGGTTTGAGGTAACGGGACCTCTCTGTGATGTGGCTGTGACTGAAAATCCTTTTGCTTTGATATCTTGTGGTTAGAAACAGTTTGAAGAGTAAATGGGCAGAGGTAGTGAAAGAACTGTTTCAAAAACGTGCTCACAGTGCAGTGATGCTTAGAGGGAAAATCTCGCAGATTAATAGGAATGTTAAATGCTTTCTGAAATAACCTTCAGAAACTTAATCTTTCAACTCATCAAGTTTCTCCAGTTTTCCAAATTCTCATTATAGAGAGGATGCCTACCCTACTTAAACCTTTCTAAAGGTCAGATTACACCCTGTGAGAACTAGTTCATTTCATATGCCTCTGGAAATCAGTTCTCCACTATACAGTTATTTGGTAAATTCATCTGGGTTCTGCCTGTAAGTCATCTAACGAGGCATTGTGAGGATCTGGGCCAAAAGTATCTCTAGTAGGCCTGCCTTTAGGAGTGAAATCATTCTGTGATTACAAACTCTGCATAAAATACCAGTTATATGCAAAAGTGAGAAAGTAATCTCTGCTGAATTTTAGTAAGATTGTTACTAATGATGTTCTTGTACAAATATGATAGTGTAAAAAAGCATTTTATTTCACTTTTAGCATTTCCATTTATGGAGATGCTGTCCTGCCTAGGACTTTTATTCAACTTCTGGATTTTCTCCTGGTCCTCAAGCTTTATGGCATATTATGTGGTTCTAATTCATCATACAGAGAATCAATTTCATTATTTACATTGATAACCTTGGTGCACTTACAATTACTCATATGTACGGTCTATGGTGGATAACGCTGGCGATCTCGCATTCCCTGAGTGCAGTAAGGCCAGTGCAAAATATCTACCCTTATTAGGTAATTTCCTTTGTTGAGTGTAGAAGTTTCCTTCAGCATGTGAAATATAGTTGCATTCCCCTTTAACAAAAGCCTCTGTGTGTAAAATGCTACACTTGTAAACCTTCCAGCTGCTGCTTAAGCTATCTTTCAGTGTATGATGAATCAGACAGCATATCTTCTTTGTTCTGAATAGCCTTTTTAATAGACATATGATTTCCACAATTATATTTATTACCTATTATCCAATTACCCACTTTAAGATTTCTGTATCCTATTGTTCATTCCCTTTTCCCCTGTTTGTACTGAATTTCATCACTGTTTGTATTTTGCTTCTCTCCTTTCCCCCAAGGTGGTTCTGATTGCTTCCAGGCTGGTATTCAAAGGGAGACTTGAGAACCATCTCAGTGACAGACTGTTCAGTATCTTGGCTATTTCTAGGTTAAAGTCAACATTTCATGGCACGAATGAAGCAAGAATGAAATGCTTATGTGTCAACTGATGCTTATGCAATTCAGTTTGGGTCTTCAAGAGTTAATCTCCCATCATATTCTTGATCTCGTCCCATTGCTAATATGGTTTACTTGCTGAGTTCCTTAGGGTGGGGAATGAGAGGAACTTGTGAGTGGCCTCTGGTTTTACCAGTGTACAAGGGAGGAAGTCTGTAGTGGCTGAAATTCCCCCTCACACATAGACCCAGGTGAGTGGTGAACAGGCTACTTTCAAAAGCAGAACCTGTGGCACATGGGCATAGATTGAAAGGGAACAACCCAGACAAAGAAACTTCACTTTTCCAAGGCATTAGTTACTAACTGCAAAGCAATAAGGCATTTTTTGCAGAATGAGAGAATTCTCCCCTTGGAGCAAGGCCCCACCTTTTACATCCTGCCCCATGGCCCATCACCCCTGCCCCTGTGAGAACCTCAGTACAAAGGGCATTCATTCAGTGTAGTCAAATGCAAGTAAAACAGTAGGATAAAGAGAGAAGGGGGTACACCATGTGAGAAGAGCTAAAGCAAAACATTTACAAGAAATTTTGAAACCTAACTATGTAGATGCAAATCTACAAATCTTGTTCTCTACCCACTGTTAAAGGCACTTAGGATCTGAGAGAAGTCAGGTCATTGCATGGGACATGTAATACTTTCTCCCCTTCCCCACTCACTCTCTCCTTGTATGACCTAGAAAAAATAAAGAAATCACAAGAAACAAGAGAACTAAGTATCTTTCACTGAATCATTTTGCTCCGATTTTATGCAGAAAGTCTCATGGGCTTAACTTCAGCATTTAGTAGAAATGTAAATCTATATTTAAAACTGCATCTTCTATTTTTCCTTTCTTTTTAAGTATTGCCACTTAATTCCAATACAGAACTATTATTAAAGAAAGTATATGGCACTGCACTGTCCTCGCAGGAGTTGGCAGGTCTGCGTCTCTCCGATCCATCATTAAACCAGAGAGCAGCACCACCGTTATGGTTCATCTACAGTGGGAAACACATAGTCTTCCACAGAGCACTGCACCCATATGCTTGTTTATTGGTAGCAGGCCCAGGCTCTGGGTTGCTGATTATACAATAAGCACCTGCCCATGGCAGATCTGGCTCAGGGCAGACTTCCTGTTACATTGCCGCAGCTCCCTGAAATGAGATTTATGCAAACTATGATGTCACTGCGCACGGATAGACCCAAGGGCTATCTCCCTTCTACAGACATTTGATAAAATCAGGAACTTCACATACAACCCGGGAAGAAGTTCGCATCAGAACCTATTAGGGCAAACTATGAAAACTTGGTAGGGTCCTTCTCCTATCCTGAGATCCATCACTGCAAAGGGACTTCACGGAGTCCAAGGATCTCCATTTTTTCTTTTTTTCTTTCTTTTTTTTTTTTTGTTTTTGTTTTATGTGATTTTTTCAAGTCAGTTATTCTGGATGTTTGAAAACTGAACTAAGAAAAATTCACTCAGAAGTTGGCTGAATGTTGCAAGCTTGCAAAATGGAAGGATTTCCCCTCATTCCCCCTGTGAGTATACGGGTTTTAATCCTAATGTGGATCCCTGGGCTCGGTAGCAAAAGGCAAAGTAAACAAGGCTTTATTACTTAAGTATATCTCTGTTTTGGTCTGTATTTGTAATGCCAGGAAGCTGGGCTTAGGTCAATATATAAAGCCAGTGACAACATTGCAATGAATGGGAAATTAATGTTTCCTCCCCACACTTGTGTCTGATTTGGATCTTCATTTGTTTTCACTGATTAAGCATATAGCATTGTTGTCTAGTACGCATATAGAAAGTCAGTTAATTCTTTTTCTTCAGTGCTGGCTTCATGATATAAGGCCGTCTTCAGGTTGTAATTCATAATAATCTGGAGTCTCTGACATAATTTATGTATTATTTCTCTACCAGGATGTGAGAGAACACTTGCTGAATGCTGATTTTATGTATTGCAGATTTTAGCGTACTGTGCTCTTTGCAATGATGGCATTTTAGTTTCTAACTTCAGTTCTCTTGGATTGAGTTCTCTTGAATTCAGTTGCTATGAAAAAGCAACTGGTGAATGAGGGGGAAAAACCCACAGCCTCTAATTGGGTCTTTCAATGTTTTCCCTAAAATACATATTTTTCTGTATGTTTATGAGTCCGTGTCTATCCTTTAACTCTGAAGCATTGGTATGCTGCTGTAATGTATCATGGTGAGCTCAGAAATTATTATTTATGAAGAACACAATGTCACTAATGTCTTTAGAAACAGACCTTAGTGGGCAGTCTTGAAGCAGAATGGGTAAAAGAGTAAATTCTACTGAGGGCCTAAATTTGTAGAAGCTGAAGAGATATCAGATAAAGTGTTGAACCTGGCTTTTTATGTGGTAGATGACTTGCTGTATGTGGTCAGAAAACAGAAAGAGACAATGCAGATCCTACATTCCTTTCAACAAAGCTTGCATCAGGTTTTCTTCTTGTCTTGTCCCACCTAATGAAGGCTAGAGACATGGTTCCATATCTTTCACCCAGATCCCTTTGAATTCCTTTCATGTTTGGTATCTGTGTTGACTGAAGAAAATATATCTTCTTTTTGGGAGAACATTCATTCAGCAGTTCACCATTACAGTCTCTAAAATCCCTTATCTACCCAAAGGGTGAGAAAACCCTAATGAACTATTTTCATTCTTTTCCGTAAATCACTGACTTGCCTATTTGGATCTACTGTAATTGCATTAGGAGAGAAATCTAAAAATAAACTGAGAAAAGGGAAAAAGTACAGAGAAATTTTTCAATATGTTACTTGGGCTTAAAGAGAAATAAAAAGAAACACAAATCTTGTCTTTTCTCCAGAAACTAACATCCTTATTAAAAAAATAATATTCAGAACTGTTAATTTTCCATCCATTCATTCACTCATAGTAAAGTTTTTTGGCATCTTTATTTCAGTATTGAATTCCAGTGCATACATTGAATAAATGGAGTGAAAATCTAATGCAGTCTGGCCTATATTCTAAATTGTGTTGCAGTTAATATTCTGCTTGGACTCTGTCAGATGAGTGGTAGAACAGGCAGTGAAAATACAATTATGTCTTACAAGAGCGCTTGATAGGCCAATTTGGGTTTTATTTTTGTGATTAAAACGTCAAAATTGCACTAATTTAATGGTCTGTGCTTTCAAAATTGTTTTAAATGAGCTTTGAGTACTGCCACTTAGAGCCCCACATGGCATCGTTGTGTCTGTGCCTCTTGGGACTTTTTCGAAGGGGGACATATGCCGTTTGTAGATGAGGGGTTCTGTGAAGCAATACTTCCCCCCCACCTCCCCCCTGCCCCTCCTCTTTCAGTTGAGGGTGGGTCAGCAACTGCCTTCCTCTTGTCTATGCCAGGAAACTCTTACCCTCCATTAGGAAAATGTGGCTCTAATTGTTTAGGAGTATTGCATCTTTCTCTGAAGATGAATGTTGTTAGAAACAGTTCAGCAACCTGGCCCCGTGTTAACCAGTTCATAATAGAATCTAGTTGTGCTACAAGGCAAAAAATTGTTAATTCAAACACTTTTGCTAAACAGGTCCCCAGTTATATATAGACACCTGTAGAAATCAGAGCTTCGAATAGAAGTATATTTGTATGAGAGCAAAAATGCCCCCAAAGAAGTGCTCCCTGTTCCACATAATTGCGTTGCCAGCATGGTTCAGTAAGGCTGGTCCAGTGAATGGTCCTGCTAATATTTTTACTCATCTTTTCTAAAATTAAACAGTAATTTTTTTTTTCCAAGGAAATATGGTTAATCTTGGCATTAAAACTTGTCTCAGCAGCACATCATTGGAAACTCAGTGGAATATTTCTGAATCACATGCCAGTGAATAGTTATGTCAGGAAAACAAAAGAAAGAAAAAAAAGAAATCAGCATTTGGTGAATTTACAATAACCTGGAATCATCTGATAAAGTCTTGGTGAAGAAGAATTTTCAAATTGCTATTCAGTTGAGTCCCTCATATCTCTCTTAACCAGCCAAACTTTCCCCAAGTAGTTTTGTGGTTTTCCCCTTGATTTTAGGGCAAAGAAGGAAGATGGAGGCAACTCTCCATTTATCAAAGTCTTTGGCACACTAAGTGTTGTTTGTTGACCTCTTGCTTGAGATTGGAGTATGGTTTTAGATAGTGTACTGCACCTCATGGCATGTAGGAAAGGAGATATCAACTTCAGACCACAGCAATGAGCTGCTAACAAAACTTTCTGTCATACTTCTGCACGAAAACAATTGGCAGAACAAATAGCCATTAGCATCAGTTAAATATTAAATTGTAACATAAGCCATTCTTTGCTTTTTTTCAAGAGAAACAAAACAGCTCAGTGTCATGAAATGTTATCAGTGAGTAAGATGATGAAATGGGTGTGTGGGTGGGGAGGTTCCAGAGAAGGATGGGGCAAGCAGGCAAAGATTGGTACAAGAAGCAACAGCAGTGCATGGTGAAACCTCTTCTAACTAGAGAATAAACTTTTAGCAAAATATAAGATAAATAAAAAAACCCCAAACCACCCCAAACAAATTCTAAAACCAATAAAAAACCCCACCCAAAAACACAACAGAGAGATTAAAAACAGGTTCTTGAAAATAGTTTCTCTAATGAATATAGGAAAATATTCCACTTTCCCACAGGATAATCAGAGAGAATCCATCACGTACTGTCTCCATCTGATCAAGTTTATGATAAAAAACCTTTAAAATATTTAATATATTCCTTATATTAATTACAGTACCCTTAAAGATCTGACACCACAGTGGAAGAGGTGCCAATTCAAGTCCTTTGTGGATTTTTCCAGGTTACATGAGTTATTAAGAATATACACATAGATGGATCACTGAACAGGAAGCAAAAACAAGGAAGATAATTTCCATAATCCATAATAAAGAGATTTTTAGTCCCAGACTCTCAAACTAGCATGTATAAGCAGACTGTTTTTTTAGAAGTTGAGTATCTGCAACTTTCTTTGCAGTCAGCCAGATCTAGAAATATTAAAGGCATCATTTTTTCAAGTGATTTAACACACCTTCCCTTAGTGCTGTCCACCAGATACACATCTGAACACGTAAAACTGGCCTTATTCTCAGCTCTCTGTGAGACACTGAGGCTGTGAGACACTAAGACTATGAGACACTACTGCCTGTACGATTTTTAATACGAAGGACAAAACTTCATACATCTTCAGGCTGGCATGATTTAACAGAAAGCATATATTTGGAAAGGAAATGGGGGTGTGAAGTAATTTGCAAAGTTAAGGAAAAATAAAAATTCCATTCAGAATTTTATCCTGATGAAAGCAAAACAGTCTCATTACTTTTTCTTGTCAGAGATCACAGTACACCACAGATCTAAGGAATGGGGATGAGTGAATGCATATAATCTGTCATGATTAGAGAGAACACCAGGAAAATATGTAGAGAAAAAACAGAAGCATCGGAGAGAATCCAAGCTGCATTGTCTCCTTTGACCACCCCTCTGAAATCTGGAAAACAGATTATACTGCCTATTAAGTATCTGTGTACATGAAGGGCAATTCTATTGCATGATAGTGACTTGGAAAGTGAGACTTTATCCTCTGGAGACCAGAAATAAGAGGAGTCCCTTCACTGGTATCCCTGCAGTAGATACAATTAAGTGATGATTTTCTCCTTTCACTTAGTCTTTCCCTTATATTGCCCTTATTGTGGGTTATCATCTTCTCAAAATTTCCTCAAAACAAATATCCACCACCACAGATTACTCTGGGAGCTGATGGCCAGGCAGTGGATTTGCTAGTGAGGCACTGAATATTCCACTGATGCCCAGTCAGTGCATATTCTGGAAGTCACGACATTTTAGGCAATCTTACCAGTGCATTTTAGTATGACACTTTAATACAGCATGCAGATGCTACTAGGGATCTACTAAGGTTCAAATTAATATCTCAAAGGCCTTTTTTATGGTGGGTTTTTTTGTTTGTTTGGGTTTTTTTGGCATGGCTTTTTTCCCCTGTGTATTCCTATGGGAATAAGTCTCTTCCTTAATCTAATTTCTTCAGTGCTACAGAAACTACACCCATAGAAAAGGACAGTCCTAAATCCTCAAATTCCAATAGAATGAACTGAAGGAGTAAAGTAGCAGAATTAAAGAGCAGAATTAATGAGCAATAGTAACTCTGATGCAGTTTTCACCAGAAAAATCTTTTTGCCAGCTGCTTATCTATCACCTCCATCTGGATTTTAAAGGCAGTTGCTGCCTTAGGTTTCATGCTCACAAGTAGTCTAGAGGAGGAAGAAAGAGAAGCTCACTTGTGTTTCTGCCATGCCATCACCATAGCTTAAGCTTACAAAATGCTGGTGTTCCAAAAATAAGACATATTTATGGAGGAAAATAAGAATTTAAGACATACAGATAGGCATATGAACATAAAAGCACGTGAACATAAAAAACCAAGTTAATCATATAAATTTTAATGCTGTTTTAAATATTTATTCTTTTATTTAAAATTAGTTATGCTGAAATTAACAGAATAAAAATGTTTCTATTAGTAAATAGAAATTATTTCCCTTCAGAACAAAAGGGAAGGTGTTCCTTTCTGAGTCAATATGGACCCTGATATTTCAAATACTGACTCTGATATTGCTTTTGACACTGCAAGGATTTGTTCAGATTATAAGAAAATATTGTAACAAACTTAATTGGGCAAAAGTTTAGTAAAGCCCTGTGATGGACATCACCCTGCTTTAAATCTGCTGTCTGGAAAGAGACAAAACCAAACACCAAATGAAGCAGCAGAACTGTGCACAACTAATAATAAACAGACCATTATTATAACAGCATTAATAGCAGAGTACGAGGTGTGGGGAGGAAGGCAAGTGGGAAAGTTACCCTACATAACCTATTTCAAGAGGACAGAGAGTACTTTAATTCTACAGTTGAGCATCCAATAAGTCACAACTCAATATCTGCCCTACATTTGGGCTTTTTAAGTCTTCTCTGTGGTTACCTAACAGCTCCGTACAGCTGATTTGAACCAGTGAATGTTTTCAGTTCGTCTTGGAACAAAAACTGATACAGACAATGTTTTTTATGTCACCTGTCAATGTCAGTACCCTCCTACAAACTGCCACTAATTAGTGAGACCTCACAGAAACACTCAGAATAATATGCTTAGCCAAGAAAAGTTTCTGCTTTCTTTTTTACGCACAGAAGGAATAATAATAAATGACTGTCACTACCAAAGAATGGTTTTCCCTGCTATGCTGATGAAATGGCATCTTGTCTTGGGCCTGGTGTCCAAAACAACTCTCCAAGTAGTACCCACAGAAGGTTGGAGGGCTGGACATCAAGAACTTGTGTAATAGCACAGGACAAGATCTGCCACAGAGGCTGCATCTAAGGAGATTAATGACTTTTTTTTTTTAAATCAGCGTTTGGTGTCATGCATTTTATTCCTGCTGATTCAATAAGAACTTAAAGCCTCCCCCTTCTTTCCCTAGGCAATACAAAATGTGTTGGCATCTCCCTTTCAATAACTATATGAATAAATTTCAAGGTATTTGTGTAAGCTTACAGTTCTAAAAATTCCTCTTCTCTTTACAGCCCTCTGAAGATATGGTACCCTATGAGTCAGACCTCTACCGACAGCCCCATGACTATTACCAATATCTCAACAGTGATGGAGAGAGTCATGGTGGTAAGTTAAAAAAAAATCTCCTTGGAGCATAAAGTCTCATGAGATACCTCAAGAAAGAGATTTAGGACATTCAGGAAAAGAACAAACATGCTACTGTGATCTATAATGTATATACCTTCAAATCAGAAACTAAGAATGTTTTATTCTGTTTAATGGCACTGTTCCAACCCAGCAACTGCCACACAGTTTCTCAGAAAGAGAATTTCAGAACGTACTGAGTGATGCAAGGAGATTCTAGGACATTCAGTGTATTGCCAGGAAGGTGGGATCTCATGATCTCTAGCCTTCATTATCCTCACTGCAGTTCAAAAGCACTCTGCTGGTTTCAGAACTCTTTTGAGGACCTGGATTTACAATGCTTTATATCCCTTCTTGTGTTCTCATCTCCAATTCCCGTGTGACTTAGGTGCTACATACTTTATACATGCCTTCATTTTAACAACTTTTCTTTAGTATTTGGCTTTTTCAACTCCATATTTTTCTCTTTCTTTTGATCTCTCTTGCATGCTGCCACACCTAGCTTTAACTTTCACTCTTCCTCCAGTACTTCCTCTCTAAATCTATGTAAAACTTCCTTGTAGCTGTTTGCATGTAAACCTAGCTCAGTATAAAAATACTGCATGATTATTTATTGCTCCAATTTATGTATATGATTTCAGAGCTTTAGTGTCTTTATGTTTTCGTGTCATCTGGGTACCGGACTCTAAATCAAGGCAGAGGGGAGAGTCTTGCTTTGTCAATTCTGCCTCCTGTGTAATACAATGGTCCAGCAACACCACCCTGGAAATATCATAGTCAATATTGACTCAGGAAGGAAAAGCACCGTTCTACTGTATCACTTGTGGCAGTCCCTTCAGATCCTGGAGTTTCCCTAAAAGATTCCCACTGATATAACAACTAGACCCATCACTGTTTAATTTAAGACCTATAACAACTTCACAGTGCAGCACTGTTTTATCCGTGGCAACTTAAGGGACAGCAAAGTTACAGAATAGGATTGTTCTAAGCAACATTTGTCTGAAAGAGCTTCCTATCTAAATTTCTTCTCTGTAGTGGATTCAAGAAACACCTATGATATTCTTAATGCCTGGAGACAAAGAATTAATTTAGCTTTTATAAGTTATCTCATGGCATCTGTCAAGTCCCATTAATCAAACCCAGCAAATTCCACAGGGAAATTCAGGGTTTTTACATTATAACCCATACATGTTTACACACCCATAAAATGAGGATAACATTTATTATCTCAAAAGGCAATTGTGACAATTAAACAATAAATACAGAAGATGTCATGTACGAAAAAAGCACTGGGAAATAATTTTTCTGTCATTAAATCTACACTACCTCAAGCAACAACAACCTTTTGTCTTTCACAGTCTTATCATCCAATCTGGTTTAGTGCCCATTTTTCTGTTGGAAGGCTGATCATTAACACATTTTTACTCATCATATTGAACACAAAACCTTGAAAGTCACCTGTATGGGCGATTAAGTAGTTCCTAAACACATAGAAATTTGTCTTTTCCTATACTTGTGTTGCAATTATCCTAAAGACCCCCCATAAAATTGTTCAGAGTTTTAACTCCTACATTAAGTCGTTATGGAAGAGGCAACTTAATCCCAGCTCACATGTTCAAATAAAATCTGTATTTATAAAAACACCTGTAATGTAGTTGGTTGTATCTAAATATCTAACATGCCATATGCTTTCTTTAATTGCTCACAGTCCAAAAGAGCAATGAGTAGTCAAAGAATACAAGGGGGAATGAAAAACACAAAATAGTACATTTTGCTTATTTCCTATAAACATTGACAAACCCAACTTTGGCTTTCACTTTGTTAACATGACAGAAGCAGTGGTTCTTGAGAAGAGTCATGAAGAAGAGCAGGAAAGGGACATCACAAACTGCTTCTAGAAATACCTACTAGGTGTTCAGCACAGTGATTGAAAAATGTAGGGGAAAAGAACAATAAAGTGCTGCAGTGACAGCGGTGAATTGAAGTGAAAGAGCTGGAGACATGCTAATAAGTGAATGCTAAATTTAACAACCAAACACACACCATTGGAATACCCATATGTTTACCACAACATGCATTGTTTACATTTTGTATACTGTAGATTAACTGTTTTGTAAATACTATAGTAAACAGAGACATAATCATGCAGGACATAACTACTTCAAGTGATCATGTATTAGTCCATCATCCTACCCTGAGCTTGCATGCTAGTAAGTCTATAAATGTAATACAGCATATTTTGTAACACTAATGCAATCTTAGTCATTACAAAATTCCACCATAGCTTTGTCTCCAAGTTATTTCTAAACAGTATTGGTTTAGTAAAGAAATCACTTTTTGTATGAGGCTGAATGCTGATCCTTGTTAGCTTTGTTGCTAACCTCATGGAACTTACTAGATTTTGTGATATGGAATTTGATTTTCATTCCATCTCCAGGATTATTATGGTCACTTAAGCATCTTAGCTTTGATTCTGTCAGGATTTTGGCCTACACAGAAGAGAAGGAAAGTCCAGACAAGTGAACCTTGCTCTTAAAATGCTATGTGAAAAATAGAACACCAAACTTCATTAAAAAACCCCTCACATCAAAGCCATTCTCATTATTTGCTGAGTCCAGACTCATAGATTTTTGAGCAGTTGGCATTATTAAAATCATAAAGTGAAATCCTAATGAGATCCTACTGTGATTACAGATAAGACTGCTGCACTGCATAGGAGCAGAGCATTTCCCTCAACAAAGAGCAGTTCTGTAGGGAGCCAAGACATTCATTTTCCCGTGTCCTTCAATATTTTTCTCATTTCCTCTATGGGGTTTTTTTTCTTGGTTTGTATCTTCAGGTGGGCGAAATACAGTGGGAACATCTAAACAGTGCAATGTGGCACTGTGTAAGAAACCCTCTCCCTAGTTCAAAATGAGTTGGAAAATCTTTAGAGCACAAAGCAAACCAACTCAGAGACAGTAGCTCAGACCTCAAAAGTGCAGCTGTACCAACACTGGCATCTCCTTAGACCAGGCAGAGCACTGCCACATTTCCGGTTCAAGAGCTGGCTCCTGAATTTCTGTGTGGTTTTGCACTGCATGATGAAGATGTAACTTGTTATTCTGCTTTATAATGAATACCTACTATTGGTCTATTTAGTATTCTACCTGCTGGTTCTAACATTATTCATCATCAAATGAGTAGTAAAGGTATTTACATTGGTCAGAACATGACTAAGAAAGTTCAGTGATGTTTTCCCACTTGTAGAGCAAGAATTTACCTCCATGGTGAATATTAACATACTGCCTAAAGGTCTACTGTTGCTTTCCAGCCAGCTAACATCCTTTCTGTCATGGGAGTTCAGAATTCATGATTGTCCTTCCTCTAACCTTTCATTACATACAAGACCAAAACAAACATGATCTCCATGTCTCTATAAGGGAGAATTTTTTTCACATCCTCTTTCACTTCACATGAAATTTCTCATAATGACTCCATTGTATAGCTATAGGTTGGCTTTTAATGACATTTTCCTTTACCTAAAGAAAGGACACTTTCCATTTCTAGAATTTTTTTTCCACCTTTACATTTTTTTAGAAAATCATGAAATTCTTATGCATTACTGAGATAACACTAACATAGAACACAGAAGTAAATAGCTGCTGATAACTCTAATAACTGCAGACACAGATATTTAGATTCTTTAGAGTACTTTCATGTACAATAACTTCTGTGAGGATGGTTAACTGCAGAGGGGATTGTGGAGACAGAATTTGGAATTCCTCTTTTGATGTAGCTAAAGCAATATTGTTTTTCCAAAGCTTCATTGTGAAATTATAGTTAATTTAGAAAGAAATATGGACTTTTCCTCCAATCATGACTATCATAAATATGGACTTTTCGTCCTATCATTTGGACATAATTTTGTGTTGAAGCAATTTCTGACACAGATTTATTTTGTAATGCTTTAGTATTATGTGGTCACTGTAAATCCTTAAATTCTGTGCTATTAGTATTATTCTACTATAGCATTTTTACAACAGCAGCTAATTAATGAAAAAAATAAATGACTAGTGATTAACATAAATATGCATAAATACGCATTTCCATACATTAATTTATTTGCCAAGAAAGAGTTTAAAAGAACTGTTTTAGAGGCAGCAGGAACCAGGTCATAGGTTCCAAAAATAGGATTTATCTTGAAATAGAAATACATGACTGCTGATTAAAAAAATATTTATGAAGAATCAAAAGTAGACCTTTCAGAGTATGCACTCACAGCTATGTATGTTGGAAACATACTGTGTTCTCTCTTGGCCACCATAGTTACTACTAGTAATAAATTGCACAGCTGAAGACCTGCCATTGACAGCTTCAGAGACTTTTACCTGGGCTTTCTCCTCCTCACAATTAGGCATTCATCTCATTTGCTGTAGTAAATTATCAAAGACAATGAGTCTTTGAGAAAATATGTTGCTGTCTGACAGAGGACTCTCTGTTCAAGGAGCAGGGCCAGATCATAATAAGGAAGAAGAGTATAGATGACTCTTTTAGTTGATTTGCAACAACTTATTACACATGGCTACTCATGGTACAGGGGGAGTCAATGGATTGGCTCTGCTTAGGGAAATCTGCAGTACTTTAACCCAGAAAAAGTATAAATGAGTGTGTCTCAGTCTTCCAACTAAACAAAAAGTTTCACAAAAAGTGCCCAGAGCGTACCAGAACATAGCCTTAGATGACCTGTGGTTTCAGACTCACACACATTGCCATATCCTGGGCTGGAGCATATGTGAATGTAGAAGTACTTTTTACCCATTAAATACCACTTTTTTATTGGCTGAAACAAATTTATTTCTCTAGCATTACAGTATGAAGAAGTGCTAATGTGCCATTATAACTTTGGCCTATAAAGTCATACATAGCCAACAGAAAGCACTCTGCAACAAATCAAATAAATTACAAAGAAATGCAGCAGCTCCCAGGGTGCTTTAATAAGCATCTTTCCACCCCTTTCACATGTTTTACCTGGTTTTGTCTAGGACAGAGTTATTTTTCCTTTCTAGTATCTGGTGTAATGCTGCCTTTTGGACTTGAGGTGGTGTTTATACACACACGTGGGATGATGTTAATAACGAACACGCTGATGTTACTAAGCAGTGTTTACCAAGGCAAGGACTTTTCAGCTTCTCATCCTGCCCTACCAGCAAGGAGGGTGGTCATACACAAGAAGCTGTGAGGGCACACAGCTAGGGCTGACCCAAACTGGCCAATATTCCATAAAATGTCATGCTCTGTCTATGAACTTGGGGGAAGCTGGCCAGGGGTGTGGTTGCAGCTCAGTGTCAGGCCAGGCATCAGTCAGTGGGTGGTGAGCAAATTGCATTGTGCATCACTCATTTTGTATATTATTATTATAATTAGCAGCAGCATTATCGTTATTATCATCTCTTCCTTTACTGTCCTATTAAACTGTGTCTACCTCAATCCACAAGTTTGACTTTTTCTCAGTTGTCCCCCCATTCTCACTGGGGAGAAGTAGGAAGGAGGAGCCAGCAGCTGCCTGGTTCTGTGGTGCCAGCTGGGGTAAAACTGGATATACATGCAGCAGCAATTTGGTTTATCCATGAATCTGAGAAGCAGGAAGGACAAAAGCACTGGTGTGGCAAATGGGCTGATTGAGCCCTCAAATAAATTTCTACAGGCCTGATCCATAAAGGCAGCTAAAAGGGCTTACAACTTCCCAGTACAATCATGTTTGGTAAAAACATACCGCTGAGTACACTCTAAAGGCAGCTACATTCAAAGTCACTATGCTGAATTTCAAATCTTCAGTGAGATTAGACCTAATTGTTTGAAACAAGCAGGGAAGTACGAGGAGACAGAAGCTGAGAGAAAGAATGAAACTGGTACTTAAGAAAAAATATTCACAGCACATGAGTATCCAGATAATGTCATACACAATAGCTTCATATTGCAGAATGAGACAATTGTTCCTGTACAAATTCAGTGCAACTACTGTTGGAACAACATGTTCAGTTCTGTCCACCACGTTGTCACAAGATTGTCAACAGCTGGGAGGGAGGTTGGAGAAGTGCACAAGTGTGATTAGAGGGGTGAATATACTGATTTATATTGAAAGACAGAGATAAATACATGCAAGTATTAAGTGATAATCAGCTATAGATTGTAAGGATGCATGAGAGCAATCTGAAAATATTTGAAGGTAGGACAGAAATTATTTATCATAATACAAGGGAAGAAAACTCAGAAAGGTAAGATATAAATTAGAACTGTTACATTTAATATCATAAAGAAATTTTGGCCATGCAAAAAATGATTCCTGAGAAGTTAAACTATGAAGATTAGTTCCTAGATTAGTCAGAGCAGATGTTGTGACATTAGCTTTGATTTTAAAAAGCAGAGTGCACACAATGGACATAACTACTATATGTGAAAATGAAATAGAATGTGCAATGCTTCAACGTTTTCTTTTGTGGATTTTTGAGAAGCAAATGTGAAATAAAAAAAAATAAAATTGTAGAAGCTTATATTGAACTAAAAAAACCCAGAAATCTAAAACTGAGATTTACACGGAATCTGATTTCAAAAGTAAAATAGAAAAATCTTTTAACAGGACATTGATTATCTTGTCAAAATCTATTTTGACAGACATTTCAAACACAAGAGATAAAATGTAGAGACAGAGTCTGCATCAGAATTTAGTCTCACTGTCCACAGTGAGGATCAGATTGCTGTAGCAGTTTATCATTTTATTCTCTGCTATTTGTACTGAAAAATGCTTGACATATCAACACATGACTACATATCTAGCAAAGTGCTGTGCCTTTTCTGCAGCATTCCAGAGATTTTGCTAGCAGAGTAAATAAAGACTGAAGATAACTGCAGAATAATCTAAAAATATTTTCCATCTTGCAGTTTCATGCCCTGAGAAAGAATGTAATGAGAATATGACAATATGTAAATCTTCAGAATTTGTTTCCTCAAGAATGAAAATATAAGATTGTTATGGTCTCCTCCTGACTCAGGTGCCAGTACTAATGTCTTTTGCATCTTGTGCTAAATTATCATCAAAACCAATCTCTCCATCTATGAGATAACTCCTAAGTAATGGCCTAAGTATTGATTTACAGCCACAGGCATTTATGAGATTAGGAAAATGAACTTTACAGGGACCAATGTAGACTGTCACCAGAGACAGAGAGGTCAACAGGGACAGTGTGAGGAGGGCAGAAAGGACAGTGTCAGGAGTAGGAACCAGAGAAAGACAGGTGAATGCCATGTTTCTTAATCTTGTAATGGGAGATGATCTGGTTTTATTTTCTTTAGATCATTACTGGGAATATCATCCACACCACATGCACAGTGAGTTTGAGACCTTCGGAGACAATCACTTCACGGAACTGCAGAGTGTACAGCCACCCCAGCTGCAGCAGCTGTACAGGCACATGGAGATTGAACAAATGCATGTCTTGGATTCTGCCATCCCAACCACACACATTGGAATCAACCATCAGGTACAGTTACCACCCCTTACTTACAGTTTTGGGTGATAGTTGAAGGGTAAGGAAAATGCATCACTGAATGGACTGGACACTCTTATGGAAAGAGATTGCTGAAAATTATTACACAAGTTCTCACTGCAGAAGCACTTGATAGAAAATTCTTAATTCTCAGGGAAATTTGGTTTAAGCATTCTTTTTATCTGGATAATGAGGAGTCACGGTCCTCAAACTGTGACGAAAAAGATAATTGCATTTTGTGTAGGCTTTTTCATATTTCAAAATTTTGCTTAATTTGGAATGAAAATCAACTGTTTTGAAATTCTGCAGAGGAACTGGAGTTGAGAAGCTATACATTGTCTTAACAAGGGTATCCATGGCTACATTAAAGCATTCTTAGCCTCAAAGTAGTTCGAAAGTTTTAAATATTTCCAAACAACCCTGACAATTTTACATGACCCATACAAGAAATACTAATGAATGCAAGCTAGCAAATGTTTTTATCTGAAAGTAACTAAGCCAGACATAAGCCAAAATACATTGTCTTGCCTCTGCTCAGATTTTACATGAAGGCAGTTATGTCCCTGTAAAAAAAAAGATAGTTGTGTAGTCAAAGTAGTCACCGAAGTGCCAGTGAATTCTCCCTAAAGCTGAAATTATAAGGGGTACTGCAAAGACCCTGAGCAAAGTGAGCATGGAGATCGCTTTTAACTCTTGTTTCTACAAGAATACTCCCAAAGTCTTTACTGGGAGCAATAAGAAGGTTGGGTGATCTTGTGCTAAGGAGTTTCCCAAGGCAGGCAAGCTAAGTACAAGACAGAGAATGACTGAGAAAAAAAGCTGTTTGGTGCTTACAGTGTTGCATATAATGGTGCCATTGCCAAAGTTTTGTGAGAGAAACTGCATGCATGGAATTGTTATTTGGGGCTTCTTTGTTCAAAGCAAACTGTATACAAATACTGTCTTAATCAAAAGCAAATAAGGGAAAAAAATATAACTTAACACTGTCAACAAGAAACTAACTGCAAACTATCAGACTTCTCACCTACTGCTCAGAAAAAAATCAGGAATAGAATATAAGAGGTAGATGCAAACAAAGAATTAGGAACAGAAAGTTACCAATATAAAAAAGGCTTCATGGAACAGCAGTCTGTGGGAAGCTTCAAGTCGTTTCAGTTGCTCACTGCAACTGCTAACATGCAATGACCAACCGTTACTTGACAAAGGCAAAGAACAAAAATCAGACCCATTATGGATCTGTTGGAAGCAGCATAAAAAATAAGTGTTTCTGCTTATCCTCCTTTGTTCTACTCAGTTATCATCTTTGATTTCAGGACGAAAGGCAGAGAGTTAATTTTGCTGCATCTTTTGCTGAAGCATTCTCTGTCTCACCACATACTAAGCTGCAAAAGATGCTAATAGGTAAAATTTAGCACCATCCTCTTCTTCCTCACCAGCTGGTGATGTTTGGCTTTTTACTTTAATCTACAGTAGTTCATGCAGGTGGTATGCAGCATGTTCTGAGGTTCAGACTCTCGTGTGCCTCAGTCACAGTCCTAGGCAACACATACCATGGTCCAAAGCATTTTCAAAGAAACAGAAGCAGGAAGCAAGCTCTAATCCTCTGCTGAATTTGCCAGTTACTAACAGCACCCATGCTTGTCATGAAATATCAGAGTTACAGTTTGCAAATAAAGGAAGAAAATGCAAGGGCATTTCTCTAATTTTCTGTTGATATCACACTATTTTGTGAAATCCAGTTTGAGACTCAAACTATTTTTGAACAAGATTTCTTTAAAATGTTTGGTTACCTTGCCAACAGGTGATCTCACCAAATAATACATTAAAAAAAGAATAGCCATTCTGAAGGGAGAATGAAAGAAAAGGTTGGGAAACTGTGAAGAGCTTTAGAAAGAAAAAAATCACAGACGGATGACACAGACACCACAGACCCTGAGACAATATCAGAACACAGAAGCTTTTTTTTTTTTCCTTAAGCTTTCAGTCTCCAGAGCTGTATAGGTAACCTGGCTCTTTCAAACAACTACCAGGCTCTCTATGACTCCATGTGACATAGCTCTGGGACACTGTATGAATTATTTACACCTGGTTTCAAGTGTAATTGTAAGTGCAATCTGCAATTGCCCTTGCCTGTGAGACACCACTGCCCCTCCCTTGTCCACAGCGTTCTCCCACTGTCCTCCACCAGCCCCAGAGGAGCTGTTTCCTTACTCCCACACCACCCCCCAACTCACCCCAGGTTCCCACAACCTTCCTCTCTTCAGGGGCACCAATTTCTGTATCACTCCCCTGTAAGACATTGTCCCAGGTTCTCATTCCCCTTCCCCCTGGCAAAGTCTCTCCCTTCCTTCCGACCCCTGATGCCACAGCTCTCTCAACTGTAAAAGGCTGAAGGTGACTCTGTGGTGAGGGCTGAAGTTTCGCTCTTGGGGATCTGACAGGAAGCTTACACACACTCTTACCCAATCCTGGCCTTCCTCCAGCCAATCTGCCAACTCACTAACCGCCAGCTGCTGCACCCCAAAACCAGCCCTTTGCACACTCCTTATTGGGACATTTTAAGCTGGTGCAAAACTCATCTGAAAAGCAACATTCAGCAAAGCCTGACACGGGGTGGGTGGTATGACTCAGGAGCACCCACTCCCTACTTCAGTGCCTAAGGACCCTGGGAAGGGAATTGGGCTCGAGACATCCTTTCTGGGAGGAGGGAAGGAAGAGCCATTCAAAAGGTGCTCACTCTCCTGGACTATTGATCCGGCCCATTCAATGACAAACACATTTCACACGCTGCTGGGTTCGGGGCATATGGCTGGTTTACTTAACTGTGGAAATCAGACCTTACTCCCTGCCCCTCAGAATCGTGTTTCCCATTATTAAATAAGAAGCTGCAATAGTGCATGGCAACTGGTCACGTTCCCTAAGAAACCAGCCCGCAACTGGGAAATTACCGAGCTGAGGTATACTCCACACTGCTCCTGGCGAAACTGCTGGACAAAAGCTAATTCCACACCACCAGATTCCTGGCTTTGCAGATGAGAAATCCTCGTTAACTGGGAATTTTCTGGGAATTAACTGGGAATTTTCAGATAGACGCTTAGGAAAAGAGAATGTGAGCCAGTATGATGTATCCTTTATATGCTCAGGCTATTTGCCGCCTCGCAAGGGAAACTCGGGACAGGAAGCTGACAGACCCATGTGATCTCATCTCCAGAGCTGGATGCAGTCCTCTAGGGATTCAGTGTTGTCGGAAGGTACTATGCCTGAGAGGAAGAGCCAAAAGTCAGAGCCAAAGCCAGTCAAAGAAGCTATCTTAGAAGTGTTCAGCACTTTCAGATTTAAAAGACTAGCTCCAGAAGGTCTGTGTTAGAGAAAAAAGTTTTCCCCAAAACTGCTGTTTTACACAGGCGATAGGCAACAGGGATCAGAATATCATTAGGAAGAATGCTGGCTTTGGGGAGGTATGGGGAAAGGGAGGCAATATCACTTGTATAGGATATAACATATGTGAAAGTTCTGACCTTCACAACCTTGTTCCTGCTTCCCTCTTGTAAAGATGTATCTTTGTGCATGTGAGTGGACTGCTAGCAGGTAGTTGCATGGTATTTATTATAAATGTTGACAACTAGTATTTACTATAAATGACACTCGGTATTACATTAAAAAATCTAATATAGCTCTTAATTTCTCCCCCCTTTTCTCTGTAATTCTCTCTGCAACACTTCCATTTTTTACCTCAATGCCCACCTTTCTATCACCTCCTTCTCCCTTTACAACTGTTTTCTCCCAAAGATGTCCTACTTGCCCCGGATGTGCTTACAGTACTCCTCTCCGCCGCAGCCCAGTTCTGATGAGGAGGACATAGAGAGGCAGAGCCCTCCACTAGAGGTATCAGATGGGGAGACTGATGGTGTGGACCCTGGGCCTGGAATTATGCATGGAGAAACAGGTCAGTCAAGAGAGATTTCACCAAGCTACCTGCTGAGCAGCTGTTATGTTATGATGATAATGAATAAAACCTGTAGAACTACTGTGCTAGTAATTTATCCCACTGCCAAAGCTTCGCTTTCCCTGACTCCTTGCACTCTCATGTCCAAATCTTTCATGAACATCACTGTGTCTGTGTCTTGAATCTAATTTCTTCATGTAGTCCCACTTCCTCCTCCCTTGCCTACCTGGGCTTCCTGACTGGAAATGTCTTTTGCCATTTCTACTCCAATTTTCAGTAACAGATGGAAAAATCAAGACAAGGTCAAAGAACTGATTTAAAAAAAATATTTCATTGTCTGCTCAGTACCTGAAAGTCATTTTTTTGTGTAACCTGCTTCCAAATACTTTCAGATTAGC
Organism: Heliornis fulica; assembly: GCA_013399135.1. Lineage (NCBI taxonomy): Eukaryota > Metazoa > Chordata > Aves > Gruiformes > Heliornithidae > Heliornis > Heliornis fulica. The sequence goes on along the minus strand of VXBZ01011558.1, from coordinate 663,719 downwards.
AGTGTTTTTCAGTTAGCTTCAAATTAGCAAATTAATTTCAAAACAAGGCTTTTACCTTTGAAATTCCCTATTCTTGTCTTTTCTTCTTGGTGCATTTCTCCACCTTATCTCCTCACAGTGTAACACTGTCTATTCTTATAAATGCGGCAAACTGTGTAAGTTACGTGTCTGACAAGATAGCTGAAGCAGTTTTATGAATTATATACCTTCTGCTGTTTGACCTGGAACTACATACTAATCCTGATGCTCCAATGCCTGTCTTCCCTGACTGACACAGGCAGCAAGAAAAAGATACGTCTGTATCAGTTCCTTCTGGACCTTCTTCGCAGTGGAGACATGAAGGACAGCATCTGGTGGGTGGACAAGGAAAAAGGTACTTTCCAGTTTTCCTCCAAACACAAAGAAGCATTGGCACATCGCTGGGGCATCCAGAAAGGCAACCGCAAGAAAATGACCTACCAGAAGATGGCACGGGCTTTGAGAAACTATGGCAAGACAGGGGAGGTCAAGAAAGTCAAGAAGAAGCTGACCTACCAGTTTAGTGGAGAGGTGATGGGAAGGGGGGTCACTGATAGGAAGCATTATCCTCACTGAGGCCATGGGACCCTAAGCAAGAAAAATATTCAGACCTCCTGGCTGGATACCAGCAGAGGAGATGGACGCATCTTTCTCTTTGCTTCCTGTGCCCCCTTCTCTGCCTTTAAACGGCCTTTACCGTCAGATGTTTCTGGTACGAATTCCCTTCTTCAGCATCTGAGAAACCTAAACGAGACAGAATTCTTTGCTTCCATCCTACAAGTTGGACAGTTGGGAAATTTAAACCATGTACAAATATATTATTGTCAGGAAAATATTTTTTTGATTGTATTGTAACTAAAGAATACGGCTGATGAAGTTGTGCCTTCAGAGGTGGTGCGGTGTCATTCATAGTGACACTGCATTAGCTTACAGCTTTCAAACTAGCATTAATACAGGCTCTGCCGCACCTCTCAAAGCTAGAGAGAAGTTTGCAGATCTTGTAATGATACTCATTCTTTTAAATAGTAATAACATGTACATATTTAATAAAATTTGATATAATGAAGTTCTGGTGTTTGTGCAGTAAATGATTACTACACAACTGATTCTCATGTGCATTCAGCTATGCAGATACAGCTGATGTACCTGAACAAAAAGGACACTGTTACAGGGCCTTATCCATCTGTCACAACTTCTACATTTTCTTAGAAATGTCATCAGTGCTGTAAAACTAAGTAACAAAGATAATAGGTGAGATACTGTGAGAGACTACAGTCCTGAAGTAATTTTTAAAATGCATATATGTACACATATATCTCCATCATTTTTAATGTGTAAATCAAACACTGCCAGTTGAATAATTTCTATTCACTTATACCAGGAGCAGCATGTATAGCCCTATCCGGTTTAGAACATAACAACCATGTTCTTCTGTGGTTTCAGTCATTTTCCTGCTCCTGTTTTTTCCTCTTGCTTGCTTACCTCCACAGTGATAGCTTGATTTTAGCTTATGAAACATTCTGGAAAATACATTGTATTTAATCATGTCTTCGCAGAATTTTAGTACCACAGGTTTTCAAGCTTTTACCTCTAGATTTTAGTCCCTACTGTAAAAATTGATAGTAACTAATAACAACTGCATTGTATAGTTTACACTCAAAATGCAAAATAAAAGATAATTCAGAATCTGAGATACCATGGTAAAGTTAACCAATATATCTGAACACAGAAAAGAAAACCCATCAAACAACACCAATAAAATTCTAATTTTAAATTCTGACATTATTTAACGTATCTCAACTGTGCTTAAGCACTCAGAAATCAGGAAATACCACGATTCTTCCAAAAGAAATGAGGTGTAATGAGCTAGGTCAAGAATGAAGAGAATGGTTTTGTTGAACACTATTAAAATGTAGTAGAGCATGCCAAGCATGGCAATTTGGAAGTTGTAACTAAGTAAGCTTTTCAGAGCTTGCTCCTTACTGAAACCAGAAATAGTTGAAAGTGATGAGCTTCTTACCGACCTGAGTTCTTGAAATTATATCTAAATATAGTCAGTTTTATCTGCACTAAAAATCCCACTATGGAAGTGAAAAGTCTGGTGACATCACTAGGCTACAGTGTCTCCTTGGAGCCAAACAGAAAGCAGCTTCTGCTTAAAAAAAAAACAATAGAATTTAGTGCTTCTCAATTCTTCTTCCCAGTTCATGAACACAATAAAAATATCACTGTCATAAACTATCTGAGAGTTATAACTAGGTGGGGGCTTCAGAATTTTCTCTGTTCAAGGTGAAAATAATAAATAGAAATTATAATTCAGTCATAGAAAAATCTTTCAACCCGAATTTTAGTTACTGTTCTTTGAGTATATTCTCCTAGGCAAATATTTTAAATTCAGTTTGGGGTCTGATATGTCAAAGTTATAAAAAAATTTCAGAAGAGATTTTGTTTCTAAAATTGTACATAAGAATTTACTTCCTATAAAACACAATGTAAACTCACTAGATTAGACTCATATAAACCATATTGCAGTTGTAGGATGGAAGCCAAAAGACATTGAAGATAGCTCTCACAAGACTAGAACAACACTCAACATTGACTTAATCAGGGTTCTTTCAATGCTGAAGTAAAAACAGGACCTTTTCTGCTTAGTATTGATGATGACTCTCCACCACTGACCTGCTACTAGAAAGACATGAAAGACATTTTCCCTCATCAGACTTGCAGACCTGGTATTCAAAAAAACTAGAGAATCAATTTCTGTCTTAAAAAAAAAAAATCTTTATCACAAACGCAGCTTGAAAAGCAGAACTGATCGTTCTCTCACCCTATAATATGGAGAAGGATAATCTCCTCTGCCAGGAAAACTGTGTTGGATGAAAAGGACTAACTGGTAAGCTGAGTTTAAGATATCACAAAAGCCATTTCAAGCTTGTCAAAAAGCTTTCTTAGATCAGAGAGGCATAGTTTTCCATTTTCCTAGCAAGTCTGACATAGAAAACAACTAGATACTGGGGAAATATTACAAAATATTACAAAACCAACATTTATGATAGAAATAGCAAGAGTCTTCAAACGAGTGATTTGAGCACCTGGCATTACTATAAAATATTATGTTAGAGCAGCTACTTGTAATTCAGCTGAAGAATTTGCATTTTACATTGATTTTGGCCACAAGTAACATGAAAATGGAAGGATCTGAGGAAAAATATTTATGAGGGCAGTATTATTTATAATTAAAGTATTTTTTAAAATACTATTGAACGAGCAGGTTTAAATTTTTTTATCTCCAAAGCCAAAATCTTTTTCTCTTCCTCTTGTTAATACTTTGAAATACAGTTTCTAAAAATATTCCCTCCCCATCTGTTTCTGGTTTGGTTTTTCATCTGTGGCATCAAGAATCTGAATAATCATGTGTTGCAGCTGTGAAGGAGACCAAATGATGATGCTTCTCCACCGCAGTATGGTTTGTATCCTATCCAATCAAACTGTTCCAGAGATGAGGCTGTCTAATCAAGCTGAATTATCGCCTTTCAGTGGCACATGGAAGCAGAGGCTCTTTTACTGTTTTAGGGAAAAATACCAGAATTAATGCGACAAAAATCACTGTTTCAGGAAAATTACAGAGAGCAAGCATTCCCTTTCCTCTGAAAGTGGCCAAGTACCAGACAGCCAGACGTGCTGTGAAAAGGTAGGTCAAGTCATTATCTGGAGAGATGACTCACAATTAGCACAAGTTTATTGGAACGTTTCACAGCCCACTCCTGTTACAGGCCATCAATCCTCTTTCAAAGCAAACATTCCTATTACAGCTGGATATTCAATTTACTTTAGACATTTGCAGCCTGCTTGTAAAAACCCATCAGCTTTATTAGCTGCAGACTAGTTCCTAATCAACTCTTGTGGAAAGATACTATTCAGAAAACTATTGCTGAGCTAAATTCAAAATACTGAGCTTCCTACAATATTTTTGACTCCTTCCAGTCACACATGAGATGTGTAAAAGGTAGAAAAAAATGCACTGCTTATAATTATTTACAGAGATAGCATGTATATATATATTTAATTCCACTGAAACAGAGTTTTAAACATTTGTCATGGTTTAAATCTGGCCAGCAGCTAAAAAAAAGTCAAACAGCCGTACACTCACTCCCCACCCTCCTCACCCTTGTGGGATAGGGGAGAGAATTGAAAATGGAAGAAAAAAAAAAAAAAGAAAAAAAAGAAAAACCACCTCATGGGTTGAGATAAAGACAGTTTAATAGGACAGAAATGAACAGTAACAATAACAATTATACAAAACAAATGATGGACAGCACAATTTCTGACCACCTGAAGACAATGCTCAGTAAGACCTTGAGCTGCCCCACCTCCTAGTCACCTCCAGTATATGCAGCATGACATCATGTGGCAAGGAATATCCCTTTGGTCAGTCTTTGTCAGCAGTCCTGGCTGTGTCCCCTCCCAGCTTCTTGGTCACCACCCCACCTTCTAGCTGACACACCAATACAAGAATACAAAAAGTCCTTGACTGCTTTGATGAAAGCATCAGTGTGTTATCAACATTATTCTCATTCTAAATCCAAAACACAGCACTACGCCATCTTCTAGGAAGAAAATCACCTTTATCCCTACCAAAACTAGGACATTTCTAGATCTGAGCTGCTAATCACCTACATCAGACAGAAATGCAGTTCTAAAGGTGCTATCATTTGGTTTTGCCTGATGACTCTTACTTATTGAATCCCCCAAACTTCCTGAAAACTACATTATATCTATATCCATAAATCCATATATATCTCCTAGTATATTTGCTGGGTTGTTTCAATTGTTTTGTTCGTTTTTTTGTCTTCTCTTTCATTAAACTCTATCTCCATACTCTCATTTTGAGATCCACACACTGCCAGAGTCTTATAAGCTGTATTTGGCTTCATTTTTAATTACAACAGATATTATGCTGTCATTTATCAGTTGTTTTACCTTCAGTAAACTTTCTGCCTCAGTTTAATTTTTCTATTTGTATCCCTTAATTTTTCTTTTTTCTATCTCTTCCTAAGTTCTTAATTCAAATCTGCACAACAGAAGACACTTCACAATCATCAAGCTTAATTAAAACTACAGTGCTGACTTAATAACATGCACATATATTGCACAACAGTTCAGTTTATTAACTGTACTGCCCTAATTTTGCTTACACTCTAACTGCACATTGTCACTGATGACAATATAAGTATTGCATCATTGAAAGGCCCAGAACAATATCTTCTTCATGGGAATTCCACTCCCATTTATTTAAAATGTATGGATTAATTGTAGAAAAGACTATGATATGACACAGATTACAGTATTTTGTGGGTACCAATTCCATGAATTGTGTATTAACTTCCTATCTCACAACCTTTCCTTGTTCTAAGAAATGCTTAAATAAGTTTTACATAATTTTGCATGCCCGTGTTCCTAAACCAGTAAAAATATACTTGTAATAAACAAAGCTACTGCAATGAACTCACTAATCTCATGCTACAGTCAGGTAGACAAAGCTTTGCTCTTCGAAGCAAGTGTAACTCCTCTATAACTTCACAATGTTTCACCACTCCCCTCTAACACACAAATCTGCGTGTTGCAGTTTGGTCCGTTCCGTTGAATGCGTGGCATTGGGGGGGTCTGTATATAACCCAAGTCATCAGAGCCTTATTCCAAGGCCTGGGGAACGTGACCTTCTTGCAAAGAACAGGGAAACATCAGTAGGCTGCAGATATTCTTACTCAGAACTCATCTGTGTCTGCTTTGGCCCCATTATTTCTTTCGCAGCACCTCACATCACCACACAGCATCACAGAGCAACTTAGATCAGAAGGGACCTCTGGAGGTCACCTCATCTGATCCCGTGCTCAAAGCAGGCCAATGAGATCAGGTTTCCCAGGGCAACTTTCTTTACCTTCTCTGTTTCTTTCCATTCTCTTCACTCATGCAGCCACATCCCCCTTCTTCATGCCTTCAGTTCCCCACAGAGTTACTTTTTACTACTGGGCAGTCAAAGCATACGTGAGAATGAGCAGAGCAGTCTATGGACAGGAGGAGAATGAGGATGTGGTAGAGCAGATAAGGTTTAGCAGGAGGTGGTGGAGGAGAAGGAAGGGTGGGAGGAGGTGTTGGGGAGACCAAGGTTATGCAAAGGATTGGGGAAGCGGCTTTGTGGTAGGAAGGAATGCAGTTTCTGTGCTTTAAGGGCTACCACTGAGCTTTTGTTTTAACTCCCCAGGAGCAGAGCAGCAGTGCTCTTCATATGTGAAGCCCTTTGACCACTGGCTCCTGGGTGCAGAATGCTCCAGCGCCTCTGTTTTATGCAAAGTGAAGAATGTTTGGGTGCTGAGATGGGCATTTGCATATACAAATGAGTTTGGTTTTCTTTTCAATTTAAGTAACTGATTTTCTGAGTTTTAAGTGTTAGCTTTTAAAAACATAATTCTAGAATTATTCTCCAGTGCTTCTTCCACCTTTTCCCCATCCACAAACACTCTGTACTCTTCTTTGCCAGTCCCAGCTACCCAGTCCCAGCTCAACATTCACTGTTGCTCCATCTCTAGACCCAGCTGCCAGATGCCTCCCTATATAGTAGATCCCAGCTGCTTTATTCTCAATGTCAGGCTGCAACTTGTGCCAAGCCAGTCTTATTTCTTCCTCTTACACCAACTTTTCTCATGTGCCTCCAGTCAGCTTCTCTTTATGAGAATGGTTCTCAGTTCCAATATATTTGTTCAGCCATTTATAGTTTTCCCATCCCACATCCTCTTACAGTTTTAGTCTTATCACCTACTGACTCCAAGTCCTCTTCCCTCCCTCCAACTTGTATCCCACCTCCGCATTCGATATTCTTGTCTTTTGAGGATCCATTTCAAACCCATCCCACAACAGCTAGCCTCAATTTTCTTCTCCTCACCTGTACCCTTCAATCACATATTTTTATTTCCTTGTTCTGCTTTACTTGGCATGTTCCTTTCTTCCTCTAATGGTCCAATTCTTTGCCCCCCACAGCACTCCCCTCCATTTTGTATGCACCTGAGGGAGGTGCTATTTGGAGGACAGGACATACATGCTACATGCTTTTAGTTTAGGTGTGGGGATTCAGCCCAAGCTCCACAGTAGCTCAGACACAAATGCAGAGAAAATTCTGCTGCCCCCTACACTTGCACCCAATAAATAAAGTCAAATGTCTTCAGAGGATAAAATCTAGAAAGATCCCACAGAGCACATGTAGACTGCATTTTTTTTTTCTATGGTCTATAATATGGAGCAACTCAGATTGGTTATCATGAAGCCAGTTGAAATACACCCCTGAAATGAAAGCAAACTAACTGTCAAATGTCCAGAAAGATTCTAAATATGGGGTGTAAAGTACAGAGATACAAAATGATCGTGCAGAGGGAAGCTTGAACAAGCAGGATCGGCATTACCCAGAGCTCTTGAGCCCTGGTAAACACAAATTCAGTCAGCAAAGCCAAATGCCTCTACACTGTACACACACACACACCCCTCCCCTGACAAAAGCAGTTTCAAAAGCACAAAGGAAACAGCCTGCTTGGTTTGGTGAGTGCAGCACTTAAGTGAATGACTGCTGCTGGACCTGTGCTCTGCACCAAGCCAGCCCAGCTATCCCACCAGTCACACCAGTAAATCTGCTGCACTGGAACCAAGAGTTAATTTTACTACCTTATCCCCAGAAACTACTGAATGGTGGAGGAGGTGATATTTTCACAAGAAAACTAGGAGGCAGAAACACAAATAAACAGAGACAAGAAATCAAGTGGCATGACAGAAACTAAAAGCAAAAAAGCTCCCCAAAGTAAAAAAGTAATATAGAGATTTTCCATCAGGATAGCTACATTTGGGCAAAGTTGTAACCATCTAAAAACATATTTTAATAGGAAGTTGGATACTCTTATCAGAAAGAGATGCTGCTAACTTTGTCTATAAATAATAAATCACTGGGTTTCTCTTCATAAGCCGTGCTGCAACTCTTCACAATCAGGAAGATGCATCACACGACCTATCACTGCAGGCCACCTATTTCTGTCATGTTTTAAATTGACTTTGAGCTACACTATGAAAGTCTGAGGCATGAAACAAGAATTTCAAGCTTGCAAGATAATTCCTCTGACAAAAAAGGACATAATTTCCCCTCTCACTCATCTTTTTATAAAAGCACCAGAGACATTTACTGTGTGGCTTCCCTATGCTAGAACGTAATTTTCATTTGAATATAGGATGAAACTTCACACACTTTCTAAAAAATTGTCTAGTGTTGTCTTGCACTGGTAAGTAGTATCACAATCTACCACACACCTATTTTGGGCTAATGTAGCCATCGCTATCATATATTTTATTTGCATAGCAGTCTTGTTATTAAAACTGACTAAATAAATAAATAAATGTAGAAAGTGCTAGAAAAAGCTTACTATTACAATGATGCTGCCCCCTGGTAATCAGAAGTGTAATAGCAGAGAAAACTTTTTATTTTATTCTGCCTTGAACATGCAGGCACAATTTTAAATAATATTTAAAATCACAAAAACTGCAAAGTTATAACTGGAATAGATTAATTTCCCTGCACCACACTGAATAATTGTTGTACCTTTGTTTCATTGTGGGATAGAGGTAACTCATAGTCTCTCCCAATTAAACAATTCTGAATCTTGGAAAGTATCTATGGAGAATAATCAGCTGTGGGAATGACTCACTACAGTGCTTGAATTAAATATGCCTGATTTTGAGCACACAAGGAGTCAGAATTAAGTCCACATTTTAAGTTATTCATGTCCTCAAGTATCTTGCTGAATTAAAACTATACCACTAAATGTTTACATAAAGAATGAAATCTATAATGAGAAGATACTGCATAGATAAAATGAAATCCTGAGGAAAGAGATACAAAGAAAATAAGATGTCAGGTTTTGTCACAGGAGGATAATCTATTAATGAAAAGGAAAATGCTACAACCACATTAAATAGGAATATTTATTTAAACGGAAAAAAAACCCACCCCAAAACCAAACATATAAAAATTGAGAAACATGACATGTATTGGCAAAAGGTTCCCAGACACTTATGAGACTCCATAGCTCAAGTCTAATATTGTTTCCAAATATCTGTGGTAAACAAGCAGGAGAGAGTGAAAAACAGAATAAACTTAGTTACAAGATCCCAGAAAGCATCACTGGGATGAACCCAGATGATGTACTTGCCACGTCCGAAAAGAGATGCAGAGTACTTAAGCCACTGTCTCTTAGCATTCCCAATGTGTTAGATATGTGTTATCCCGTATTTAACCACCCCGCGGCTCTCAGTTCTTGCTTTGGAACACCTCCTACTGGACACACGCAGAGAACAACTACAGGCTCGGAGTATATGATAAATAATATAGTGGTCTGCATTTTAACAAGTTTGTATATAGGTATGTATTTCCTTTAATCCCATAAAAATGGGTTTCTTTCAGCTTACACTAATTTAGTTAATGATAATAAAGGCCGATAGTGCTAACTGTAGGAAAGAGCCCTTCAGAACAGAACAATCTTTTGAATCCAAATCTACAAAGCATGTCAGCATATCATGCATTTTAACGAATCAAGAACATCAGAATGTAGCACATAGGCTTGCAGTAAAAATAACAATAATCTACTAACAGGTGAGGGACAAAGGATGAAGTAGCAAAAGTAACTTCTCTAGGCAAAATGATTCCTGAGGAAGACGAGCATAATCTGATGGCAATTGCAAGAGGCTCATGTTTAAATGCTGCAGAAGTGACTTCAGAGTCAGGTAGTTTTCTGTGTATGGATTATTTCTGTGTATGGATTATTTCAAAGACACATACTAGATAAGCACCTAAGGTGCAAAGAAGCATGGCTCTGATCACAGTCAGGATAATATAATATTATATCATAATATTAATATAATGTATATTCCATATATATTATATATGGATAATTCATATAGGGTGCTGGGTTTTTTTTTCCTTTCTCCTTATCGATTCATGGCAGCTCTGCTGCCTGTGGCCTCCACTGCCTAAGGTAGCAGGGAGACAACTCTTTTCCCGTAAGTGATCTGGATGCCATTCCAAAGGCATGTTGCGAATCAGCTCTGGAGAGAGGAGGAAGTCAATGGTACAACTCTACCAGGGAGAAATATTTAAGAAAGAAATAGTGATCTTCACTAGTCAAGTGACAGATATTTCATACAGTGGAATCCAAGCCCTCTGGAAGAGTTCAAAGCAAAGTCAAAAGTTCCTGGCTCTCAGTGGAATGCCTCAGACACAGTATATTAGGTCAAAAACATACCATACTCACTTCTGCTCTACTAGAAACAGAGGCAACAAAAAATGTACATAGGTGACATCCTCCCCATCTTCCTCACTCATATGTGAAAAATTCAGGGGAAGAGGAGGAAGTATTTGCCCAAAATCAGGAGAGGTAGCAGCAGACACTCTTGCTTGTTCACATATTCCCTATCAGCCTCTTCAGAGAGTCAGATGTGAAAGACAGACACAAAGTACAATGACTGATGGGCTGCCTGTGCACTCGTTTGTTCTGAACTTCCTGACAAAAGCAGAAAACCTTTAGATTAAGGTTTTTTTACAGTCTAGTAAAACTGGAAAAACTGGAAAACATGGTTAAAAAAAAATTCTTTCTTCGATATTAGTTGTAGCTAAAATGTGCTAAATGCTTGAGCTACAGAGTTTCTCAGGTAAAGAGCAAAATTCAAAATGAGACAGGCAAAAGTGACAAGAAAGGGATATGCCACAAAGTTGATACAGGGATAATTGTCCACAGTTACTACTTTGACATATGTCAAATATAAGAATAAATAAGAAGCAATGACTAGAGAATGAAATAGCAATGCTAGAGTAGTTTTCTAGGAAGATTTCCCTCAGACCTTTTCTATATAATTAAGCAATATTGAAACTTCTAGAGGCATCTTATAGAACCTTGGAACAAGTTTTTAAATGGTACCTAAATGATTTTCTTTTTTTTTTTTTTTAAAATCACTAATTCTCAAGAAATGTATGCTGCAGACCAAGTGGGTGGATGGGGAGGAAGGACTGAAACTATTTAAGTAGTGTCATGCTTTCTGGTTGTGACCATAAATGTCAGTGATGTGTAAGTGTCTCTGAAAAATAGAGTTCCTTCCTGAAGGTTCACATTTAGTTCTACAAATACAATCAAAACGGGGATGCTGTTCAGTTCTGGCCCAGTTATAACAGTAACGAAGTCTGAAACAGGTAGAAAGAATGCAAGTAGATACATACTTAGACTAAGGACCTAGTTTGCTGAATGTGCTATGAACGTGGCAGCATAGGAATTCTTAATGCAGCACAGACATGAAGCTGGAAAATGTACTGCACACATGTGCGACATCAGCTTGTAGTCTGGTTTATATGAGCAGACCAGTGGTAGCCAGTCTTGAGTGGTTTGAGCTCTCTGGCTCCTGGAACTTGGCTATATTTATCCCTGCTGATGTCGCCTGTCAAGCGTGTCCTGCTGTCGATAAGGTGCCGTGGTTGAAAACAGCGGAGGATCAAGGGGGAGGAGCAGGATGGGGGCTTCCACCAAGTGTTTCTTTAGGGGGTCTCAAAAGCCCTGCAGTTTCATTCCTGCTTAGCTCAGACCCTGCTTTCTAGACACAACTGGGATCTTCATCAGAAAAAAAAAAAGGGAAGATGCCAGAGCCTGCAAAGAAAACAGGTAAGGATCATAGCTGACAGACAAAACAGTTTGACAGAGAAAAATGTGAATTGCTTCTGTATGGTAGAGAAAAGAGATGTCTCTGTAGAAAAAAAAAAAAAAAAAAAAA
>VXBZ01011558.1:590818-651778 GCA_013399135.1 Heliornis fulica | reverse complement strand
CCAAAAACCAAACAACTAAAAAAAGCAAGGGAAAAAGAGGTGGTATTTTATTAAGTTATAAATATGAGATATTGAGTGATACTGCAGAGAAATCAGAAACAAGTTTGGCAACCCCCAGTTACCTAATTTTCTCAAGCAACTTTGGATGAGGAAAGAATAGAGATGAAATGCATTTAATTCTCAGATTCTATTAATTTCTCATTTCCTTCCCCAGTCACCTTTAGGACTCTGACAGAGGCTTGCAGTCTCTCTCAGCAAGTCAAGGAGTATTAGCCTCTGCTGATTTTTTGTTTGTTTTTCCCCTGGTAATTTCAAGGAAGTATTATCTGTTAACTATGATGGTATTTGTTAGTGTTAGAGTGATATCTCTGTGAAAATGAGAGCAAATGAAACCTGGTTCAGAGCTTATTCTTTCTAGTTCTTCTAGCTAGTGAAAGTAGAACTCTAGGGAGAAAAGAAAAAAAAAAAGACTTTACTGTAAAGAATGTATTCACTCACCCCCCTTCATCTTTTCCCCTTGAGCCAAAAGATAACTAGCCTTTTACAGAAAGACAGAAGGTTTCCTGGTTACAGAGCCTTGTGCAAGTCCTGCCCCATTAGAAAAACATCAGGAAAATATTTCAGATTTAAGAAAGTTTTAATTTAAAATTGGGAAACAGAGGCTGCTCACATAGGAAAGAAGGAGAGGCCTAAGATGGGGTGCAAAGTGCAATGAATCTATTTGAGGAGGAAGAGAGCCTGGCAAACAGAGGAGAATTTAGCTTCAGAATATCTGTGTGTGGGTAAAGGAAGATGTCTCAGGAGCACTTGTGTCCACAATTATGTTTGGATAAAAAAGCTGTCAAAAACCAAAGTGGCAACTGTTTGAAAAGTGCACACATGTCCAATACACAGGAGAAAATGGTACTAAATCTGGGACTGTTCCACTTGTAGTGCTTTCACTTTACAGATGGCAGTGCATCCCCAGAATCACTACTGCCTGAGTGTGCAGAACAAAGCATATACTTTTTTACTAATGTGTAGTTTCCAGAGCTAGGCAGTAACAGCTGTGGATACTTATGAATCTAGGCCTTTGTGCTGTGCAAAGGACTGAACAGACATCAGTCTCCTGTTAGGCTGGTCAGCGGGAAAACCTCCCATGGTCACCACAACAGAAGAACTTGTTAAGAAAAAGCTTCATTTTGTCCAAAATACTGAGAATTAGCTTCTGCCAGTGGCAAAGCACAAATCCAGCCTGTATCTTCCACTAAGAACTGCAAAGCACTTAAGCATGACTAACTCCAACAAGAATCTTTATGTTTCCTCTCTATAGCTCTAAAGCAAGAGTAGTGTCACAAACACTTCAATTTTATCACAGCTATAACATTTGATGTCCTTAAAGCTGCAATTTCTGAAATCAGATGGCAGTAGAATCATATAAAAAAGAAGTATATAACATATATATATGGTTCATTCATAATAACATTCTATTTTTAAAGACACATGATTTTTCAGATTTATTGAAATGCCTGATGCTTGTGATTGACAATGCTGGCAAAAAGAAATAAGGTAAAGTAGGCAAAATTTGATAGTGTGATTACCTAGGCGTTGTGACTTTTACTTTCTAATAGTTTAACTGCCTGTAAATGAACATTTTCATTCCCTGTGGATGAGAAACAACTTCTCTGCCTGTTAAGATGCTTGCCTTCACTACCTAGTTGTGGAGAGAAAAATCTATTCCAGCTTATTTCTGCAGAGAAATCTAACAGGTGTCTAACATCACTAGTCCTACACATTTCTTATGAACAAAGCAGCCCAAACACAGTGATTATCACAGCAGGGGGAGGAAAAGATCTTATTACCCACTCTGACTGAGACAGAACCAGTCACATGCCCCATTACTTCTGGAGGGGATCTTGTCATTCTTCCAAGAGACATTAATCCCTTTGGTTTTCTATTTCGTATTGTTTATATGGTTCAAGTCATCTCAATACGGGATCATGTTGAGCACAATATCAGGAGGCCTGAATAATCACCCAAAAATTCATACTTGTACAAACTACAATTCTTACCTTTCAAATACCATAGTTAGAATACTGAAGAACCATCAGAGATCTTAAGTCTATATTACTGAAATTTAGGTTCCTAGAGTTTAGGTAAAGGAAAATACTGAAAGATAGATATTCTTGAGGTTAAGGCATTGCCTTATTTATTTACAGAATACCAAAAGAACTATTGTAGCACTCCAGAAAATCTATACATTCTTCAAGAGCAACTAGATTCAGAAGTCCTGTAGCAATTTAATGTCAGAGCAAATGATCAAACACTGAAAACAGTTTTTAAGGGTTCTGTAGCAAAACCTTTATGTTCTTCTCCCTTAGATTTAAACATTTCATAATTAATCTCTTTTCAAATGCTTTTTTTAATTTTTATTGCTTTTTTTGTTGTGACAATTCAAAGAGGATATTAAAAGGAAACAGGTGAGCTTTTAAACACAAAATCTAGTAGATAAATGGGATATGTGTGTATTTCCCATTAAGCAGTATGAGTAGTCTGAGAGTACTCACCTTCTCTGAAAAGCAGATAATTTTTATTTGCGTATTTTGGGATTAAGGAGTCTAAATTTTTTCAGTTCACATTAGGGAATATTATCAAGGGCTTATAATTAGCCTGCCTTATAAGTACACAGAGGCTTTCAGCATTAATAATAGTAATAATCAATGTTGCATAAGGGAGAGTATACTATATCATTTTAGTTTGAATATAACATCTTTTTTACATTTGCAAGCACCTAGCACACTACTGCTCTATGATAATGACATTCTGTGCACTACAGTAATGAAAAAATAAACATCATCATCAACTAGGCATTTTTCTCTTTTGTAAGTTTCAAAGCAAGCTGAACAATATTAACTCCATTTCACAGAAAGTATGATAGATGCACAGAAAGAGATGTGACTGTGCTTGATGAAACTATTCTTCGCCTATTGCTCATATTACAGGAATTTAAGGTCTCAGCTGCTGAAGTAGGCAAGGAATGATAAGATTGAGTAGTTCAATAGCTTCTGGAGCATGGAACGATTAAGCTTGTAATTGCAAGAAGCCACTTAGGTCCTGACTGGGGAATGTGCAGCATCTTTATATAGTTCCTCAGTAAGGAATTTACAAGCTCCATTACTGAAGTCTGCTTATCCAGTTTGGCTTTTAACTCAATGGGAAAGCAAATGGTGTAAAAGGAAATCTAGATGCCAAGCATAAGCACTGAAGCAAAGATACTCAATCAACACCAAGCCTTAACAAATTAAGGAATTCCAAAAGCTAATACTACTTTTGTAATATTAAATACATTGGCCAGATACATATTTTAATACCAAATACACAGAATGTGCAGTAAGTCACATACTTCAGATAAACTTTGAAATTCAGCTATATTAGAAAAAGGTTTTCACCAAATGTTTGTGATTCTTGACAAGCCAAATTATTTAGAGAATGTGGCTAGATACTGAAACTGTTCAATTTATTTAAACATTATTTTTAAATGTCATATCTTTTTTTTCCTAACAATAGGAAATAACAATGTCTCTTCTTCTAATACTGCCTTTTATACTTATTAGGCTTCCAACTAAGTACTTAGTAGCTACTAACAATTTGATGCTGTACAAAAAAGCAGAAAAACAGTCTCTGCGTCAAACCACAAAATAAAAGCCCAGTAAATAGATAATTCAACAAAAGAGCAGAGGAAATAATGATTAGTACAACAGATAGTGACCTGGGTGGTAGCTTAGCCATTTTCTAGGTTTTTGCATAGGTGAGTATTAAAAAGGTTTGAAGCAGAAGAGTAAGTTAGGTTGATGGTGGATTTTAAGGAGATTGCTTCAAAGTAGGTCAAGAAAGTAAGGGAGAAAGCATGAAACCACTAGTATGAAGTTTGAATAAATGACAGCAATAGGAAGGCAGAACAGTAGTTTTATTGGTGAAAACAGTGAAGGAATTATTTTTACTTGAGTTACTTTGTTCTGGTTTAATTTGGCCAAAATCAAATTTATTTTATGTCTTCAGTCTCCTGATCATAAGACTTGCTTATAAATTGTTATAATTTATATTTTAATATAAAAAAGCTCTCCAAATAGAGCTTTTTATTCCTAACTAATAAAAATGTAACTCATGTAACATATGTAACTGTGTGCCTGATGACAAGCTGTGAGAAGATTTTAAAGGATGGATGCTACATACAAAACATGATAGCAGCAGCATTAGCCACCAAAATGTTTTCTGCAAGACTACTGCAGACCATATGCAGCCTCCTTTCTCTTCTGTCTGGGGTTGAAATTTGACAGTTTACATTACTAAGAAGTTATATGAAGCTCTTTGGATTATGGAAGAAGATCTGGGACATGAGAAGTGCTGAAAAACAAGGTAGCAGAAAGTGGCTCTAGCCTCGTTTTCTTTCATGAGCTCCATGTCCCATGTTATGTCCCCACAGCAATTCCAATTCCATCCCCACAAAACAGAGATTATCCCCATTAAACACAGACACCCAGCACTTATCACTCTCCTCCCCTTCAATAATTCCTGCCATCATCAACACTGGTGACTCCTGTGCGTCTCTGCCCTCTCCAGAATTGCTATAGCATGACAGTACTGACGTCACCTTTCTCTTCCTTTGTGCAGGGTGAGCTAGAATGTGCCGGGAAGTGGAAAGTTAGCAAAGTGAGTGGCAGAGGACATGAGCGACTCGGTCATCAGGTGTCCCAGTCCAACGGCTCCTAAGAGCATGTTTGACTGGAGTCTGGATAAACACAGGATAATGTCTGAGATCTGGCAGTGCCTGACAGGCACAAGGGCTGTAAGATACTCCACAACATCACATGAGGTGTCACAGCCTGATGGCTGTAGGCATATCCAAGTGTTTTGACTATGGGATGGGCAGAATGAATTCAGAGAGATGTATCTGGGTAGAAGCAAAATGCTGAAGTGAGATTGCCAAATGGGGAATGTATTTCTGATAAAAGCAGGTAAAAAAGAAGTGATTTGAAGGGAGGTGTTTAGCAACATTCCTAATGAGGAAACAACTGGATTAGACTGGTGTAACTGAATGGGGGGGGGGAATATTTGTTGGTGACCTTAGATTCAAGTGTTATCTAAAGTAGCAACCAAAATGATGGAGAATGGGAATAGCTAATCTCTCACTTCTCCTTCTGCTAAGCAGCCTCTTTTTCCCTGAGAAGGAAAAATGATGGTATTCTCATTGTGTGCTTGTTCAGCAATCTCACTTCTGCAATGAAGTAATTTCCTTTAAAATCTCCAGCTGTACATTACTACTTTTCCTTTGCAAACATGAACAGTGAAAGATAAAAAGGAATACACATGGGTACAGAGAGACACTGCTTTGGACATTGTCACTCTGACTCTGAATTTCAAGTGCAGGAAAATGACACTGTCTCCTCTGTGAAAATGTGGGTTCTCAGCAACTGCTCTTGTAGATGTTTATTTGGATGGGAAATTTTGGGCTTTTCCAGTTTTATGCTTTAGTGGAAGTATTCACAATCATGAAGATGGAACTGAAATGAGTCTTTTGGCAGGAGAGGGAGGGGAAAAAAAAGAAAACAAGGAGATTTACTTGTAAACGTCTACACATATATTTAGATTTCCCAAAGGTCTGAAATATTATGTGGTGGTGGAGATTTCTCACTGTGCATGTAGTTCTGGCCAACAATCTGGTTTTGTTGAGTCATCTAAAGTAAATGTAAGAAACTTAATCACTTTGCAGGGTGTTCAGCACATCAGAGAGTTACTTCCAAGTATGCACATCTTGAAACCCTGCCATTTGTAGGCTGGAACCTTTACAAGCCACGTTGCTGTTAAGCAATTAATATATTTATAGATTCTTTTGTGCTTAAATAGAAGACTAATGATGATAGTGCTCAGAGACAAAAACCATGCCTCTCTGCTGATTTATCTCTAGCATCACTGGGAAAGGAGCCAGCCAGTAGGTATTTTAGGAGTGGGCTCTAGAACTGACCTGGCTGGCAAAGCACAACCTGCTGTGTTACTTACTCAACTGCAATACTATACCAAAAGATGTGCAACTGATAACAGGCATTTGGGTATTATGCTACAGTATAGAGCCCTATATTCTATACAGTACACCATTCTGATAAAAAAGTTACACTGCTTATAAGCCTGAAGTTTGAAATAACTCAATAAAAGTGTGAAGGGACATTCCTCCCTCAGAAGAAATTTCACACACTTAAATCTTAACATGGAAGAAAAGCAGAATACAACAGGAGCTCAGTCAAAGCTACTACAGGTTCAGTGCAAATCAATTTTGTTTATCATCAAATATATAAAATGGGGGGGAAGAGAAAAAAGTATCATTTTTTGATGTAACAAAAAGAGGCAAAATGCAAATCATACTAAATTCTACAAGTATTTGTAATTGATACTTTGATTGGTGTTTAGCAGCTTTGAATCCTTTGTAAAACAGTGCAGGAAACATGAACTGTATTATGAATAAAGTCCGAAGGCCATCAAATGAAATCTTTGAAGATGTAAGTCCGCTGAGGTCAATTTATGCAGTTTGAGGACATGCTGCCATATTTTGTACAATGAACAGGTGATATTATTTGTAATACACTGTTTCTACTAACATGAATAGAAACTATTCCTTTAAAAATATTTCCATGCCATGTTCCTTCCAGTTTTAGAAATCAGAATCAAAAGTTCAAAATTAATTATAGCCATTATTGTGGTGTTTACTCTTGTTGCTGACCAAGCAGGAGAGCCATAGATAATTTGCCACAGAATTCACAGATATAATTGTGGTGGATTTACTAATATTTTATAAAAGCTTGGTTATGCAGGGGTATATCGATAAAAAGATGACAAAGCAGTCAGCATAAAATAAGCATAAATTAAAAACTTGATTCTAAATAAATTAATCACTGTAAAAGAAAATGGTAAAATCAGTTATCTAATACTAAGAAAGATTAGGATACTCATGGAGCAAAATCATGATACATTGCTTGCTTCCCAAACTCCTGTTGCTATGCTTTGATAAAGTATGATCTAAATTGTCATTTGAGTTATGCTTATTCACAGCATATGTGAATAACTTCATTGCTTCTCATTATAAGCATCATAAGTGCATCTTAACACATAGATGAAATATATTGTTCCACCTTGTAATTAATCAGAAAACTAGTTGCTATAGAGTGCTATGTAGGCAAGTACTTTAATTTTAATACTGAACTAGACACTTGAATGCAAAAAAATCACTGGTATTTTAACTGGAATAAAATGATGAGGACCACAATCCCTTTCCATTAAAGTTTTGATCAGTCAAAACAGAAGGACTAAAGCTTAACCATTAATTCATTGTGTTATATCAGGGGACAGGTTACTGCACAATGTGCAATTACAGTGGAGGAACAGATCCTGATGCTGTTTAACAACTCTATCAAGCAACTGTTAGGATAGAATATTTCTAAATAAAACTGCGTGACAATTTGATGTAGAGAGCTTGACATGTAAGACCACATATGCCATCTTGTCATAGATCAAAACAGTTGCATACAAAAAATCAGAGCACATTATGGGGGGAAAGAAAGAGGAAGATGGACAGTGAGATGAATTTCATTCATTTCATTCCATTCCATTTCATGACAATATGGAGAAGACATGCCATCTCAGTCAGAGACAGAACTCAGCAAACACAAAGACAATTCCACAACTTCTCTGTGGAAAGTGGTGTAATTTGTATCTTGCATGGGCAGATGGGAGAGAAAGGAGACAGCTGTGACAGCCACAACAGCTGACTACACCAGATATGCCACAATTGTAAAACTGAGTTTAGTGAGCCCTCTCTCTTTTTTTAGTTTCTGCCTTTACCAAGAAGCCGAAGACAGCAGAGGTGACAGCCGGAAGCACAGCTGTGTTTGAAGCAGAGACAGAGAAAGCTGGCATCAAGGTGAAGTGGCAGCGAGCTGGCACAGAAATTACAGAGAGTGAGAAATATATCATCAAGGCAGAAGGAAACAAGCATTCACTGACCATCAATAACGTAGGAAAAGAAGATGATGTAACATATGCTGTAATAGCTGGAAGTTCCAAGGTCAAATTTGAACTCAAGGTCAAGGAACCAGGTACAGCATTTCCTAACCAATTAAAATTTAATCAGTATTTCCAGTCCCAAATGAAAACTTCATGATTGGAGACCATGGAAATTAGCCTAACTTAACACTAAAAAATGTCTCTACCAGCAGCACATCTGTTTTTCACAATTACTTGAAGCTACTCATTAATATTGAGCTGAGGAATACATTTCCTGTGGTTAAGACACCCTTCTACAGATGTCAGAAGTTGACACAGTGGATATCACAGAGGAAACCTCTTTAGAATTCTCTGTCAAGCTTTTCAATTTAACTACTGAAAAACAGAGCAAACCTAGTCTAACCTGACCAATACTAAAATGCCTGCATCTTAGGCCTAGTATTTATTTAATTACTATCACTCATAGAGAATTGTAACAATGGCCAATAAAAAAAAAAATGTTATGCTATATTGTGTTTTTAGAAGCTCATTCATTCCAAAATAAGTCTCAAAATAAACTGCTGATAAAAGTACTTGAACAGTTATGCATCCAAATTATAGGAGCATACACACTACATGAGCAACAAAAAAAAAGTGGTAGAATTTGATACCTAAATATTAAAATAATAGCAGTTCAAATCGTATTGTTTTCTTTCAAAACAAAAAAATACAGCTTAGAGTAAAAGGCAGAAATTTTCTGAGGGCAGGGTTGACTCATGTTCAAAGGTGCTGGCTTGTTTTTCAGACCTTACTAAATTTAGATTGTTAAAGACTAAATGGATTATCCATTGTTATTTTCACAAATAATAATTTCAGCTCTTCATTATGAAAAAAACAATCCCCAAAACAGCCCCCTAACCTGCCCACACATAGCCACCTCCCTTAGTGACAACATGACACAACAGAAATCCCTGTGGAAAAAAACATTACAAATAGCAGGGAAACTACCAGTGGAACTTGTGTGAGATGTACACCAGGGCCCTTTGGAAGGGGCCCTGCTACCTATGGAAAAAAAATAATCTTGTTGGAACTGATCTGTTTGAAGAAATTCTAGCACCCTCCATCTGCCCCAGTTGCTCACTCCTACTCCTTTTTCATATGTTTCTAGCTTCTCCATTGTGCCAAATGCATTTGCTTGAATTTGACTGTGAGGTCATGGTTTAATTGAGGCCATAAACTTCTGTGAGCCAGGTGAAGAAATGACAGATGTAGCTTTAAAATACTTACTCCATATTGATTAATAGTGGTGCCTAGAGCTTTTCTGAAGCTGCATACAGCAACAGCATTTTGAACATTACATTCCAACAGAAGAATTAAAATGTAATGAATAAGCAAATTGTTTACAAAACCAATAGCTGCATCCTTTTTTCATTACCATTTCTATTTAGACTACTGAAGTTAACATAAAATAATAGTGTCATTCATAAGCTAATAAGTTTCTAAACATCAAGACAACAGAACTTAAAAATCCAGGCATCAGTTCTTTCCAAGCTCAGCAAAAGACTCATCATCCAGCTTCAGGAGGCCCCTTTTCCTTCCAGCACATCCTCTAAGTTTGAGGAAACCACAGCTAATTTCTCTGCACTTCCTAACATTTATCAAAAGCTGTTTGCAAAATTTCATCAGAAAGGAAGTAGAAACATGACTTTCTCTAATCTTGGCTTATATTCGTTTCCAGAGAAGAGCGAGACAGTCACTCCTGCTGAAGCTGCTCCAGCCCCAACTGCCTCAGAGTCCCCTGCTCCACCAGTAGAAGGCAGCCAAAACACAGAAGGTATTGGAGAGCTAACACTGTTCTCGAGTCTGTTTCATTAAGAGAAGGGAGAACAGGAACCAGGACTCTCGAGTCAGTGAGGTAGAGACGGTAGCAGAAAGCAGACTGCTAGTGGTGTATGACAGACCCTAAAGAATAAGGAATCATAAACAGAAGAAACATAGTGAGATATTTTGAAATGACTTAATAAATTCTCTACATAGGCTGTAACAGAAGCTGATGCAGAAAGTTCTAACTAGTAATTCTGATGTGTAATTCAGTTGCATCTGATGGAACTCAACCAGAAGAGCCTCGGGACCCTATTGGGCTCTTTGTGACACGACCCCAGGATGGAGAAGTTACTGTTGGTGAGTACAAAATGTGAGTCAAGCTGTTTGCAAATTGTACCTGTTGCTTGACTATTTAGCTCTCCATGTACAGTGTGGCAGCAGTGAGAACAATTAAACCCAACACTTCAGAATCTTATTTTAACCTACTTTCCTTACAAGGTGGGAACATCACGTTCACTGCCAAAGTTGCAGGTGAGAGCCTGCTGAAAAAACCATCGGTGAAATGGTTCAAAGGAAAGTGGATGGACCTGGGAAGCAAAGTGGGGCAACATCTCCAGCTCCATGACAGCTATGATCGAAATAACAAGGTACAATTGGCAGAGTAAGGTGCTCACTATTCTAGATACTCATGCTGGCAAAATAGAAGATAGGATAGGAATGTTTCAATATTAAGGCACCCTAAGTTACACATAATGCTATACTTATGCATAAAAGTCTGTTTTGCCCATGCAGACGAGAGAAGCACTACATACAGACTCTTGTACACCTTACTTGTGATGAAATGAGAAAATGTCTGGAGGATGAAGGGGACAGTTTTGCACTATCTACTGCAGGATTACCTCAACCCTCCTCTCAAGTAATAGATACTTGTTATATTTAAAATAAAACAATACATCAGGCAGGTAATTAAGTATCATCTATTTTTATTTTAATAGATCAAGCATTCATCTTATTGTGGGAATTAATTGTTCTTTAGCATTTTCTAGACTACTTTAGGTAATTGATTAAGACCATTTTTACCACAAACGTGTTCAAAGATACATAAACAGGTTTACAAGAGTCTGTACCATTACTTCTCATGCTGGTTAGTATATGAAACACTACTACCCTCTCCTGGATGGAACAGAATAGACTTGCTCACATTAGCCACTCCTTTTGCTGAATTTTTAAATGTACTGTATACATTCTGGGTGGAGTCTATATTCATTTTGTTTAACAAAAACTCTATTCCTTATTCAATTCCAATGTACATGCAATGACTGCACACACCAGTACAACAACATAGTTGCTAATATAACCATTGCATCCTCTGGAAGACCTGCAGTGAATACACTCTGTCTTACTGAACTGGGAGGGCTGGGATGTGGAGGAGGTGCACTATATGTAAATTTTATGACAGTAATGATTTACACACTCAGGATTCTAAAAGGACACAGAGACTTATTTGTCTATTTCTCACTATGACTTAATATGCCTTATTCTCACTTTCTATTTTACCATTTCATTTTCTAACTTATAAATTTTATCATTGGTGTCTGTTCTAGGTGTACACCTTTCAAATGGAAATCATAGAAGCAAACATGACTTTTGCAGGAGGGTACAGATGTGAGGTGTCTACCAAGGACAAGTTTGATAGTTCTAATTTCAACCTGACAGTCAATGGTAAGATAAATTTCTGACATCTTATTTCTTCTTTTTATTTTTTTTTCTTCCCGTGTGACCATCCACAACTCTTTCTGATATATAGTGGCTACTAAACAAGCATAGCTCTTAAGTGTAAACCTGAAGGGCTACCTGCACACTTGCAGAGGGCCACAGATCATGACTTGGGATGGTTTGGCAGAGGTACAGAGCCTTAGAAGTAGCACTTCTGATTTTGGATCCATTCTTGCATTATATTTAGTTCCACTAGAATAAAAGCACACACTTTCTTTGGCAAAAGTTCAGTATTAAAATAGCTATTTGAAAAGAATTTTTTAAAAAAACAAGGAAGAAACAGAAAAAATTAGGTACATAACACTATTATCTGTTCCTATCTTCTTGATAATTTTAAGTTGTGCAGAAGTACAACTTGTGATAAAACATCACTTTAAGATCAGAGAACTCATTTTGCATAATACATGGTGCCACCCTCACAACTGCTGTACTGAAAAGTTTACCAGCAACTGAAAAGGAAATAAATTTTAACATCAATTACATCTCATCCAGAAGAGTTTAGATAAAACTGCGAATGCATGGATCACCTGAAAGACCTGAACATTTGGGCCATTTCCTGTTGTGGTGATTCTACTGAAGGGACTGCAAAATTGACTTGTGTCCAGCAACCAATGAGCCAAATATGCAAAGACAAAAGTTTGCTAAGATTACTCAAGCAGCAGTGTTCATTTTTGAAGCTTCACTTGTTGGCTGTAAGACTCACAAGACTTAGGAGCTGTAACTGAGCAATGTTTTTCTCCCAGTAGTAGCACTACATCCCAACAGAAGCTTAGAAGTTCTCACTATGCAACATGCTTGAAGGAGCCTCTATACAATTCTACGTATTTCTGGGGATTTACCTTTTCTTTCAAAGTATGCATTACAGTTTATTATTAGTAATAATATTCAGGTGATAGCCAGCAGTTTTCCCATTAGGGTTTAAGTACCCTGTGAAGGCAGTATTGAAACTAAAATTTACCTGCAGAAGAATTGACAAACAAGAGACAAGACAATTCATTATGCTGCAGGTTGTCATGAAGTATGAGACAGAATTAAGTTTACGCAAAGCACAAGAAGTTGGAAGCTTGGTGAAATTAGTAAAGGCTACGTGTTTAAAGTTGATGCTGCAAACTTTCAATAAAAAATAGATCCAAATTTACAATATAAGAACTTCATTTTTAAAAAAAAGTCTCCAAAGAAAAAATTTTAGGAATAGTAGTGTATATTGACTCACTCTCCTATTCTTGTTCATCACTTTTATCACATCAGAAGCGCCAATAACTGGAGACTTGGATATTCGCTCTGCCTTCCGACGCACGTGAGTATGTACAGGACAAACTTATGGGGATCAGGTTATACTTCCATGCAGAATTCATTACTTTCCTAAACAAAACTAATAAAACCCAAAGCTGTTGTGCAAACAAGCAAAAAGATAGGGATGTCTCCTAAGAAAATATTTCTATTAAAAAAATAGTTCTGTTATTAAAATACTATACAACTCCTAGAAACCACCTAAGTTTAGACTTTGTACTAGCATAACAACCATGCTTGTCTTCAGTTATGCAACTGATAATCTGTAAAATCCTACCAAGAATCTCAGCATCTTATTTCCAGACCTGTAAAGGGCACTCTAAACCCAGAGCAATAGAGAAGAAAATATTCTGTGTAGTGCCTAGCTTTGACTTGATCTGGCTTGAGGAACTACACATACCTTAATATAAATGTTTGCTAAACAAAAAAGTGAAGTTTGATTTGAGCTCTGTAAGCATGCTATCACTGATAACATTAACACAAGTATATTTGATTGTATTTGTTTTCATGTTCTATAATAACATTAACTGAATGAAGACCGTTATGCTGTCTGTGTAAAAACTCAGATATATGTAGGTCTCCAATTTTAAAGGCTTCAAGGTACTACACTGGTGTTGAAAAGGATCTGCTCTCCGCACCCGTAATACTGTCTGAATTGATACATGACTTAATGGAATAGTCTTCCCTTCTATTAGCAAAATTTGACCAATTCACTCATTATTTATATAGACAAAGACAATATGTGTTTTTTTCACCACAGAGCATTTGATCTCCCTTTTCATAATTCAGTTTCTAGTTTAGTTTCTCTGTATTTTTGCAAAGGTCAAGAACATTCCAACAGAATTCTGTTTTTTTAACATAGGACACAAATAATCTGCAGCAACTCCTCGAGTTTTTCCCTCCAAGCACAATTTTTATGAGATTCTTGTTAAACCACTTTATCAGAAAGAACTGAAAAAGGCCTGCAGGAGTTACCTACAGTCTTATCCAACTGACCAGCCTCACTGTGCTGCCTGTTAAACAGAGGACACATTGGCATAGCTGTATTGTGTTATTTCACTGCAGTGAGGTTTGGCTTCAGGAGTTTCTCATCTTTCTAATATAATTAGAAGAATTTAGAACCAGTTCAGAGTGGCTGCAGTGTAAGCAATCTCAGGCTGTTCAGATTTTCAATTTATTCTCTAAGAAAGGAGTCAAATTTTGAACTGTTTAAATCTGAAGCGCTGTGTTTGATACCCTCACTCAGGAGCCTGGCAGGAGCGGGGAGACGGATGACGTCAGCCTTTCTCAGGTAGCCACTGTCTGCATCAGCAGTCACTTTCAAGCCTAACAATGACCTGTCTCTTTCTGATTAGGAAGAGGAAAACCAAACCAGAACAACCTCACAGAACCAGATGCATCTTAAATTCCAAATAAAGAGTTTATAGTATAAAGTATTTGTGTGAGATGAATACCTACAAATAAGTAGTAATATAACGTGAGTATAAATAAGTCATTTGATAGTTCAGTGAGAAGCAGATTTATCTATAGAAAAGGGATGTGTTTGGCAAGTGGCATCTTCTCACCACCATTGGAAGAAAAACAGCCACTTCAAATTATATGTATGTCTGCCCTCCTCTCTTTTACATGTTTTCCTCTCTCCTGAACACACCCTGACTAAAATTGCCTCTGCTCACAGAAATGCATCAACACACGTGTATGAAAATCTGTTGTTTCCTGGCACACTCCTTATCCTAGCATCACTAAATTTTCTACCCTATCCCTTTGGGTACAAATACCTTCTACCACAATGAAAACAGGAACTCAGAGAATAGACTTAACTCTGTGCATGTTAAAGCAATGATTGGGGCCTCACCCTGCAGAAAACAGAAGCTTCAGAAAAACTGAAAATTGATTGCTGGGCTTTCCTGAGAATCTAAGTACCACATGGGAAGCAATAAGGTGATTAGTAATTCTCCCAGTTGTAGATTAGGATTTCCTCAATATTTGATCAAGAAGACTCTCTCAAATTTGGGATTATATCAGTGATATTTCAAGTATTTTATGCCTGCAAGCAATGAAAGTCTTCTGAAAGTAGTGAACATAATAACCAAAAAATATGTTTATATTTGAGCATTATACCCAGAAAAGTATCCTTTCCAGTACTTTCCAGATCCTGAAAGTAATCACAGGAGTAAAAATTTTATCTCCTTAATAAAAAGATCTCTTTTCACAACATATTCAAAATTACACCAATTCAGAATTGTTACTTGTTCTTACTAAACTTGCATTGTCAATTAGTACAGGAGATTTGGCACTTGTTTCTGTTTCATTTTATTATCAGTACTGTTAAAATGTGCATCATTTCTCTCTTGAGGCTGTTTTCTTACTTTAAAAATACTTGTTCCTGCAATGCTGAATTTTCCTGACATTCTGGTTTCCACTTCTACAGACAAGCTGATTTTCTCTGAAGCAACCCAGCATTATGGGTTAACACTACCACCAGTACAGCTGAATAATTTCTATGTACATAACATTAAATCAAAAAAAACCTCAAAACCCAACATTAAAGATAAGGCTGCTGGAAGAATCTGAATACTGAGATGGCATAACCAGATTCTTATACACAAGACAACAGAGGTGTCAAGGAGCAGCTGAACACTGATGATGGGAGACTGACTGATATGAAGAAAATCCATTTTGACTTTCTAAACCCTGTCTGAATGAAAAAAAAAAAAGTTGAATAGTCAATAGTCATGAAATCCAGTGTAACTCTCAGTACTTTTATATCAAATTCCAAAAGTGTTTTTTTAGGAAATAAACCCAAATAAGTTATTTTAATTACTCTATGCTAAGTTTTCAGAGTAGATCTGTACTTGAAATATTCAGAAGCACAGCTAAAACACATTTAATTCAGAACACCAAAAATAACGTTGTGCATTCCACCTGAGTTCACCATATGTAAGACAGAATTACTCATCAAAAACCTCCTGCTTGTTGCTTCTCATCATCATAAAATCAATTCAAGGTTGCTTGTCATGATGCATGCTGAACAACTGCATATTTAACCTCATCTCAGACTCAGATCACAGAATTCCTCCCTTAACTCTCCCAAGCACCAAGTACAGTGAGGTCTGGATTCACA
This sequence comes from Heliornis fulica, assembly GCA_013399135.1. Classification (NCBI taxonomy): domain Eukaryota; kingdom Metazoa; phylum Chordata; class Aves; order Gruiformes; family Heliornithidae; genus Heliornis; species Heliornis fulica. The sequence continues at coordinate 635,754 of VXBZ01011558.1, read as the reverse complement.
AACAGCTTTCAGAAAGAATTACAGCTGGGATAATACTAGGAAAAAATGTAATTTAGACTGTAAGAAGTCCCACAAAACACTTGGTTAAATATTGCCCCACACTTTAGTCCTGAAACTACAGTTTTCCAAAAGCACTAATAATTCTAAAGGAAAGCTTCTGTAACACCTTTATGATAATGAATAGGTTTTGGATTAATATAACCACCAAATTAATGCTTTGTATGACTTTATCCATAATCAGTACAGAAAAAATACAAGTTCTTTAAATATATTTCTTAAAAATGTATGGAGGCCAATATAGGCAAAGCCTAATTAAGTCACCTTCCATGTCAGTACACATTTGAAGTCATTCTAAACCAAACTACTACTCCTCTACAATAATGTATTATCTACATGATGATAACATCTCACAAGCTATCCAGTTTTGTTCCAATACTAATTTTGTTTTTCTATTACTATACAGTACTGAGGGACACGAAGAAGGTGGAGAGTTTAATTTCAGTTCCTTACTGAAAAAGAGGTGAGTAAAAACCCATTCACTTTACAAAATAAAGTCACCAGTTTAAAACTAGAATAAATGAAAGTTTCATAAATTCAGAGTCCTTGTAATTTTCCTAAAGCAGCTCTAACTGGAAAAAGGATGACAGGGAATTATGGCAACTTCCCCAAATGCTCAGCATTTGCTGCATGCCTGGTATGTTTTACACTGGATGGAAGGGGTGGGGGCAGAGAAAGTAAGTAAGTAAATAAATAAATAGGTCTTTCCCATGCTACGAAAGGCTGGGACTAGGGTAATTGTGTGCTGCCACCAGCACTTTTTACACACAATTTACAATACCAGTCCATAATGCTGCCTTATTAGGAATTTGCTGTCCTAAGTCTTCATAATACTTTGCATCAGACAGCTCAGAGGACAAGACTTTTCATTAGATACCTAAATATTACTATTATGTTATACAACTATAAATTATAAATGAAATAGCTGTTAGTCTCATCTTTTAAAAGAGATTACATATGACATAAGAATTAGAATTGGAAGAGTAAGAAATATCTATGTAATATTTGTTTCTTACCTTTTCTTTTTTTGGTGTAATTTCCTTACCCATTCTCATCCATTTGTTTTTATAATCTGCCTAAGTATGTTTTTCTCTTTTTACCACCATTTTAATTTGGATGTTTTGGATTCCATTGTTGCAAACAGAGAGTAAGATTTTTATTTCATTTTATTATAAATGCATGGATCAGACTGAATATAAGAACCATTTGTTTTTTAAATAATGCATGCATTTTTTATATTTCTTATACATAGAGCATAACAAAAATCAGAGCATATGAAAGAAAATTATCAGCCACCAATTTCTGAGACCAATGTTTTTGTACAGTTAGTAGCAGTTAAGGGTTTCAATATAAATCAATATACTTCTCTGAATTTTCTTTGCTTTTCACCATCACTTTCTTGTATAATCAGTTTTAAATTGTCCTTGAATGTCCAGATTTTCTCAATAACCTGCAGCTTAAAATTCCCATATTCATAGAAATTGGAATCGGAAAAATAATTTGCATAACATGCCTGATGGTGCCTATCAAATATGTGGTGACATTTTGTTGCACCCATCCTTAAATGTTAAGTGAACATAGTACTCAAGTAACTTAATCCATAAATGTACAGGCTTCTCCATAACAAAACACATCTTTTTATTTCAAGTAAAGTTTCCTTTGCTCATTGTCATTCCATTCCACCATTCTCCGTGTTGATGGCCCCTGGCCGCTCACTCTCTTTTGTGAGGTTATTACACTTGTCACTAGACTCATGTTTTGCAAACATGAACTTACTCAGCTTAAGTTTCCACAATCAACTACTTGGCTGAATGTTGTTCTGAATCTGTGTTCAGTCTCTCCACGGGTATTAGTATCACTTTTCATAGCAAGTTTTTTATCTTCACAAAGACTTCAGGATCATGCAGACATCTGAAGTAGCTTGACAATAAAGCTACAAAAGCTTCATGTTTTACTCAAGTTTACTTAGCCAAATTTCAGTGGGCCAAACGAGATCACATAGGTCTACAAAGCCCTGTATTATGCTATATTATGCAATATATCCAGAGCCAGTGAATTCTGGCTTCACAGTAATATTACAACAAGAACTCTCAAGGAGCCAGCTAGACAGAAAGTACACCCAACTTTCTATAGTTGACATTGACAACAAAGTTTCTTGTTTCCTCATGAACCCCAGAGAGGTTTTAAACCAAAAGTGCATTGATTTTTTCTTTTGTAAATCTAAAGTATAGAAAATATGGCAGTAATCAAAACTATATAGGATTGAGGCTTCTCCTAAAGTAATTGTACACACATTCTAATTTCTATAACAAAAACAAGGCATGGAAGAATTGTTGACATCTATTTTAAAAATTCAAATAAATAGAGGCCACCGGGAAAGTATTTGCATAATTTCATACAGCAACTCCAGCTGCAATGAAGGTACCACAGTACCTTCCCATATTAGTTTACCCTTCTGCTTTCATAATTAGTTTCGAGCAGTGACAGAAGTCTAAGTAGTAATAGAAACCTCCACTATTACCAGAAACATTTAATTAGTTGATTCAGCATTACACTAGATATATAATTCATTAAAAGATGTTTATACATTTCACTGCATTGTATCAGTGAGTTTGACTTTTCTTGACTTGCAAATCTATGCTTAGTGAATTTAAGTATACTGATAAATCCACTGCTTGTTTTTCACAGCCACTTTAGAAGTACTTTGTGGATCCTTCAGGCATTGCTCATCATATGTTGATGACCATGCCAATATTAATGAGCACTGATAGGCATAAAAACTCATCACAGAGTGAAAATATTCTTCATTACAATAGAAAATAAAAATAAAATTGAAAAAGCTACGCAGATTCAATGAAAATTAAATTTTCATTGAATCTGCGTAGATTATTCTTCTACACTTCAGTTTTCTCCCACCTAATTTACAAGTATGCCTCAGTCCAGAGATAATGAACATTCCCACTATAATAATGTGAGCATCATTTAATACTATATCTCCTATTGCTGTAATTTAATTAACTGGTGTTGACATACAGATGTCATGGGCCAAGGAGAGGTCACTGGGAATAGGAAGGGAACAGCTGTCACAGAACTATTAAATGGGATAGTGAGCAGAGACCTTGAAGGAGGTGACAGCTGACAAGGTCCAATCAGTTGACAGTAATGGGATAGGAAGGAACCATCTCTGGGATGTACAAAACTATTTTTATCCCCTCCACATATGTTTAAAACAGATCAGCTGCATATTCCATTTACAGCAGGTTCACTAAGCTGCATCTTGATGCCCCCAAGCGCATAGTTAACCTATGAGATGATCACTCTGAATAAGGATCCCCAACACCAGTGACAGTAGCTCAGGAGTGGAAGAAAGGAGTCCAAGTGCTCTATTACTTTCCATGCACTGCTTAGTTCCTGTTGGTAGTGGAAGAGTACAGCCTAACTGTGGAAACTCTGTGCCTTTACTGGATCAAATGTTTTCACAAATACAAAACAGTGATAAGGAGTACTGGGATGAGGAAAACTTTGCTCAGAGGAGACTTCTTTTCTTTTTCAGAACTAAATTAAATACTAGACAGATTACAACCTTCGGCTTTTAGTATATTCATGCAATTTACAAGCCTTTCCCTCTAATTAGAAAATATTATTATCTCCAAAGACACTATGCTCTTGCTTACAATCAAATTTCTTGTCTTCCAGCTTGCCTACATCAGAACAGTATTGCCAGATATAGCAATGGGATGACTGAGTAATGGAAAAGCTAAAGCAAAAATTAAGTCCTCTCAATAGTGAGATATACTAGACTGTGAAATTGCTTCCAAACTGGAAGATTTTTCTCATGATGTATTTAATAACTCAAATACTTTTCAAAACTCCATGAATAATTCTACCTGGAAAATTTCAGGTAAAGGGTGTATACATAGGAGCGGATAAGTAGGCAGATAAGCAGAGAGAACACCAATATCTATATAAGGCCTGAGGGGGAAAATAAGTAACATTTGAAACTATTAAGTAGTTCTTATTTCCTACAATTTTATATTTCCTTTGATATAGAGTTTGCTTTACAGAACATTAATTGTACTAGTACAAAGAACTCAGCACATATTAGAAATATTATATATGCCCAGTTTTATGCACTTACACTCTCCTCTTGCTTCCTTTCTGTTTGAGAGCTAGAAGGGTTAGGAAATCCCAAGCCTGAACTGCAGTACTTCAATAAACATATTGCACTAGTTTTTTGGGTGATAAATGGAGTATCAGAAATGTTTGGTTATACCTGCTGTCTAGACTGACTGCAGTCATGCTTTTTTAAGGACTAATATTTCTCACAGACTAATGAAACTTTTTTTTTTCTGAAACACATGGAAATCTGCCTAATAATCATCCACTTTTCTCTGGATTACCTGCTGCACAACTTCTCCTTCACCACTGAACATAACTTCATTAAAAAGATGTGTCATGCTGCACTGGAATCTACTTGGCCCTGGTGATATCAGAAACAGTCTCAGGAAGTTCCCTTTCCTTTAAAAAAAAAAAATTAAAATTAAGGGAATGTTACTTCTTTCACCCTTTCTCTATTTACCAAAATGCAGACTATGACAGGCAACAAGTCTGTGACAACCGGGCAAAGTAGATCTATTTGTTTCCCTGTAAGGTAATCAGCCATAATTAGGCATTAAGCAGAAGTGCTTATACTTATAATATAGGTTGTAGAGTGGAACTGTACAAAGTGTGGGAGTGAGCCTGGTTTAAGCAGGGAACAGCATTTTTTGCATGAGGCCCTTCATATCTGCCACTGAAGCACAGGCCTGTTGATGACATTCATAGCTCTTTTGTACTAACATGGTGTCCTCTTTTTTTGCCCATTGGGATGCTGCACGTTTTTTCAAATGGTTCTCTGCTTTGTTCTGGAGTACAGCAGCTTCTTGCGCTCGGTAAACAGGTAAGGTTACATCAACATCTTCCTCTATTTACGTATTTTTTTTATTTAAAAGTTCAATGGCAGGAAAAAAAAAAAAAAGTCTTTCCCAAAGCCAGACGACCAAACCTTCATTTGGTTTTGTTACTCCAAACATTAATTATCAATGAATCACTAATTTGTTGATTTAACTCTAAAACAAGTAGTCCATTGTAAATATTGTCGTTTGCCACTATTCACCAGTGTATATGTCTATGTTTTATAGATTGCTATAGCCAACAACTGTCTTTGCAATTGAAGACAAATATTTTAATAATCTGTGAGTCAGTTTAGCAAAGAAAAAAATGTCCCGAGTGGAAAAGGACTTGTTTCTTATTAACATAAACCAACTACCTTGTTTCTAGTGTGTTCTCAGGATATCAGTTCAGTTCCTTGCTTTGCCATGTTTTGTACATGACCATCACTGGAAAAATAAGTATCCTTGTGTTTCCATTATTCATCATTAAAGGGAAGTTAATATTTATTTGCTTTGGCAAGAAAGGAAGCAGTTCAGGACAGTGATTGGATTTTAATCACTAGGTGTATAGACAAGTAAACACACAAGTAAAACTAATCACCAGTTTCAGTTCATTACTCCCTGTAATAATCTAGCAGAAACTTGGACTGTGAAATTCTTTATTAAGAATTGGCTTTGCTAAACCAACATGTAGCTTGCCAAACATATGGCTGTTTTTAAATCCTCTCAATAGTGACATTCAGACACTCTGATCCCTTTCTGCAGAGGTGAAGCAAAATCTGAATCACAACCTGATGTTGATGTCTGGGAAATCCTGAGGAAAGCTCCTCCTTCAGAGTATGAGAAAATTGCTTTTCAATACGGTATCACAGATTTGCGTGGGATGCTGAAACGCCTCAAACGCATAAAGAAGGAAGAGAAAAAGAGTACAGGTTAGTGACCCGTATTCAATCCAACTATATGTGTCCATATCTTCTTCTATGGGTCTTCAAATATTATCAGCTGAACAGCAGTCAGATACAAGAGCATAAGAAACAGGGGTCTCCTATTCTAGATGTTACACCATTTTTACACATGAAATACCGATTAGCAAAGATTAAAGCTATATGCAAAGCTCTGAGCTACCTTGCACTGGAACTCTGTATATGCTGAACCTTCTCATTTTACTAGTTTCCTTCTGATGTGCCACTTATATTTCCCTGAACATAAATCAACATTCCTCCTCACTCCCAAAACCAGTCAGTATTTCAGGCATCAGTGATTAAATTCCTTAAGTGTATTTCCATTGGGATGATACTTCTGGAATTCTTGACCCTTTTCTAGTCTTGTGAAGTAGTAATTAATTTTAACTAATTTGTTTTAAAAGTATGAAACAGAACGCAAGCTGCTGTATATTATTACTGAGATCAGTATCATTTTCCTACATGGGCAGACATAGATGTAACTCTGTTTAGGATGTGTTGAAGTACATATTCACATCTGATTTAGAATATTCTACTTTGCTTACTTCAGTTTATAACCCATGCTTTTCATCCCATGTTAAGGAATAACAAAACAAAACAGGATGAAGAACAGACAAATGGTAAAAAAGCAAACAGGAATACAGAAAGTGGGGAAGGTATATGATGATGGTAAACAACAGGAAAGGGAATAAAGATCTACTTTCCTGACAGCTAAAAAGAAGTTAAAAAAGATTAAATATATGATTTTTTTTAAATAAACATTCATCATCACAGCATTCCTCAAGAAACTGGATCCAGCTTACCAAGTGGACAAAGGGCAAAAGATCAAATTAATGGTTGAAGTTGCTAATCCAGATGCTGATGTGAAATGGCTGAAGAATGGACAGGAGATCCAAGTGAGCGGCAGGTAAAATCAAAATATGGGAAATCAAAAAGCTACCACTTGGACAAAGCTGAAAAAACTAAGGAGAGACCTTATTGCTGTCCACAACTACCTGAAAGAAGGTTATAAGAGAGCAGGTGTTGGTATCCTCTCCTGAAGTGAAAGGACAAGAGGAAATGCCCTCAAGTTGTGTCAGGAGTGGTTTAGACTGGATATTAGGAAAGAAAAATCCACTGTAAGATTTGCCAATTGTTGGAACAGGCTGCCCAGGGAAGTGGCTGAGTCGCCATCACCAAGATGTGATGCTTATGGATATGGTTTACTGGTGGAGTTGACCATGCTAGGTTAACAATTGGACTTGATGAACTGAAAGGTCTTTCCCTATCAAAACAATTCTATGATTCTATTCTAAATTAGGGAGACACAGGAACCGAGAAAGAATCTACATAGTCCTGTGGCTCAGGATCAGTTTGCTATTCTCATGACTTTCTTTTTCTTCCCTCTGCTCTACATATCTACCTATGGAACTGGCTGGTTACATCTACCTATTTAGCAAGTAAGTATTCAGATTATATGTGTATATATGGTGTTTATATCTAGGTTCAAAATTAATTTCTCATGATGTGGGATATACTTCCAAGTAGCTTGTTTGCAAAACCATTTCCAGTGATTTTGTGCTGAAGCCATAACGAGGCATTTTTAGTAGTAGTCAGGTCTGTAGGGTAGATGTTAGAAAAGCATCCAACACCAGTCACAGGAGTTTGCATGTGTCACACTTCCATGAAGATTTCTCCATAATATCTCATATTAGTTTTTCAAACATTACTGTTATCACTGACATAGGGATAGAGGGGTTGAGTCTTAAACCTTGCCACAGAGGTCAGAAAACAAGTAGGAACCTTTTTCTCTACCATACATGGAAAGACAGTGACTGGGTCCAAAAGATTACTCTGATAATTACATTTAGATTCTCTTTTCAGATATATTTTTGAGGCTGTTGGGAATAAGAGAATACTGACCATAAACCATTGCTCTCTGGCTGACGATGCAGCATATGAATGTGTGGTAGGGGAGGAGAAGAGCTTTACAGAATTGTTTGTAAAAGGTGAGCCATGGTAGCAAAAGGAGAGAGATCTCCCTTAACATTTAACATTGGCTTACTGTCACTTCGCCTACTCTGAGATTAACTAATCTTGAAAAAAAGGAAATTCTCAAAGATATGATCAAAATCTTACATCTGTTGAAGTAGATATTTTTCTTACAGTTAAATGAAGGAATATTTTTTCCCTATAGCTGGAACTAGGAAAGCACAGGAAAAAAACCCACAGTAATAAATACCATTAATTCTCATATAGAAAGTGATTTATGTCTTCCCAACAATAAGGCTAGAAACATACTTTAAAAATGTTATTCCTCCTGAGATTATCACATGCCTTAAGGTCTACAAGCAAATCAAGTAGTACAGAAAACTAATGCCTCCAGTTTAGAATTTCAGAATACATATGAAAACTGATAAATCCTGTGCTTGTATTCTGTCTCATAAAGAAAAAAAATCCAAAAGGCCATTTGATAACATTTTACGTTCCGAGAGGATCACCATGTATCTGGCCAGGGGTTCTTCCTGTGGAGGGCAGAGTGGTGAAATCTAATTCTGGTCTGCAGTCTTTCAGGATACTTTTTTTCTTAATAAAAGCCTCTTCATTTCCAGAACCTCCAATCCTGATCACTCACCCACTGGAGGACCAGATGGTGATGGTTGGAGAGAGAGTGGAGTTTGAGTGTGAGGTGTCTGAGGAAGGAGCTACCGTGAAATGGTAAGAGAATAGAAAAGGGAAAAAAAAACCAAAACATCCACATAGCATCAAACCATATCCTTCCAAAGACATTCTAGGACCCGTGTTTGTGGAATAAAAAGGAAGAAGTCATCCTACACAATTGTTTATATGAAGATTGATCCCCCTCAATGTTTTACATTGAGATAAAACTGTGGGGCCAGAAAATGAAAGGAAAAAAAAAAGATATTTTTCAGTGCCTCTAAAATTTCTTGTTCTGTGTTTCCAGGATGCTTCTGGCTGTACCAAGCTGTTAGCTTTAAAGTTTTCTGAACACTTGACAGTAATGTCCAAATATTGCCCAGACTAATCAGATCTGTATTGTGATGTGTTTACTATACTTTATTGAATCTTCTGGTCTTCTCAACTGCAGTTAGGGGTTTTCTTAAGGTATTTTTTCTTATGTACAAAGTTAGTGTCTCTTAAGACAGAGAGTGAAGGTCACTGACTTATTTTAACATATCTGTTGTGCTGATCCTGCAAAGCCAGTCGTTATGCACATGCAGCGAGCAGGATTAAGATGACTAACATTTAGGCCATAGAATCCATTTTGTTGAGCATTCCAGCTGAGCCGAAGCTGGCAGTTTCATGCTGCTTGGGCAGGCACAGCAGGCAGTGCTCACATACCAGGTCTTACACACACTGTTCTCACTTCATTTCTCTACCAGATGAAATTCTCTGAGGCTTGTTAACAGCTTCAGGCACACGGTTATCAACTGTTCCCACAATGCCCATTACATTCCTGGAAAGTGCCAACCACTCATCTGCTCTCCCAAAGGAAGGAACTGAGAATTTAAATAGAGCCCAAGATCTAGTCCAGTGTATGCATTACACTATTAAAGCCACATGCACTGTGCACACATGCTATTGTTCAGGAACTGCTCGGAGATGCCTGGTCACAGGAGATGGGGACAAGCAGATCTGTCCCTCTCAGAGCACACTGCAGCTGCCACACTTTGATCCTATGCCTTTGAACAACTCCCATACATCTTGCAGAGCTGGTATCTGTGGGATGGGCATTTAGTGAGACAAGGGCAAACCAGCAGCTGTCTCAGTCTGAAATGCAGGAAGTGGTCAGAGAAACTCTTCAAACCGTAGCAGCAGAAAACTGAGCAGTTAGACTTCTACACTGTGTTTTACTGGTATTACTGTGTGAGCCTCAGGGAATGCTTTTCAGTCACAAAGGGGACATTCTGGACACCAAAGAGAGGTTTTCAGGGAAACGTGAAACACAGTATGGAGAAAGAGTTCCAGTTCTAATGGTTCATTAGGAAAATGCTCAGTGGTTTAAGCCAAGCACCTGTTCTAGCTCCTGCACTCTTTAAACCTGGGATATGAAATCGCAAGCACATGAACAAAAGCAGTGATTTGGCTTCCACAAGACAGATATAAGTCTTACAGCCTCTTAGGCATGGCCATCAGACTAGGGCTTAGACACTTCTTCATAAGGGTCCCTTCAGAGTAGTAGGAAAGAATGTTCTCTTAATCACTTGGAAATAATATGACTCTTTAAAGAAAAGATTAATAAATACATTATTTTGATCTGATTTTTCATCTCAATCCTGAATGTATCATCTTATTAACAGCAAATGAAAGCTACAGTAATGTAATTATAAGAATAAATCTGTGTGTCCCCATTATCACATAGTACCTGCAGCAGAGATATCTCAGCAGCCATTAACCAATTTATCCTTAGAATCTAAACAGGAAATAGGAAAGCATTTCCAGACAGAGAAGAGAAGCATTGAGTGGCAAAGTTGAAAACAGGTATTTGTCCTTACAGATGTGCAACTTGCAGAGACTAAACCATGGCTGACCTACCTATTACTGCACTAGTTCTGCTTCAAGTATAAGGCCAGACCAAGTGACTTGAAGTAGTCTTTAAAACAATACTTCTATGGTTCTGTAAAATCCTCCACATATACTTTGATATCAACTGATTCTTCTACTTGATTGATCTAGTTAGCAAAGGCAGGCCTGTTACTTTATGTGAGCTTTTTCACTTTTCCCTGCAGCAGTGTATTATTTTAAGCCAAATTATATCAGGGAGCTCTTTTTTGATATTTACAGATTTACCACTCCCCTATTTATCAGTGCACCCTTCTAATTCACTATTCTCTTCAAAGGAATGCAAGGTCCTCATCACTGCAGATATTTTTCATCATTANTTTTTAAATTATTTTCATTATTATAGATAAGATTTCAAGAAATCTTTCTTACCAGTGGCTGAATAGAGTATTCTGATATTTGCATGAGCCACGTGCCAAAATACATCACCAAAAAATTAAATTAAGAGTTCAGCTTTGGCACACTAGACACAATGCATGTGCCTGGTTTTCCCAGGGCACACAACAAACACATTGTGCTGAATTTCTGAATTACTGACCATTCTCAGCAGTTCAGCAACAGTTTACACATTGCACTGCAGCAGTTGTTCCAGAACTAATCTTCCTGAATGAGACTATCAGCCTTAGGAGAGCATTTTGCGCGTGGCCTCAGACTCTTGCCACTCAGCAAGCAGAGGAAACATTATCCTGACATAACACCAAGCCTTGTGTTTAATGTGGTTGTTACAGCCCTCCTCAGATCCTCCCTTACTGCCAGTCTAGTCCTGTGATCTGGAAGGAGGGCAGTGTTTTTCTAAACCAACTATAGATTCCAATAAACTGCTGCAAAGAATGGTCAGGAGGGATTTTGAAATGCAATTACAGCAGGTACACCTAAGCCACAAATTGTAGAATTCCTGTCTCTGCTTAAAGTTTTGATCTTGTGTTTTACTTAACCAGACTCTAACAGAGGCAAAAGGTTTTCTTGCATACATTTACCTAGACATTAGAGCTATAGTATTTTAATAAGTCCCAAAGTAGCATCTCAGTTTACTATCCTGTAAGGTCACTTGTTAAGCTGAACAGTCACTTGCAACAAAATAAGGGAAACAACAGAAGACAGAAAGAAAATTCTTCCTCTCTTAAACACATAAAATACTTTCAACTTCTTTTTTTCACATGAGTATCAAAGAGAAAAACTCTTTAATTTACAAACATCAGCAGTACTCAAGTAATAAAGTATAAATATAGTCAAATAATAATGAAAAACACAAAACTCTACAAAGAAGTTGAACAAATTACAAGTGTTTTCCTTGTAAACGGTTTATGTTATTTAGGAACTGGAAACCTTTAAAATGTCTTATATATTTTTGTGTGACCTTGACTAAAGAGCATGCATCCTCTCTGCTTGTTTCCCTTTGTGATGACTGGAAAGTACAATAATTAAATTTCCTCCCAGGCTGAATGATGAAGCTGAATTTAGTAATGTCTTAAATATACTGTGGCATCCTTGGACGGAAAGGGCTACAAAACCCAAAATATATCTTCATTTAAATCCATCCTAAAATGTTCTTTTACCAATGCACACAAACCATGAATTTTTAACAGTTACAATTCACATCAGGAAAATAAGATTTTAAAGCTATTTCTGAGCAAGACTCTTTTACCTTATGGCAGCTTTTAAGACAATAAATTCCCACTGCAAACGCTTGCATCCTCTATAGCATTTAACATACTTTCCTCTTTATCCATAGTATATAAATAGTAACAACAAAGTGACTCCTCTCTTGAACCATAAATCAAATACCAAGGGAAAATAAACGGTCAAGCCAGAAACATCCTGGTTCTGGTTCCACTACTGTTTGTGCAATAATCTCTTTTTAACTAACTTGAAATGTTACACAGGTTGAATTTATCCTACACCTTCCAATCCCTACTCATACTGTGTTGACCCCTTACTCTCCTCTGCCAACCATAGAAAAATGACTCAACATTATTTGGCATTGCAGGGAAAAGGATGGAATTGAGCTGACACGGGAAGAAACATTCAAATACCGATTCAAGAAAGATGGAAAAAAGCAGTATCTAATTATCAATGAGTCAACCAGGGAGGATAGTGGACACTACACTGTGAAGACCAATGGTGGGGTATCAGTTGCTGAACTGATTGTACAAGGTAGGCACAGGCAATACTACAGAATCAGAGAATCTGAAAAATGAAAACAGGCTGGAGGTAACCTTCTCCAAGATAGCATAATCCTCATGTCAGGGAAAAGGAAGACTTAATAAGGGCCAATAAGGTTTGATAAGAAAATATTCCAATAAGAAGTCAGACCTGTGTGTTGGATGTAACAGATACTCTGATACAAACAGGTGGTCAGCTATCAGTCCTGCATGCTGTGGGTTTCCCCTTCACATTTCACCCTTCCACAAACAGTTTGCCTAGACCTAGCCTTTTCCACTTGGTAAACCCACACTGTTTACTTATAGATCTATTTGTTGATGTGTGTGTTGATCATTCTCACAATATCAGAGAAAAAGCTGGAAGTCTATCAGAGCATTGCAGACCTGACAGTGAAGGCACGGGACCAGGCAGTCTTCAAGTGTGAAGTTTCAGATGAAAATGTGAAAGGAATCTGGTTGAAAAATGGAAAAGAGGTGGTCCCAGATGAAAGGATAAAGATCTCCCATATTGGCAGGTTAGTTTTGTTTCAGAAAGCTTGAGTATTGCATTATAAAAGTAACAGGGGCTATTACTTTCAGGAATAGGAGTATAAAACAAGACTTTGTCCTGGCTTGAGCTAAAAGAGTTTAAAACCTGCTCATAAACCATCAAATAGTCACAGACTTGCTTTGGTATGCGTGCAGCCTTTGTTGCTATAGTTTGCATCTAAGGCATCAATGGTATTTCAATAGAGCTCATTCTCAGTTTTTATTAGGATTTAATGTTTTCTTGGTATTCAAACAGTCTAGAAAACACATTGTTGATAACTTTAAAATTAGCAGTAGTGTTTAGACAGATTAAGATGGCACCTATTTATAGCACTAGTATTTCCTGAAGGGCTTTATGTCAATACATACAGTTGCACAATTCTGTGTTCAAGTTTCTTAGCACTTTTTACTACTACCAGAAGCAGAGACCAAGATTCACAAGATACATAAGCATGCTAGGTAAAACCCTCCTTGGTACTCCTTCTCCATATTCTGTTTTGAATTTACAGTACTACAGGGATGGAGCATCCATTTTAAACTTTTTTTTTTTTTCTGGAATTCATTTGAGCCACAATCTGATCAAATGAAACCAGCAGTGTTATAGCTGCCCTTGTGAAGCTATGGTGAAGGACTGTACTAAAGCAGAGAAACTGCTTCCTCTATTCAAACTAGACTATGCATCTACCTTGACAAGACAAATCCATGCATAGACAACATGCTGACATGGATTCTCTTGAATACTGAAAGAGAGCAGTTTACAGCCCTGGTGGTTGTTGACTTGAGGTTAGGAGAATGGGAGGAGGATTAGCAATGTTTGTGAATATCCTATAGCCTGCACCTTGTCCCTTGAGATAGCCTGTTTCTTCTGGAGAGGTAAGGGAAGAGTGTGAAATATATATGTTCACATTTCCAGAATCCATAAGCTAACTATTGAGGATGTAACACCAGGTGATGAAGCTGATTATTCCTTCATCCCTCAGGGATTTGCTTACAACCTTTCTGCCAAGCTTCAGTTTTTAGGTAAGTTACCTTAGAATACGTAATGGGAATTCCGGGGGGATAAAATGATGCCATTCATCATGGCTGTACCAGAAAAGTCTGCAGAGACTCCTTCCTGATACCTCAACATAAGCACATTGCTATGCTCTGTTATTTTGGGTTACCATTATCTCACTGTTTTACAGAACAACTTCCAGAGTTTATTGCATTACTCTGTTGATGAATATACCCTATGAGGTTTTAATGCTTAAATATTTTTAAATCGCTTTTTAGGTAGAGATACTACATAAATTCTGTTTTCTGATCCACCTCTTTTTTTCCCCTCCAGAGGTCAAGATTGATTTTGTACCAAGAGAAGGTAAGAACAGCAGTCATTACTTATATGCAAGTAACTATAATTCTTCTCAATAGCAAAGGAAGCGGTGGTTTTTCATTTTTATTTTAATGTATGTATATTCACCTTCCCTCTCCTTCCCCCAGTACAGAACACTCAAACTGTATTTACAACTTATTTTCTCTATCTTTGCTGTAGAGCCTCCCAAAATCCACCTTGACTGTCTGGGCCAATCCCCTGACACTATTGTTGTGGTGGCTGGGAACAAATTGAGATTGGATGTTCCCATATCAGGAGATCCAACACCCACTGTCATCTGGCAGAAAGTAAACAAGGTAATGTGTAACCTGATACAATGGCTGAGGCCAAGAAGTCACAACAAAAAGTGTATTTTCTTTCTCAAATCTTACTTTGATTTACAATTCTTAATTACAAGTATTTTCCTCTTATTTTTTTTTAAAACCTCAAGACAAAATATCAGTATCTGCAATGTAGCTGTGTTTGGGATTTAGCTATTTTTGTGAGACCCATCCTGAACTGTTCTATTTTGATCTGTTGCCTGTTTTTCTAGTCTGAAAGAAGGGACTGAATATATAGTACTAGACATATGTGCACGCAGACAGTAGGCTACCATACACATTTATTCTCTTCCTACCTCAGAAGAAAAATGATCAGTCATCCCCACCACCTTCACCTGACAGGATGGACATGTTCTAGAGATGGCGGATTCTTTTTTACTTTCTTTCTCAAGAAAGCTACAGTCTGAATAAAATGTTGTCTTAGCAGACTACTGGAATAAAACTGTATTTTCTGTCATGAAAACAGAGGACAGTTGCTCTTTGCATTAACGAGGCAGTTACAAAACATCAAAGAACAAATTTAGAAGCTAGACACAAAATGTTAAGTAAGCTTCCTTTATGGCTATCTCAGAACATCCCCACCCCTCACCATCTGTGGGCCCTTGAGCTATAACTATCACAGAAGACAGAAATACTTTGCATAATATTCTACAGCATCATTATACTTCCCATAGGTGTAGAGACAAAAATATTGCCAGTTATATAAATTTCCCCAATCTCATTTCTTCAAGATTCTGCCTCATCAATTGCTCGGGTTAGTGCATTTAATAATACTTAGGACTTTTTTCTACAATGCAGAATTAGTATAAACAAACAAAAAAAAAAGGCTATTTGTCTTGCTTTTGGGAACCAAGATAAACTGACTCTCAGACACGTTTCTCTGATAAATTTATGATCAGATATCAGACAAACCCTACCCCGTGTCATTTCTAAGACTTGAGGTCTCCACATGCGAGTAAAAGAAGCCAGACTTGATTTGAATGACATATAATATATACTTTCTAAGGAAATCCTAGAGAAAGAGTAGCAGAGCTTGAGAATGCATTGTTTGATGTGTTACAGACCAGACTATATTTCCAAGGGTTCACATCGATTTACTATCCCATTGTTACGGAACAAAGCAATCCTTATTTTTGTAGTGAAGCAAGATGAGCAAGTAATACTGCAGGATACAGGCAGACTCACAACCAGATACAATGCTATTGCAGGAATGTCATGCATCTTTGTTAAGCTGTAAATTTAGTTTTGCTGACTTATCTTTCCATTAATTCACTGCAGTCTGATACCTCTATTTCCATTTCTGCTTTCGCATCAGTTGATTTCCGTCCCAAGGCTGCTTGCTACCTCACTTTGCTTTTCACTTTTCTCACCAAGCCTGTGGACTCTATCTTGCAGAAACTGCTGTGCTGCTCTGCTCAAAAGACTTATCTGACTTTCTCTGCTTATCTAGAAAACTGACCTTGTCCGAAGCAATGATGATTCCATGACTCTGTCAGAAAACAGCAGCGATTTGAATACTGATAGTAAGGTAAGTTCTTCATCATTTATGCAGACACACAAATATGTTTAATATTTTCCAGATAAAACATCTTATTCAGAAGGAAATAAAATCAGTAGATATTGGACTGCTGAAGAAAACAGCATATCAGGCCCAAGATCCTGCCCCACAAAGGTTATTAACAAACTTTAAATAGGCACAAGAGTTCTGGTGAGTAATTTTAGAGTAAGATGCTGATTGAGGAAATCTCTATAACCATCATCACATGGTAACTGTGTTGCAAGGAATCAAAGCAATTATTTGAAAACCCTTTTTGATACATTTGTGAATGTTTATGCCTTTTTATCTCCACTAACTTGTAAGCTTCTATAATAGCTGGGGGGGGGAAACTAAGGCATAATCTTAGAGGACACAGGGAAAAATTACAATGGGACGACTGGACTATGTTTGTACAAAGCATCAAAAGAGGTTTGATTTTCCAGCAAGTTTCCTTTTTGCAGTAACTTTGTTATTTTGATAGCAAGGTCTTTTACATTTATTATGCAACAATAAACATTTCCCAGGGTTAGGAGCCTGCTGTGCTAGTCACTATTCAGGCACATATGCTTCCAAATGGTTCCTGTTCCCAGTGTAAAGACAGGCAGGCACACACAGAGGTGCTTAGGGATATGGCTTAGGAAAGGACAGGTACAGTTGGGACTCTATCTTAAAGGTCTTTCCCAACCCCGTGATTCTGTGATAAAGGAGTGTATTACAAATGTACAGCAAAGTTGAGGTCATTATGTTCTGACCTCAGCTCTGGAGAGAGTAGGAAGTTACACTATATGACATTCTTGTGTGACAAATCACACTGACACCATTAACAATTACAAGAAACATGGTAAAATTTTTAGATGGAAATTGTTCACATCCACGTTATCTGATGCCAAGTATAGATTCTGTTGATCAGGAACATTTGCTCAACTGTTTAGGTTTGTGTAACTCCTTGAACTTATGTGGTACCCAACTGTGGTGCCTGAAGCTCACAAGTAAGAATTTGTGCAAGTACCCAGTAACTTCTTTGGAACATTACTGGGAATGTGTAACTAGCAATGAATCTTCTCCTGCAGAATTTCAGAACCAGTTTTCCCAAATGTTACTTAATTTTTCTCTTCTACATACAAGTAGATCTTTAAAAGCTTTACAGCTTTTCAATAATTTTTATATTATTCAGCGGTTAGAAGATTTTCACCAGCTTATGTACAGGCTCATGATACTATCCCTGGCACAACTTACAATGACTCTGGTGCTTTCACTGCCCACAGCTTCTGTTTGAATCCGAGGGCAGAGTTCGTGTGGAGATGCATGAAGACCACTGCGTCTTCATCATTGAAGGAGCAGAAAAGGAGGATGAAGGAGTATATAGAGTTACAGTTAAGAATCCAGTGGGAGAAGATAAGGCTGATATCACAGTCAAAGTTATTGGTAAGTGAAGGAAGGAAGCAACCAGAGCATGAAAGCATCTCAAGTTCACCAAAACTCACCCTTCTCTAAAGCTGAGCCAAATTCTGACTTTAGGTTTAGAAAAATCAGAAAATTACCATGAAGGCAGGAATACTATAAAAAACAAGTATTTTTCACAGGTAGTTGCCTTCGGTGGGGAAAGGTAAGAGAACAACTGTCAGTAAAAATTTAACTATTTCCTTTTTATTTATTTCCAGTTTCACATGAATTTTAGAGAATGACATTAACTTCTGATGTATACTTCATGCTTGTCTGAGACAAGAGATATTTGGCATTTTGTTGTGGTTTATATTTTTAAACAAAGGTTGCTTCAATCCCTAAGAATGGAGTAAAGAGACATAACATAGCTGATAAGATAAACAGATAGCCACTGTGAGTCATGGGAGAGCCGGGGGAAATATTGAGTCAGTAACTTTTACGGAATTTTTCATAATTATTAACTTGTTTGTGCCCTGCCACACAAGACAAAAGGACAGGTCATAAGTAAATTAAAAGTTATCAAGTTATTTTCACCTATAATATTAAAAACTAGAATTCACTGCTTAGGTGAATTCTAAGTCTCATTTAAAATAAAATACAGGAGACATACAGTCATTATATTCTATATAAGCTTCATTATAGGAAAAAAAAAAACAAAAACAAACAAAAAAAACCCAAAACAAAAACCAAACCAAAACCAAAACCAAAAACAAACCCTGGAGCAAGCCTCTTAAAGAACAGAATTACCTTGCAACCTTAGATTTTTGTAAAAAAATATTGATTACATCTGTGAAGAACAAGGGAGCCAAATAATAAAGTGCTATTTAAATGAAAATCAACCTAACACAGAAGTGCAAAAAGCAGAATTCACTCTAGACTAAGATAAAACTTTCTCAATTGTACATATTGTTGCTGACAAAGCTGTATCACTACAATACAGAAAAAAAAAGTTATAAATATTTCACTGACACACAGAGAAATTGAAACACTAATAACTCTCATTCGTTCTCACACTTTCTTCAGATGTTCCTGACCCTCCAGAAGCTCCCAAGATCAGCAACATTGGAGAAGATTACTGTACTGTGCAGTGGCAGCCTCCTAAATACGATGGTGGGCAACCAGTACTTGGTAAGAAGTGCTAAACAAAGTTCCCAGAAGTGTTATCTATATTCTTACTCTTTTAAAATGGCATAGAAGGATTTTCTATGTTTATTCAACGTAGGAAGACCAAACGTCAGAAACTAGTTGCTCTGGTATAGCAAACCTTCAAACTGGTCTAGATTTGAGCCCTTGAATTCTAGGGAGAGAGTGCCCCCTACCCGTGGTATCTGAATCAGAGAAATACATTGGCAAGTAAGGACTGGCTACCTCAGTCTTCAACTCGGGACATTAGCTACAGCCAACAGAGAAAGAAAAGCAATCCACACCCAATCTTCACTCTTTCTGAAACCATTCATGGGGTCTCATGCACTTTATTGTATTACTAAAGTGTATCTTTATCATACATTCTGTGCGTTTGGGGGAATGTAATCTGCTTTATCAAATGTCACCAGTAGTACCACTATTGCCTTTTTTAGCTTTTTTTTTTTTTTCTCCCCACTTTTTAACTACAATTCTGGTATGCCACAACAAAGAAGTACCTCCGTTCTGACAGGAAACTACGTACATATAATATTGCAGAACAACAGAAACCGAGATGCTGAAACCTCTTTCAGTCTCACAGATCCTGGTGAGAGAAAAATCAGGAATATGTGAAAGGAGCCACAGATTCTTTGCTTACAGCATTTAACCCTGTTTAAAAGCTACTGAAAACAAGCATGCCAGGAGTAACATTATATATTAGAAGTGATGATACAAGCTATCAGCAAAAAGGTACTTTGACAGCTCATTTCCCAAAACGTTCTGTAGACTCCCATGTTCTTCTTTCCATTCAAGTAGACAGGAAAGGGCTCTGATGCACGATGTCTGTGCCTGTATTATGTCAGCAAACATGCCTGTCATTCTCCATCTCTCTTCAGATGATGAAAGTATGAATCATACTTCCCAGAAATACAAGACATCTGCAAGTTTGATAGCCACAACATTTGTGATCCCTGACTTAATACAGCCCAATTCATAAGTCTCTACAGTGTATTTGCCGTAGTCTTACACCGTTGTAGCTGACCACTTTTACAGATGTATTCTCTCTTGACTATGGGGTAGAAACAGACATACAATACATACAAATACTTGGCATGAGTAAATCACTATCATGTATTTACTGATTATTCACTCCATATTAAAAAAAAAAAAGAAATCACAACAAAAATCTGTTCAAAAGATATCTATATACATCACATTCAGGCATATTATCTGCGACACAGAAAAGCAGCAGAAACGTAATGTTGGTAGATGGAAAGAAATGGTAACTCCTTTGTGGCAGGTCGCTGGAAAATAATTTATACAAACATTTCCAATGTGATATACAACCATCTTCCTCAGGGGGCAAGGGAGGTGTACTGAACACCTGGGCTATGTGTACACAGACTACACCTAATAAGATACACTACAGATTTGTTCTGCAGCACACCCAGCTCTCATGGATTCTCTGTAATCATACACTTTCCCTCCCAATGGAATTGGAGCAAGAATAATGGTGAGCAGCCAGGCCTCCACTATAGGACTGAAGCAGAGTCAGAATCTGCACTGTCTGGGAAGCACCCCACAATTCCATCACTTAGCAATGAACTCAGAGATCTACAATGAGATCTTTGAGAAAACATTTTTATTGGAAAAAAAAAACAAAACCAACAATCAAACCTAAAATCAAGCTAACAAGTACCACAGGGAACTGTCAAACTCTTCTTCCAACTAGTGCTTTGCTTGGGGATTTAAGCCGTTAGTCAAGATTAATGAACTGCAGCAGCATAAAAGACTTTAAAAAAATTAAATAAATAAAAAAGAAACCAACCCATACCTTTATGTTTCCTCTTACACATTTCAAGGCAATTTCCCCTTCACTGAAAGGGCTGTTAAACTTCTGTGTCTCATGCATTTAGGAGTGAATGACCATATTCCTACCAGAAAGGTTCTACCTTTTAAACCAGCTCTGCTGATATCTCTATTTTGCAGACATGTAAATACCTTAGGAGTAGTGTGCAAAATGTGCTTAAAGCCCAACACCAGCCACTGACAATTCTAAATAACCTCTACTCTGCAAAGCTAATGGTTCAGGTAACATCAGATAGGAGGGTAACACAAACAGCACAGGAAAATACCAAAGCTTCACACAATTCAGTTAAATGCAATAAGTCTGGATCATATCTGGCTCTTATGCCACTGGACAGAAAAAAAAGGGATTTTTCTTTTTTCCTGCATGCGAGAAAACAACTTGCAGTTCTTTTATGTCATAAGAGTTATCCTTTACAGGCTATATTTTAGAGAGAAAGAAGAAGAAGAGCTATCGATGGATGAGACTCAACTTTGACCTTTTAAAAGAGCTAACGTATGAAGCCAAGCGAATGATTGAAGGTGTAGTTTATGAGATGCGGATTTATGCTGTGAATTCTATTGGCATGTCCCGGCCAAGCCCTGCCTCACAACCCTTCATGCCAATTGGTGAGTTTTACCACACTATTTCTAGGACAAAACCAAGACAGGAGAATTTTAATCTCTTCTCTGCCCTTATACCTAAAAAGAACATGTTAAGAAAGAGGTTATCAACCACCTCCTTATATATAATCAACCCTTTCCTTTGTAATCTTCCTCTTCCCTCTCTCTCTCTCAATTCCCCTTCCTGAGAAGCACAGAGGTTCCAGTTTCATGAAAATGCTGATGAATTTTTAGTTGTTATAATTAGAAGTGTGAGAGTCAAGCTGGATCTGGAAAGGAGGAAAACTAATTGACAGAAATTTCCCTGTCCCTCTCAGCTTCTCCCATTCCCTTATGGGTGCAGATATCACAGTATCCCACCCAGTACTCCCTTAATCCTGTCCCTCTCCACAGCTAAAATGATAGCTGATTAAATAAACATTTCAGGAATGATTTTCTATAAATAATCCTTCCCAACACTGCAGTGCAGTGTCTCCTGCAGTCCCTGAGCAAAGGGGTCCTCAGGAAGCCTGCCTGCTAAAACCTTCAGAAAGAAGAACCACAAAAATACAAATAGCTGGACATTAAAATGACTAGAGTTGCTAAATCTACAATCAGCAGCGAAGGGGGACAGCCTGCTGAAGGGGATAATGTAAAAACAGATGATGCAACGAAGGGGTCAGAAGGAAAGGATGAACTTCAAGAAGGGTCTCTTAATTCTGGATTTCAAACACACAATGGATGGTCTGCAACCAAAGAGCACAAAAGACAGCCATCAAGAGGAGCTACTGGAAAAAAAGGTCCCAAGTTTTCGTGGGATAGGCAGAGTTTTACTTGATTAAGGATAAAATTCACACTTACTGCTTCAGAGAAGAGGTTTGGGGGTTTGATCGTGTACTGTGTGGTTGTGTTTGCTCTCAACTGCTTTTGCCTCCTATGTGCTATTCACAGTCCTTGCTGAGCTTTGAATACAAAATATTTTGACAGAAAATTTTTGGACAGCTACAGAAAGGAAACTTTTTTTAAATTTAGTTTCCAAAGTTAATTTAAAAAAAAAATCAATTTCAATCAGATGCACGATTTATAAACCTGTATTTAACTTACTTTATATAGGAAATATTTCTAATTTGTAAAATCTGTTATATATATTTGAAAGTTATCCAATTTATAAACACACACACACAGTATATCAAACATTATTTCTTTAACATGACTGCTTTTAATGCTATGTGCATTAAATTTTATGCTCCAGGATTCCAAGCATTATTTTGCAAAAGTTATCATTCTGTTTGATTTTTAAATCAATGATTTTGCAATAATTGTGTATTTGGAATTCTCTAGTAAGGTCTTTTCTTCATTGTTTTTTAATTAGTAGACAAAAGTCATGCTTAAAAAAACCTGAATTTAGCTAATGGTCTTTCTGAATTATGGATTTTTAAAGAGTTGTGATACTCCTGCTCTGAAAATATATGGAATAGTTTTAACGGAAGATTTTTTCAACCCCAAAATATTTTCTCGTGCATGTCCATATTACAAAGATGCAAATCAGAAGTAATGTTTCTGTAAATATATGTAGTCATAACTTATCATCATTTTCTCCACTGTTAGAGGGAAATTGGTGAAGTCAAATTTAGCCACTGATGAATCTGTTTCTCTGACTCTGTCAACGTTGTCTAGATATAATCAAGGTGTACGAGTTGTATGCATTTGTATTTCTAAACTTTTCTGCAGATTTCTGGGAACAATCTCTCATCTACAACTCTTCCTTTTTCACTGACTTTTTCTCATAAGGGAGCAGATGTGAATAGGAGCTACTATCTTAACCTCTTGTTCTCCTCCTTACTAGTGGAATTTTGTGCTACACTTTAGTAAATGAAATATTAGGTGCTACATGTTGCAGCTGATCTACATCCAAATCTCTTATTGAAAGATAATGGTATATAATTCAACGGCTAAGCATTTGTTCTATAACCTTTAAATTCTCACAGTTGTATTGCTGTTTCTTAGAATCTACTTTTACATGTTTCATTATAGCTCCTCCAAGTGAACCAACTCACTTTACAGTGGAAGATGTTTCTGACAGCACCGTTGCCTTGAAGTGGAGACCCCCTGAGCGGATTGGAGCCGGGGGATTAGATGGTTATATTGTGGAATACTGCAAAGATGGATGTAAGTAAGCACAAGTACAAGGCAGCAGCAACATAACATTATTAAAATACTACAACTGCAATGGCTTCACTGCAATAATGTAACCACATCCAGTATTAAGTTTGAACTCTAGGGTACAACATCCTTGACAACCATCACCAGACTTCCTATGACTGCAAAACCATGAAAGGCCATGCCAACCATAATGCCATCTTCATAAACCATCATAAAATACAGACAAGTACTAAAAAAGTATATTAGTGACTAAAAATAATTTATAGTCTTCCATGACATATCATCATGGAATTACCAGAATCCCTATGTCATCATCACAGAAGAATGATTTTCAGTCATATGTGTGTCATCAGTATAATTAAGGAAGCCCTAAGAATCTATTCTGCAGGGTCCATTGAGAAGTGAATAATAAATCCCAACAGTTATGTGCTCTGTTACCATTTTCAGCATGTGGTGCTCTCACCCATCTGTGTGAACACCCACAGGAGATCCATTTATTTTTAAAAAAAAATTACTTATTGCTAAAAATACTTCAGAAGTTCTCTTCCCCTCCTTTAACTAATGAAAATAAATGTAGAGAAGCCTCAGAGCTGTAAGCTCTATAAAGCAGAATGCCAAAGAAACTACCCAAAAATTAGTCCCTTGCCCTTTACTGTTATGCATAAACAAAACATACACATGTGAAAACACACCTACTAGACAGAGTACTTTTTCCAGTTCATTCCCTCTTAAGTGTGGTGTTGCATATTAAGATCATTTTACCCTAAAAAAATTATTTCCAATTGTAGACACCACACAAGTTTGCAAAAATAATATATCATTACAATATGCAAATGCTGTACTTGCAGCTTCAGAATGGATTCCAGCTCTTCCTGGCCTAACTGAGCGCACATCTGCACTAATTAAAGACTTGGTCACAGGGGACAAACTTCATTTCCGTATCAAGGCTATAAACTTGGCTGGTGAGAGTGGAGCAGCAATAATCAAAGAGCCTGTTACTGTTCAAGAAATCCTCCGTGAGTATCTAGACTGAATAAATATTATTCATCCATTTCCCCTGGTCAAAATTCTAAAACTGCACACACGCAGAAACAGTGTGGGACTGACAAGCCAGTGCCACCTTCTGAGAACAACACCCAACAGCTCTTTGACTAGGCACCCAATATCTTCTGGTCCTGGTAACACTGCTATACTCTCCAGGTCTTATGTTTCTAAAGCATAGCTTGTGAAACTAAATTCTACTTCTTACTTTCAAAGTATGGACATTTCACCACTTGTAGTGGCACTGTCAGCATTTAAGAGATGTTTTCTAATATTTACCTCTTTGCTGGAAAAGCTGTTCTATTACTGCAAAATAACCACGTGGGCTACAGCAAAAGATCTATTTAAATAAAAGTAGTTATCTGTTATTGATTGTCCTAGGTCATTAATTAACACTCTATGTATGACCCAACAACAACAGATTATAATTCATTTGACTGCAGTCCAAAAGATATCAAGAGCTGCTAACTGTGAATTTCTTAACCTTGACTTATGCAAAGTGTGTGCCAGAGTCTCACTGACTGTAAAATGACTCCGTGTAAATGAAACAAAGTTGTAATGCATCTCAGAACCAAAGGGACATGAAGTCAGATACTCTGACTGTATGTCAAGGAATTATTTCTGTAAATGACTAGGAAGAGAATAATGTCCTCTTTCTCAGTGAAAAGTAAGCTGCTACAACGAGACTGCACTCCTCCTACCTCAAAGGAAGGACTGTAACTGAATGACTGTAGAAAGGTAAAAGAAATCCATTGATTGCTCCTATTTTCTAAGTCCATAAATATCTCCAAACAGCAATTTAAAGGAGCTGCAATATAAACAAAGCAATAGATTAGCTGTAGTCACTCTGACTCCAATTCTTTATCTCATCTCTTCTACTGAACTGATAAAGTACTCTGAGGAAACAAAGTCCACGCAGTAGGCTCACGTCCAGAAGTCACTGAAACAGGGCATTTCAGGTGCAATACGGTTTCACAGATCCTGATGTCACTGAAACCTGCTCAGAAATAAATATATAACTGAAATTTGCTTCTAAATTTGTATCCAGTAGTCAAATACCTTTGAGGGTACCTAATAAACTAACTACTCCCTAACTATATGAACAGGGTTTGCACATTTCTCTTTTGCTTACCATTTCTTATGCTTTCTTATTTCTTATACAAGCCTCTCTTCTTTTGTGTTTTTTGTCTTATTTCTCCCATAAGTAATATTTCAAATTATCAAAAGCTTTGTATTTAATATACTCATGCTTAACTGCAGAGCGTCCCAAAATCTGGTTGCCACGCCACCTCAGACAGACTCTGGTGAAGAAAGTGGGCGAGACAATCAATATTGTGATCCCTTTTCAGGTGTGTATCAGTTTTGTTTTGTCATGGCTACTTACCAGTACTTAGCTAAAGCAAGTTCCCACTGCTTAAGCAACATTACATGAAATATGATTGCTGATAAAATACCCTCTCAAACCTTAAAGAAAGGAAAATCCACCAAACTACTCTCTTCTTTCAGTCACAATATTGTTACCATCACAGTTTCTTCCATAATCCATCTTTTGGGGAGAGAAGAAAAATTAAATGCTGAAAGTAAGTGCAAGCCCTTTCTTGCTCATTTCCCATAGGATGCATCTTAGAGAGAAGTACACAAAAAACAAAAAAAAAAAGCTAAAATGGCCCCTTCACTGAGGTCTAGCCGCATACAAAAATTCAAGATTTTACATCTGATATTTCTGAGTTAGGCAAGTCTTAAAAAAATTAAATCAAATAAATATTTTTGCTGCCTGGATTTCTAAGTTTAAGAAAAGTTTCATTGGCCTAGAGCAGCATCACTGCAATATTCCCACAGATTTGCCAGTTCTTTGCTACACTCCCCTAGGTAGTCCTACCTGACACGTCCTCATTCCTGCAGGCCAGAGAAAGTACATGTAGCAACTGCTCTAGAGCTTCACTTACCCTGCCTGATCATTAACCTGTTCCCAAACAAAAATGGAAAAGACCAAGTCTTCCCTGACTTTTTTTCCATGGGTACAATAACTGAGGTTTCAGCATTTCATCCTGTCCTCAGTTTTCACAAAACTGTGCTAAGCTAATGTTAGAGATTTCCTGTACACTATCAAATTTAACTGAACCAATTGATTCAAAAGTTATTTGAGCAGCTGATGGACAAATCACATGTTGGTAGAAACTCTTCTCTTAAAAGATAAGGCTAACAAAAATGTTAATATCTATCGACACAAATTTTAGCCAGTGTATTTTAATTCAAGGGGTTTTTTTGTGCGAATTAGATGTATAACTGTGTTGAATTGCAGCTACAGCTACAATTCTTAATATTACAAAAGCTATTTAGGACATGAGAAGCTGGGTATCTTTTTTAAAAAATAACAACAAACCACTAAGCAGAAAGAACATTTTACTTTGTATTTTGAAAAAAAAATTAAATCACTGACAATTTCTATTGAAAAAGACTCTAAGTAGATATGATTGCAATCTCCAAATCACAAAAAGGATATAGGAGACAATACATAAATACTGTGACTACCACGAACCCTGAGCTAGGAAAACAAGCAGGTAGAATATTTTCTTGCTAAAGTGTAACTCAGTGTCCTCTACTACTTACAGTCTCTGTGCAAACCTGCCAGTGTTCACGATCACTGCCGTGTCATTTAACACCAAAATTCTATTAAATAGCTTATCAAGTTATCCTAAGCTAAATGCTATTTGCAAATCCATTCAAATCTTTAAAATATATAGAGAATAACATTATTACCAAGTCCTTTTCTGTCAAGTGTATTAAGCAGGTGGAACATTCAGCTAAAAGGAAGGGAATCAACATTCTTGTTTCAAAATTAAGTATGTGGGCACATGAGTGAAGGGTTACTATGTGATATTAGTGGCCAAAACCACTAAGTATTATTGACCAGCCTTTTTGCCCTTCATATATGTTTGATTATAAACATCTGGAAGCATTTGAATTTGTTCTTTCCTGGAAGCAAACACCATGAATTTTCTCAGATGTTTATGCACCCTGTCACTCACTGTTCTCTCTCAGATTACCTATTACACATTGCGGAAACCTAATCCTCCGAGATATGTATTAGGAACATTCTTTCTAACCATTTATGCTTTTCACAGTCTATAAATATAAGAAAACCAACACTAAATACTTGCAATCTTTCACTGGTTTTCACAGCACCTCAAAAAAGGAGGTGTTGGGAGCTAACATATCTGATAAATCACAGTAGAACACCAGCAGTAGCAAAGCTTGATTTATAGTCACAATATTTCTTATGGTAGAGACAATGCTATGTTTTCTGATGCCCATTTTTGCAAAGATATTTAGGTCCAGATCCTCAATTCACCTCATTACTCAATCCATCCAAAACTATTCAATCTTGTAATCAGTCTGAAAACCTCACCAAGTCTTTGCCTTGACAAATTAGAAAGTTAAATAAAGTTTCCATAAAACATTAAGTTGAAAGCATTCCCCTAGCAAAAGTTTTCAAGGGGAATCCTCATATAATTTTACAATACGCGTAAGTGGAAGGTAAAATAGTGTCAGTTCTAGTCAAATCAAGTTCAATTATCAGACATGGATATGGATACCCACCACAACCACATGCTTTACTTATACAAAAAAGATCTACTATACCTTTCACCTGAAGAAGGGAAGGTGTCTCCCTCTAATAGGTTTTTGTAAGGGTTCTAAGAAATAAGACCAGGGTGAAGGTACACTAGAACTGGACAAATTGATCTTGTGTCTAATATCTCAGAGCTACAAGGCTGAGTTAACTATACTCCTTGGCAGAAAACAGCAAGAAAATGAGTTCTCAGATGGGGAAAATGCATGATCCAAACCCATTTCACATTCAATGTTTATTATCAGCACTGCATAAAGATCAATTACAATACAGCTGATGATTTAATACTAGAGGAAAGAGCAATTTCTAGGTGCTTTAGAAGTGTAATTTTGGGTGGATATCTGCCTGACTATTACAAAATAAGGTGTTTTTTGTCTAACACAGAAAAATAAAATGATGCCACACAGACTTTCTGATAAAATAGCAGACAAACTTTAAACAGAGGTGCAGCAAAGCAAGAAGATTTTAGTCTGCCCACCTCAGATAATAAAGATTTCTGTTACTTAATAATAATCAAAGCAAGCCAGACCAACTATTGACTTCACAGATGTTTGTGAAAAAACACAATTATATTTTTCTGGATTTGTTCTCATATACTTTCTGTCTTTTACTATAACTAAATGGTATCCTGAGGGCACGGTGCCAGTAAGCCACTCAGATGGCAACAGATATTTGCTGCAAGAAAGCAGAAATTGGAAAACATTTAGAGTTTTACTATCCCAACTCTGCATATTAAATTTAGACTTTCTAGACTTACAGAACACTAAAAATCTGAAAAATTAAAAATGCAAGTCTATTACAGCTTTAAAAAACATTTTTAAAATCCTTTTTTTTCTCTTTAGGGAAAACCAAGACCCAAAATCATTTGGATGAAAGATGGTCAAACTCTAGACTCCAAAGATGTGGGAATTCGGAACAGCACCACAGACACAATTCTTTTCATTAGAAAGGCAGAACTTCATCACTCAGGAGCATACGAAGTAACTCTTCAGATAGAAAACATGACTGATAAAGTTGCAATAACAATGCAAATAATAGGTAAGAATCTTACAGCATCAAAATTAAGCACATTACACAAAACAGTGGCCATACTGAGGCAATCAAAAGATTCAGCTACCTTAGAATCCCTTCTCTGACAATGGTTGACAGCAGTTGACTAGGACAAAGCTCGGGGTAGGGCTAACATGTCACTTCATTTGCTTGTGGATTTTCCCACTTTGAAATATCTGTGTCCTAGAGACTTTCAGAAGGAGAGGGATTATCTGTGTGTCACATAGCTCCCGAGAAACTTTTTCTTGCAGGATTTTACCTAGTCAGCTATTTAATCCAGGTTTGGTTTCAGAATACAAATACTCTCCTGTAAGAAATTTTAATTAATTAATTTAATTTAGAGGGCATGTACAACCATTTATTTGGTTTGTTTTCAGTCTCTATCCTGATAATCTCACTTGATGTCCACACTTTTA
The DNA here is from genome assembly GCA_013399135.1 of Heliornis fulica. Lineage (NCBI taxonomy): Eukaryota > Metazoa > Chordata > Aves > Gruiformes > Heliornithidae > Heliornis > Heliornis fulica. The sequence continues at coordinate 606,008 of VXBZ01011558.1, read as the reverse complement.
TTATTCAGAAACACAAGGAATAATCAGTTATCCAGCTTTTCCATGTTACTCACAGGTTTTACTCACACTCCCAGTTAACTTCCTCAGGTTTAATCTCTGTTTATTTTAAAAAAAGATGCCATTCCATATCTTTGATCATGTTCATCACCCTTCTCTCTACAACTTTAAGAGCAACAGAAAAAAATCAAGAGTTCTTAAACAGCCTTGTCCTTGAGGAACATACTCATTCTGTGTTCCTACAGCAGATAAGGAGAGTAACGAACACTATACAAATAATCCTCTATAGTTCCAATGACAAGTCACAGTCCTGTGAATTTGGAAAATTCTTGTTTAATGCCTTATTTCTTTAAGAATGGCTCATTAGCTTGAGGCTTAGTGGAGGTTTATTCTCTATTACAGTTTCTATTCACTTTTCTAGTGAGATTTTGAAAGAATACTCTTCCAAAGTTTCAGTAATTCCCCTGGAATTTTGTGAGATATATTTTGAGATCCTGCCTACTCATGATTTCATTAATGTTCAGCCAGATTTATTTGTCCTCATTACAGCTCCATGTATCATATATATAAATCAAAATAGTTGGGTTTATTTCTCTTTCCCCACACTCTCCCCCGTCATCCCTAATTTCTTCCAATGTATCCATGCATTTTTAGAATATGTTTTTCAGCACAAAAAGAGTATTTAAACATAATTCCTAATGCTTTTGAATTAAAGAGGCAATGCCGACTGCATTCTGCTTAAAGATTTATGGAACAACATTGCTAGAAGGCATATTCAGTGGTGCCTACAGCAAACAAGACAGACATAACAAATTAGAGCAAATACATCTTAATACCACCAGCTGCTTCTGCTCAAGAGGATGGCTGCTGTTTTCCAGCAGTAGAGTATGTAGATGACAGTGAAAACAAAGCAATCCCAAGGGATTTGGATAAAGAGGAGTAGTGCACCCTATGCACCTAAATACCTTTCTAACTGGTTAGGGACTCAATATTGTAGCACAGCACCAAGTATTTTCTACCCATTGTTCAGCACTGTAGAAAGGCATAAAACATACATGAAATAACTGACAATGCTGCAATGCCACATACAGAAAACAAATGTCTGAAAAAAGGCAACTCATCACATGGATTAGTCCATGTCAGAGTCGGGTGACAGATATTAAACTGTTACTTTTTAGGCAGCTTTTGCTCAACTGAAAGGTAATGAACAAATTAAATTTGATTCCTGGCCAAGAAGAGAAATATACATATATATATATATGCAGATTCTTTTACATCCAAGGCATCTACTCTGATTCTTGATTCTGTCTCTTACTCACCAGAACTACCTCTTTTAGTTTCCATCAACAGTACGTTTTTGCTCTCCAGACGTACGGGTCATTGAGGCACTTTCTATACTACTGGCAATGTTTTAGGTGCCGTGGAACAATATACTGAAAAGCCAACCCAGCTTTCAGAGATTAAGTAAATCAAGCTGTGATCTTATGAGGTGTCTTTTCATCAGCTAGCTTCCCTTGGCAAATACCTACTTGATGGAGAACACTTGTAGCCTCAGCCCTTATCTTCTTTGTAGTATGACAAGCATGCAGCTCTACTGCTATGAGGATTCTCCTGTCAGATCCAAACAAGAGGAAACACTTCTATTACTGCCATTACCTACTCCTATTACCAAAACAATTGCTGCAGTTCACTCTAGAGACCTACAAAATATGGATGTTCACTATGTGAATAGCGTATATTTCAAATACTTACAGAAAGATCATATGCAATGAAAATATTTCCAAACCCTGACAAGACACAGTTCTCTCAACATTTTTCACCCTTCAAATCATCAAACTATGCCTTCCATTATACCTTCTACTGACCAAAGCAAACCTCAGTCCTGTATCTTTAATTTTTTAACTAGAATTACTTATTTTTCTCTTATTTACTATTTGAAACTGTAAATTATCATCCTTTTTGAAAGATAATTCACACCTTATCTCTTCATCCCATTCTATAATATTTAGTAAAACACAAAAATGCTGAGATCAGCAGAGTATTTCCCCAGAATATAAAACCGTACTCTAACACAGTGTCCTGCCAAGGAAAGAGATTTGCTACAGATGCAAATTACCACCTAGAGATGTACTGGTTATTACTGAGAAAGGAACATCCTACAATTCTATGAAGGAATTTTGAATAGATGTTCTTGCAGACTGCATTATCCCAGCAAACGGCAAATATCAAGTACATAAAATCCATTTAGCAAATTCATCTGTCTCTACCTTTTGTAAGGTTTTGTATAGGGCAATCTCACAAGTATCAAGGCTTTCAGTACACTCTTTTTCTTTATTCCATCTATACCACCATGGGTAGATACAACAATTTATTAAAAAATTTTAAAAAAGGATTATTTAATGCATCACCAAGTTGTCATCACATTAATCTAATAGCAGGATAAGACTTAAAGTGTTTTTCTGTTTTAATGAAGTAATACTTCAGAATTGTTCCTACCCCAATTCATACCTACATCCATAAATACATGTCTAGGAATATCTTAGATATCGATATGCACAAACACACTCCCAAAGCCCAACTCTTCTACTGAATGAGCGAATGACCTACCACCCATTTGGTTTAGTTTTGAACTAATGGTTTCCAGATAATTGCTTTTAGGTAACTCAGAGCAATAAGGCTTCAAAAAATCTGTCCTGTGAGGCCTCCCCAAAAAGTGTTCTTCTTCCTTTCACTGCACCTATACTGAACTTCTTACATTTATCAATCTCTTCCTACAGTATTTAAGACAACTGCCATCACCAAGATCTCCTGGTTTTTTTGACAAAGCATTGTGTAAGCATCCCTTTAAACCAAAGGCAAATGTTGTGTAGATATATCTGCAAGCAAGAACACAGGAAAAGTCCTTGTAAAACTAAGCAAATACTGTGAATGGTTATAATTACAGACTGGCCTGGGTTGGAAGGGACACCAAGGATCATCAAGGATCCTGACACAGGCAGGGTCACCAACTTCCAGGTTGGATCTAGATCTAGACAGGGTTGCCCAGGGCCCCATCCAACCTGGTCTTGAACACCTCCAGGGTTGGGGCATCCACCACCCTTCTGGGCAGCCCATTCCAGCACTTTAATGTCTAACAGTAGGTAGACTTTAGAATAACTAGAAATTGCTAAACATCACAACGTATGTCTGCTATTAGACTATAATACACTTATTCAGGGCTTACCGAAGAATTTTGCCTACTTGAGCCTGTTGTAGCTTTCACACCCACACAGATATTCATATGTAGGACCCAAAATTATCTTTGAGTCAGAACAGATTAATTGACTTCTATATAATGAAGATAAAAAACTACATATATTTCTAGACATTTAAGTTGTGATTCAAGATAGCAAGTACATTTCCACAACTTCCTAAGCAGCGTTGTTAATTTGACGACACATTACCATTCCCTGCTTCAGAAACACGGAAGAAAGAGAAAGGCTTTACCTGCAGTTGGCAGCTGAGAAACACAGAAGATTGCAGCTTTTTCCCCCAAATTAGTGTAAGAGAGGAAGACAGAGGAGAATAAATGGGATGAGAGCAATGTATTCAATATGCCTTATTGAACTTCATGCACTTTTCTAGTTGGCTCACAGTGTTTAGCAATTTGAAGGAGGACAAAAAGGGTTATAGCTAATTATAAAGCAGTCTTTGATTCCAAAGTATGGCAGTAAAAAGAATTAGCACATTATGTTTTGACATAAAAGTCCCACAGTTCCCCTAATAACAGTCAAAGGATGGTTTATTTTTTTTAATTTATATCCTTCCTTAAGGAATTAAATTACAAGCAATCTATAATTACATTCCTTTGTGATTTGCTCATCTCAAACCTATGTGTCAGATTCTTACTATTTCCTTAATTTTTCCATCACTTAGCTACAGAAAACAGTTTCCATTCAGATTTCTAGAATGATCCTTCACTTAATCACAAGACTATGCGATCTAATCATTATCTCCCCAACAGGGCCCTGTAACGAAAAGCAACAATTCACTGTACCAAAAAGACTTCTGTACCTCTTTGAGAGTTTGTTCTTTTTCTAGTTATTACACAGGAACCTCATTAGTGGGCAAAGTAACAAGCACTGAGGCAACAGGAAAAAGACAGTCAGGCATATTCCTAAATGGCCGGCCTCCATTAGCCTCAGCTAGGGAATATATACCCAGTTGCCTTTATTGTTTATATTACTTTCACAGTACCTAAATGGATGAGAAATTTGTATATGTAACAAAGCAAGCAATAAAACTATAGTAAAAGCGTTAATTGTACCATCCAAACAACAAAAACTTCTTATTCCATTTTAAGGAAGAGTTTGTCTGCTTCCTGTTACCAATTCTACCACGCTGTCTATGTCCCAGTAGGTTTCAGGCCTCTCAGAAGATTATTAAGAGGTTATTTGAAAATTTCCCAACTTTCCTGTTTACAGATTCAGCTTCACATAAATGAAGTGTATTGCTATGGAAATATTACAGATTGCTATCAAGTTCTATTTTTTTCCTCTGCGTGGGAGGAAATGACAAAGTTCTTAGATCTTGAACCAAAAGCTAAAGGGTTTCTTTTCATGTCTCCTCTCCAGACAAGCCTGGTCCTCCTCAGAATATAAAGCTTGTAGATGTTTGGGGATTTAATGCAGCTCTGGAGTGGACACCTCCACAAGATGATGGCAATGCACAGATCTTGGGCTACACAGTCCAGAAAGCTGACAAAAAGACAATGGTAAGAAATCCCACTAAGTCAATGACTTTCTATGGAGTTTAAACCACTACCTGCTCTGGGAACACAGAAACTTGAGGAAAACAACTGAATGCATTACTCTCAGTTGTGTGTCCAAGGTGTCCTGTGGCATACCAGAGGCACTTACACACTGAAGAGTAGAATCTAAACAAAGAACCAAACAGACTAGTTACAACACTATATGAAATGCCCAGTAGAAAATGTAAGATGAGAGACCAAGCTTGTCCTGTCTCTAGTGGTAAGCGGACAGACAGCTCTACTCAGCTATATGGCATTGTATTTTTCATAAATCCAAAGAAAACCTGAAGAAGAGGAAGAAAGAGTTAGTCTTGAACTCAGATGCTGGTCATACTAGGGTGTATACTGGGACAGATACGTGTGCCAATCAAACTTCAAAACATCTTTCTCAAGGAAGTCCCCATCATGTGCTAAGAACACATCCTGTATCAAGTTCCCCAGATGCAAGTAGGGCTAAAAGGTAAAGAGTTTTTTTCCTGCATTTTTTTCTCCTCAAAATTCAAGTATTCATACATCTATTATACCAGCTAGAAATTAAAAGTAAGTAATTAGATCAGCTGACCTACATGAGAAGCAACACAATATTCATTTTGCAGGCTAGTGTTAAATACCTGTCTGTCTTTTCCCTGTAGAAAGGACCTCTCCATATCAAAACTAGCACCATGTTTGACCTCTCACAGCATCTTTCTAAGCAGTATTGTCTTGTTACAGGAATGGTATACTGTTTTTGATCACTATCGCCGCACAAACTGCATAGTCTCAGACCTGATTATGGGAAATGAGTATTTTTTTCGAATCTTCAGTGAAAATCTGTGTGGATTGAGTGAAACTGCTGCAACCACCAAAAATCCTGCCTATATCCAAAAATCAGGTAATATTCTTCAAAACAAATATCATAGAAGCCACAAAGTTACAGAAATAATATATTGGCAAACGAAAAATACAATTATTACTAGATGCACTGCTATATATTTTTTTGTTGCTTAGTAACTGGCATGTATGAAGTATTTTAGTATCAACAGCCCTTATCTAGGCAAATCTCCTGTACCAACATGAACACACGTTCCAAAAATATTTAATCACAGCCTTCTAAACTATAGTAAGAGAGCAATAAGACTAGGGTGCTACTTTTACATTCTGGGGTTAAAAGTTTAGGATGTCTGTGGTGAAGACTTCCCCTGCAGACATAAGGCTTTCATATTTTTAACAGAAGCTGGAAACCCATGATTTGCAGGCCTTTAACTAAAGCATTAAACGTGAGATGCCTTCCAGAGTGAAGTGAATTTAAAGATTTTTCAAGTCCTAAATACCAGAGCTTTGAAGCTTCTCTAAATCATACATTAAATACTATTAAATGACAAATAGATTGTACACAAGTCAACAGAAGTAAAAATCAAAGATCTTGCTGCTGTTTTTTTTCTTTGAATTGCAGGTACCACTTACAAGCCACCTAGCTACAAAGAACATGACTTCTCGGAACCTCCTAAATTCACTCATCCTTTAGCAAACCGTTCTGTGATTGCAGGATACAACACCACACTCAGCTGTGCTGTACGAGGAATCCCCAAGGTACAGACTGTAGGATCACAGAGTCACTTAGGTTGGAAGAGACCTTTAAGATCAAGTCCAACCACAACTCACTATCAACTACACTATCAACTATCATTGATAGTGTTGCAACAAGCCAAGGTGCTGCCCTGGAATTCATGACAGTTCAGTGTGACTGGGCTGAAACGTGACTATATTAAGAAAAATTAAAGGTCACCCAATTATTTGCCATGTCACTCATAACTGAATGCATGGCACAAGCATTTGTGTGGCTGCACACAGAACCAGTGGAGAAATACAGTAAAGGAGACAAAGGACAGTCATTCCTCAGAGTAACACCATGTCACTAGAAGCGTACTACATGTACATAATCTACTACTGAGGAAGTTAAACAACAAGAAGTATCTTCTCACAATTTGTATTTTTTTCCCTTCAGACTTTCAAAAAAAACAGTAGCTAATGTAAAAAAAAAAAAAGAAAAAGCTGGCCTAAATGATACCCAGGAACACCAGTTGTTCTGTTATGTTAGTACATTCGTATAACTTTTTGAAAATCTAAGTTATTTAGCAGAATTAACTGGAATAACACCTGTTTTCATGTGTAATGTTTTGGGGATTTTTATTGTGTGGTTGTTTTTTTTTTCCTTTTTTAAAATCTCACAGGAATATTTTCTCAGTGTAAATATAGTTGCTGAAGTCTCTTCAAAGAGTACAAAGAGATGCATGTTTTTAGTTGGAGTCAGGAACAAGTGGTAAAAACCTGTATCAGCTAGGAGCTAAATTTAGGTTTACCAAAAAGGGAAATAGTCTGTCTGCAGTGAAGGAATTTACCATATTATGACACAATCTTGTCATAAATTTAAATTGGTACAAACACAAAATTTGCAGTACCCTTTTCTATTCCCCTTCTGTCTGCATATTTCCAGCTCCATTCCCTTCCTCACACCTGCATAAGAATCTGACAGTTATGCAGCAAATAATGTAATATAACTGATAAAAGTTCAAATTAACACAAAATTTGAAAAGTAGAAAGATAGTTCCATTATTTTTTGCAGTTCATTGGATAAAAAAGGAGCTGCAGTCAAAAGTCAAATATAAAGTGAAGCATACCCACGTAATTAGCTGCAGAAGACCTAGAACATAATAGAATACAAGCCACTGTTGGCAAAATCCACCCAGTAGCTCCCTCAGTACTGCATTCAGTTTCCATGATTTTAAGATTTTTAAGAAAAACACTTCATATTTTGCAGCTGTTAAATACAGTAGTCACATGCTTTTGAATGTGAGCATGATAGTTCTTCCACATTAGCCTGAAGGATACAAATAGTCCTCACCCTTCATTACACCCAATTCTTACAAGCATTGCCCAATTTAACCTTAACAAAATGTTTCTGTAGAAACTACTGCAGAACTTTTTCCACAGAGTGCAGATTATGTCAATAGAGCTTTCCAATTCTGAATAACTAAAGATTATCAAGCACACCTCAGATATTATTTGTCTGGCATGAAAAACTACCACTTTAAGCAGAGCATTGATCCATGCCCTGATAGCAGTGTTGAAATAAAAGACATATACCCAGAAATATAAAGAGGCTATAGAAAAGTAGCACCAAAAAAAAAGAAAAATTGAGGCAGAAAATGCCAGCTGATGTCTTTAATGAAGATGAAGCATGGCAACTGGGTTACACCGAATTGTGTATCACAGCTCGAAGACCCAAGTGATTCAAGGAGAGTTGAACGCACTAGAAACAGTGCAGTAGCTTTAGGTTTTTATGGGTGACATGTTAATACTGAAAGTAAATCAGATACATACTGAGTTCAGTTTTCTGCTCTTTGAAGCCTATTTCTTCACTATATGTATTAACAAGCTTGAAAGAATCAAACCAGTTTGCTTTATATCATCTCTTCTTTTTCTTTTGGTTTCCAAAATTTAATTTATAAAAAAATAAAGCCCATTTTCAGGCACCAGAAACAAAACACAATGCTTAAATTGGTGAAGAGCCAACAATGTTACTGCTCAAGTGAAGCCAAGCAGAACTTTATTTTCAAATTCCTGAAGTTGCTAAAGATACACTAAAAAGTTTGGAAAAAAATTTCCCCAGCTGAAATCTTGGTACCCAACATCCACAGAGCTTTATGATGCTTCTGCTGTAACAATCAGAGCATTTTAATTCCTCTTGTTATTATATACTTGAAGCATTCAAATATATTTTAACACGAGTAATTAAATAGCTCCTGAAGGACTGAATTTGTAGCCAGTTTGAAGGGTTTTTCTAAAAAATAAACAAAATAGATCTACATTCTCTATGTTATTCTAGAGACGAAAAAAAAAACCTAAATATTTGAATTACTGGTTTCATCACTCTGTACTAAATGAGGAGAGGTTCCTTACAAAATTATTTACGCCACTGTGTAATAGATAACCCTCAAAACATATACACCTGATGGTTAAATTAAAGCTGTAAGATCAGCCCTAAGTCTTACATTTTTTGCCTTGTTCTTTTAAAATTGTTCTTTTGTGTTGTGCAGCCAAAAATATTCTGGTACAAAAACAAAATGGATCTCTCTGGGGATGCCAAATACCGCATGTTCAGTAAACAGGGCGTGCTGACGCTGGAGATCCGGAAACCCACTCCTTTTGACAGTGGCTGTTACACCTGTAAAGCCGTTAATGAGTGTGGTGAAGCTGAGATCGAGTGCAGACTGGACGTCAGAGGTAAGCAGATGAATCTTATGGATAATACTACTGCAGTGAAGAAAGAGTAGCAAACAGCTACAAAAAAAAAACCCAAACCAAACAAAATAACCCCACCACCAAACCACAGTACCCCTTTATCTACCTCTGACTTCTTTGGTGGTACATAAAGGGTTATTACACACACCAGCAAGACTGTTTTTCATTCTGAACTGTTAATGACAGAGTTCAGTGACCTGCCAGGTAATACAGATCTGTGGGTTGACAATTATTACTGCTCTGTTTTAGTACTTCTAGGAAAAAATACTTAGAATACTTGACTGGAATGAAGCTCTACCTAAAAAACACTGCGGATCACGTTATCGTTTGTGCCATATTCAGTTTTACAGTCATTAACTGTTAGACATATGTAAAAGGTACTGTATGCTATATCACAAGTATTTTCCAAACACTGATAATTTATCTTGTTTGTCAAAAGCACCAGGAAAAAAGGGAGACCACATGTTTGTAACAATAAGAAGCACTAAGTACTATTGGTAAAAGCTGAAGATATTTCTATACAGTAGAGTTCAATATTTTACTCAATGCCAACTCAGAGACACAGCACACCTTGCAGTTCTGGCACCAACATCCTCATTGGGATCATGGCAGCAAGAAATTTAGGTGCATTAGTACAATGATGAACTCTAACAACTCTGAAACATCTATCTAATCTATGCAGCAGCTTACTAAGCACTTAAGCTGCTTTCAGTTCAAAGGATAGCTAAAGTACATCTGTTCAGTGCTATACAGTACAGTGTAGACATGGCTCAAAGCTTTCTATTACCACCTTACTTCAGGAATGTTAAATCTCCTTGGAATCATCAGATAAAAATAAATACTATAAGGCTTCCAGATTTCACCTTCAGCATTGAGTCTCAATTTAAAATCAGCATCCTTTAGCATGTTATAATTTTTATTTTTTTTAATTCTCCAGCACCTCAGTAAAACTCTGAATCTCACAATTCATCTGCAAGTCAAGGTAAGAATCAAACTAATTCAGCTGGATAATGGAAAAATAGCCATTTTCTTAGATAGAAGATTAAACAGTCATTAGATATTCATGCTAGAGACTTTGTGGCAGTTTTATAATGCTGGAGAGGTGTGGGGTGTGATAGTTTTAATTTCTGTTTGTTTTTCCAATAACCATACTAAGATCACATTCCTCTAAGGTATTTACTGTTAGGATTTCATTGGTCTCAACATTTAATGTGCAGTGTTAAAAAAAGCCTGAAAGAATAACAGATCGAACTCAGTACAAGTAGTCACTCTGAGTTCTTGATACAGAGCTAACAAGTATCAATAACCTGGGTGCATTACTTAACCAAGCAGAGTTTAAATTACAATGCATCTAGAAGCAAACCTACATATTAGATGTCAAAAATATGAAAATGTTACTACAAGCAATTGTGTAATGCTTTTGACAATAAACCCTTCTTTCATTCTCTGTCTCAGCACTGGAATGGAAAAGAAGAAAACTGAAGAAATTAAAAGAATAATTTCAATTACGTTCAGGAGTCCTGCTCATCTTAAGAGTCATTTAAAATATACACAGTAGAAGGGGGGCAGCATCTTGTAGGGCCCTGCTTCCTCAGCATATTTTTCAGACAGTATTTCCTCTTTTTATACATCTGTTTTAGTTACATTGCCCCTGTCTCCATGTGAAGAAATTCAGGGAAATAAAGACAAAACTTTCCCCTATTATATGCATAAGATATGCCTGAAAAAAAACAGTATCAAAATTCAATGTAAAGTCAGTCCATTCTTAATGTCTGAAGTGAATATAGATTCCCCACTTCTACAGTTCTCTCCATTTTATCTTCTCAGAATTCTGACATCGTACGTAAAACTAGTAGCCCAGGATTATAAAACATAACAAATTGCCCTAATATTTCATTAACTTTCATTCTACTGATCTCTGCACAATGGAAAGTAACTTTCATCCCTACTGCTTTTACTATCAGGGCTGGAAATACCTACTTCTGCAGAAACACATCCAAAACACACGATTTGGGAATCTCTCACTAAAGCTCAGCTTTATATAGAAAATAGTCTTTTTTAAATAATTGCTCACTACTTTTCTAGCTTTTAAAAAGCATACCAGCATAGAATTCCAGGTATTAGATATTTCTTCAACCAATCATATATATCACTTGAACATCAGATGAAACAGTAAAAGGTATACTGAGGAAGATTTTATGCACATACAGAAAAAAATTCAAACCAAAAAGCTAGTGATTGAATGCAGTAAACTTACTGTCATGAAATACTACTGAAGGCTTTTGAAAAGCTATGAATGGTATGTACGTATTTTAGCAGGTAATATCATGTAATCAAATGACACAATAGCATTTCTGGCTTCTCACCAACTAGTTTGAGTAGTATTTGGGGTGGGGATTTTTTTAGGCATGCAGTAGTCGTTAGCAGTTTCTGGCTGGAAAGTACTTTTTCACAATCACAGCAGAAGAAAAGGTGGGAAGATGAAATAAATCCAGGAAGCACTACCTTTTGGAAGAATCACAATAGGAACTAAAGGAATGGTAACCCTTTGCATTCAATGTGCCAGCTGAGATGGGAAAGCATGTCTGACACTGTTAGTTGTACTCAACGTGTCTTCATAATAAAAACACTAATGGTGAGATGTGTATTTTGATTATTTTATTGTACAAGAACAAAGAAGGGCACTCCTCTAATCTGAATATTAAAACTAAACACACTCTAGGTGTGTTTTCAGAACTCNTTATTGTACAAGAACAAAGAAGGGTACTCTTCTAAGATCTACGACAACTTACACAGGTTAACATGTGCCTGATACATATTGTTATTATTCAACAAATAAATTTAAAAAAAGATGCAACCACTTGGTATTTAGTACTCAACCCTTTAACTATTTAACATGAGTATAAAGCTTTGGGGAAAACCAGTGCTTTCACAAGTGAACATTTATTCCACCTCTCAGCTAGGAAAAGCCATATACTGCAAACTCAGGCTTTCTCTAGATGTCAAATATTTTTCCCATGAAATTTTGTTGTTCAAATGGTCTTCGAGTATGAAATTCTACCGTAAGTACATAAAATAAATTTCCAGTGGTCACAGATTTACTTTCTACAGTTCTGAAGTCCTCACAACAATGGCAAAGAGATGCCGCCTCCAAAAAAAAACCCAGAACAAGAATAGAGCCGAGATACTGCTTCTGGAAGTACTTCATGCAGGGCAGTGCCAAATTCTATATAGCTTTCTAAGATAATGCTTTGCTTCGACATGAAAAACATAATTCAGTTTTATTTTTTTATTTTCCAGAATTTACAACTGAAATGAATGAACCAAATCTGAATATTAAAAATAATCACACTCTAGGTTAAGTTCTGAAAAGTTATTCCTAAAAATGTGAATTCAGAATATTTAAAGTGCTACACACTCCTTACACACTGAAAAGAGAAAGAAGGGGAAGGTGCACCTGCAAGACCTGAACTTTCTGTGATTTTCTAGAAGGGTCTTTAGGAAAATTGTCGGTGTTTATTGATGTTTTGCAAGCACAGACCATTGCCATTTATCTGCTCCATGGCTAACAGTGATTCTGAATGCATAGTTTACTCATTGCCTGCTTAATTCAGTATTGTTAATAAATAAATTACTTTCATCCCAATCTGCTCCAAACTACAAAAAATAAGCGGCTTCTCCCGTACCTAGTTTTTTAAGAGCAACAAAGCATCTCACATTTTTCCCTTTTAACACCTGAAAGTCTACTTGACAAAAGATGGTGTTAACTGTCTTTTCCTATAAGGGATCTCCTCTAATGCAAAAATCAGACAGACTTATATCTAATGTCACCACAAATATTCTTACCTTGCAGTTGTTAATATTGTTAAAAAGAAGTGTGCAAGTTAAGATCAATAGTAAAAAAAATTAACATGGTCCATAAAGTTAAAAAATTCTTATCTAGCAGCATCCTCTGAAGTACCTTTCACAGCTGACAGTAACTACTCTCAAAACTAACTGTCCTATGGAAATCCTTTCAGCAGTTTTCCCCAAGACAAAAAAAATTACTGCTCAAGTAAAAGGACCTTCCTCACAAAAAGTATATGTAACTTAGACAAACATAATCTCTTCTAGCTGACTTTTTCTAGCCACTTAGATTGTGAAATTGACTTTAACTTTTGATGATACCACAATTTCAATTAAAAACCTATTACTTCCTACATACCAGGAGTGAAGATAATTAGATGCTTCAAATTCTGTACATTAAGACTTAACTGAAGTGCAGGGATGTTGTGGAGCATTACTAAAGACATAGTATCATGCAGCATTGAAGTAATCAAGTTGGTCCAGTACTTCACTTGAGCTAAGATACCACTTACAAGAAACATCAACTAACCCCAAAATATTAGAACAAAACCAGCTCCAGTATGTCTCCCAGGTTAGTTCTTACAGTGTGGCTTTACCTGCTGACATGAGCTCAGGGCAGCAAACATTTCACACCACAGCATCAATTCTTTTGTGTTTCATCCTGTATTTCAGTGCTGTTGTGTGAGTACTATAAGCAAACAATGTTTTCTTACTCCTGGCAATAGGAAACTTCACTTTCTATTCTTTATAAAAGCCAGATAATGGAATTAAACTAGCAAATCCAAACAAACCTTACCAGAACTCCTCATTTTCTTGAGTTACTTGAGGTTGCCTTAGAGCTCAAATCCTGGCTGTTACTCTACAAGCAAAAAGTAATAGAGTAATAAAATTACTCTAGAGTAATAGTAAAATGAGTTAATGGTTGATCAATGCTTAGTAAAACAATAACAGTGAAAAAAACCTATGGAATCTAGGAGGAAAAAAAATCAAAAGCTAGAGCATAATATACACTAAGAAAACTATATTCTTCATGCATAAATCTAAAATTGAATAAACATCTCAAAGATGAAAGAGTAGTTACTTCAAGCCTGTATCAGCTATTTTTTTACTGTTCTGATTTGAAATTGTTACCTAAATCTTACTTTAAAGTTTCAAAACCAAACTTCTCTTCAGGCTACTCAGAGGCTGAACTTTAGGGTTGGTTTGGGGATTGTGTTTCTTTTGCCTTGAATGCCAGCACCTGAATTTCCAGTAATGGCAGGATTTAAAGTCTACCCAGCACCAGGCCACAGGTGGGAGTTGATGGGGTATTTCTTCACTCTCATCCAATTATCCCGCCACTCCCGCGGCTGCCTGGTTCCGCCCCGCGAGGGGCGCGCCACGGCGGTGTAACGGGGCGGCCTCCGAAGCCCGTCACTGCCGCGCCCTGGAGGCGGTGGCGACATCCCGGCACAGCTGAAGAAGGGAACGAGACATATCGCTGTACTGCCGGTGACTGTTTTGTGGAGCTTCTCAGGTTGCGGCTCGTTTTCTGTTCTGCTCCTGTAAATCTGTGAGCGCTAGTGTAAAACTAGCAGGCAGTTTTAAACTCTGGGCAGCCTGTGCCAGGGCCTCACCACCCTCACAGGGAAGAACTGTTTTCCTAATGCTTAATCTAACTCTTTTAGGTTAAACCCATTACTTCTTGCCTTGACAGTCACTCTCTGTGATTGCGTGTTTCCCAATAATGGGTCGGAAACAGAGTAATCCAATTATAAATTTTATTAATCGAGCAGGCGACAATAGGCAAAGCAGTGCCGGGCGGCCGGGGAGTCTCTGCTCCACCAACGGCGCGCGGTCCCCGTTCGAGTCAGAGCTGTTATACTGTTGCCTCAGGCTTTTCCCGCGCAGTCCCCTGCGCATGCGCCAGTTGTTGCTAGGGTTTGTCCCCCACCGTCTGGTGGTCGGCGGTTTGAAATCGCCTTTACCAGCAAGCTCGTTCACTGAATACCCAACTTCTCTAAGGTATTCATTTCTGTGCCCAGTCAGAATGTTGCAACCTGTTTCAGGGTATAAGTGGTTTACTGAACAAAGGCTTATTTATCACACTGCCTTTCTTGTAGGTCTCTTTGGGTATTGGAAGGTTTCTATAAGGTCTCCCAAACCTTTCTTCAGGCTGAACAAGCCCAACTCTTGGCTGTTCCTCATGGAAGAGGTGCTCCAGCCCTCTGATCTTCTTCGTGGCCCTCCTCAGGGCTCAGTTCAACAGCTCCATGTCTTTCTTGTGGTGATTTGGCC
>VXBZ01011558.1:571883-590730 GCA_013399135.1 Heliornis fulica | reverse complement strand
GAGAAAATACATGTTGAGAGGCTTTGGAGTAGACAGGGAGAGATCATTCTGTAAAAGGTCTCACAGGCAGAACAGACTCAACACAGAAGAAAGGAATGAAAACTCTAATTTATTACACTACACACACAAAGAAACCAGAGTCAGAGAACAAGAAGTACAAAGAGCTCTTAAAACATCAGCCCCCTCCCCTCCCTTCTTTGCAGACTTCACTTTATTCATTATTTTCTCCTCCCCAGGATGGCATGGGGGAAATGGGGAGGAAATAGGGAATGGAGGGCTTCAGTCTTTGGTCAGTTCCTCATGAGTTGTTTTCCTTTTTGGGGGGCATTTCTCACGCTGTTTCCCTGAACCAGCATGGAGTCCCATGCACAGGAGAAAGTCCTCTACGAACCTCTCCACAAGTCCTCTTCCACAGGGCCTTGGCTGTTCACAAACTGCCCCAGCATGGGTCACTGCTATAAACTCATAAAATGTCAGTCCCAAGCTGCTGGCCCCAGCCTGGCCCCCCACAGAGTCACAAGCTCCTATTTATTAAAAATAGCCCTTGATACCTTTCAAGTGCTTCCCAACCGCAGAACTCTATTTTAGGAAAACAAAAGCTGTCAGTGAGATATCCTTTACTTGTCTTTGGGCAGGGTCCCCACAACAGTTTGTATAAGCAATACATCTTAAAGCAGTTTGACCTGCTGAAAGTTTAAAAGAAACAGATAAGAACAGCTTCACTTATTAGGTCCTAACATGGAAAAAAATAGTCTAGCATCTGCTTTCTGTGACAGACAGAAACGTGACAGTAAGCAGCCCTAAACCCACAGATAATTGTCATAGCTATGAACACATTTCAGTCACAATTCTGTATTAGGATAGCTTTGTAGCAGACAATCCAAAGAAGTGACTAATCCAATATGTATGAAGTATCAGTGGATATGAAAATGTGAGGAAATTAATACAAGTTGGAAAAAAGTGGTAAGTGTGCACCCATTTTCTTTTTCACCATGGATAATAATCTGAACCTGATTTTTCATTAGGGCTTATTTAACAAACATAAAGCATACTGTACATAACTTTCATTATTTTGCTTGGAAGTGTAACTTATGGGACCAAATTATACAAACCTGGGATGTGGATGAACATGATTTAACCTTCAGTAAGGTTGCATTTGCTTGGTATCTGTCGTAATGTTGCTAATTGTCCCAGTAATCCAGGCCTACTCCAGGAAATATGATCACAAAAAGACTAATTATTACTCTAACTTCCAAATACAGTTTTGTTGTTTACTGCTAGTTTTCATATACCAAACCCAGACCTAAAATGGACAAAAATCCAGGCTTCTCTTCTGCTTTGTAGGTCAGCTTTGGTATATGTTGCCTTAAAAAAAAGAGCAAGTACAGTAGATTTTGATCATTGGAAAGTCCTTGAAAATTTCTACCTGGAAATAAGACTTACTCCTCCTCACTGGTATGATGGGCTAACAGTACCACATATTTCAAAGCACGATATTTCCCCTTAGGCTTTTTTGCTTCCTGCAGCTCTGAAAATCTTTAACAATTTAGACAATGTTAGGTTAGAAGTCTGTTTCAGACAAATTTCCTTATTTTTAATATCAGATTAAATGACTGACCCACATATATCAAGGAGTACAGAGAAGAGCTGCTGCTGGGAGCTATAACAGAACAGCAGAACTAGGAGTGGAAATATTTTCTGTTCCCTGCATAGACCTCTTTAGCATGCCACCAAAAAAAAAAAATTATTTAAATGCAGAGAGTAACGAGGGATGGAGGAAGACAGAGAACTTGGTAAGAACAAGAGAGAGGAAGATGCCTGTGACCGGAAACTGGAAAGGGGCAGAGCCTGGTTGAACAGGAGAGCAGGGAAGAGTATAAAAACGAACAGTTTGGGCAGAGGCTGGCAGATGATGATGGTTAGAAAGGCAAGAACACATGAAAAAACACTAAGGAAAACAGATGGAGACATCTGATGAGAAACTGAGCTGTGGAACTAAGTCTGCTGTAGCCTAGGAGAGTGAAAGCCGAGAAATTGTGAAGAAACAGTAAGAAATTAAAGCAGGGAGACAGATGAAATTGTGAAGAAACAGTAAGGAATTAAAGCAGGGAGACAGATAAAAAACAGAAGAAGAAAATCCTTTGATACTCAGAGCACTGTGGAAAGACTGACACTCACTGGAGTTAATGAGAGAAATTGAAAAGTATAGAGGAGTGAAAGGAATAGAAATACAGAACTGTAGTTTTTGTATACTTGAAGGAAGCCACTGTTTACAGGGTTTTGCTGATGCTTTTCCTGCCAGAGTTTGTTCCTTTTTATGTATAACTATTTTGGCAGTAGGGGATTTCTTTTTCTATGTAGGTTCCTAAACCATGTTAGTCACTATAGTAACTTGCAGATAGAAGCAAGACTGTTTGCCTTTGGTTGTTGTGTATATGATTCTTTGTTAGACCGAAGCTTTGAAACAATACATTAGTCAATACTATAACTACAATGCTGCAGACCTTTCAAAACAATGTACAGATATAACCAGAAAATTAACTTAGGATTTCACCAGCCTTGGTATAAGCAATGACCTGACTTTTATCATATCTGAGCACAGAATCTGCCTAAAAGAGGTCCTCTCAAATCTAGTTTGTACTCCACTGCACTCAAACCTCATCTGTCACCAACATCAAGCTTTTCAACCTTCAGACACAGTTCTGGGAAGAGGGGTCACATACCCACTATTATAAAGCGTTGTCACATTTCTACTATTTCAGGGAAATAGCTGTAGGAGGTAAAAGCTCTTAACATGAGTGTTACAGGGGAGGAGTGTATGTGAAGGTAACACTGCTAGCAGAAGCGAAGTAATTGTGCAAATTGCACTTGCAAGAGCAAGAGGCTCTTTGGCATTGCCTTTTATGTCACAGTCCTTTGAACAAAGCTGCTGCTTCTTAGTCCTGATTCCCTCTTCTTTAGGGGCTACACTATGTCTTTCATCAAAATCTCACTCCTCTAAGACTTGGAGCTGCTAAATACTGCTGGAGTCAGGCTTCAGTAAAAGCCATTTTCCTCACAGAAGGAGGATGTCACCTCAGAGGCAGTATCATCCAACCTTCATCCGCTTGGCAGTCATAGTTTGGCTCTTTGGGAGAAGCTTAGCTTCCATTTTCTATTTAGTTCTGAACTCAGTGGTAACAGAAGCCTGTGCCTGACAGGGGCAACTAGTTTGTTCCCATTTGAGGTAACTGCTTCCCTCTTAACGATACACACTGGAGAATCAAAAGCACAAGCAGAGTGATTCTAGAAAACCCATAAGTATCTTTGCCAGATAAAGCTTCCCAAGGTTAGAATCATCATGTTTTTTTCAGCCATTGTGATCACTAAGAACTTTAGTTGAATAAGAGTCCTTTATATGCATATACTGGGAAATTCACTTTTGAATGCCCAGGTGAACAACCTTACAAGCTCTGCTATCCTGAAAGCCTCAGGAGGGTAGGAATTCTCTATAGATAGGAAACAGGGTGTAGGAAATGTTTACATGTTCTTAAAATAACCATTCTTTCAACAGACATCTTAATGGGTTTTTTTTCTCAAAGAAAAAAAAAAGCTTTAATAAATACCACTTAAGTAACATTATTGTGCCACTTGCTGATTTCAAAACCTTTAAATGTTAAAATGTGGTCCCACTTCTATTAGAAACTGACACTAAATTAAAAAAAAAACAACCCTCTAGGGTTGTTTTTTTTGGAAGCTCACAATGAAGATCTGTAATCCAGAAGATAAATTAGTTACCATGGTTCCACCTTGAAAACTGCAGGAAGACTAATCACAGACCATAGTGTTTGCAGGCAATGCTTAATGGGCATTTTGAAAACCAGCTGCCAAAAGCAAGGAATTGTAGCAGGAAAAGAAACTTGTTCAGGATAAGCCAATACCTTAAGTTTTAAGGCAAGGTCATGAAGCCCTGTCACACTTGAGTAAGCATCTTGGAAATACCACAAGCGTTAAAATGAAAAGACGGTCACCTTGAAATAATTAAAAAGACGCAGGCTCCCCCTAGTGGTAAAGAATGGAAGGATTATCCATTTTGTTCTAACAATCTTCTAGCACTATTTACCAGTTATTGCCAGTTAGTCTGCCATTTGGTTCTGGAAGGTTTGGAAACCTCCAAGTTCTTACTGCTGCTACAGAATTCTTACCCAAAGATCAGCATAAGTGGGACAGGAAAAAACACATGCAAATCTTTTTTTTCCTCCAAAGTAAGGTTTATGTACCTCTTCATGCTTAGGAGTGATAAAGGGAAGGTGGAAAGGATTACATTCCAAAGACTTACACTTCTATACCAGTTTTTTTTTAATCCAACCTGCAGATCTGTGTTTGGTATCCAGAGAACAGTCCCTGTGTTCAACAGTGGAAATACTGCACAGCGTGCCTGTCTCACAAATCCGTGACATTCCCACCATTAACAGAACACCCTCCGAGTCTCCATCACCACTTTGAAGCCAAGTCAGCTGCTGTCACCTGAAGGGCACAAGCCCAGAGTCAGGACACAAGGCCATTTTGCTTATCAGGCCCTTTAAAAGTCTTATTCTGGACTGAAGTTTCTCAGCTGTCAGGGGGGTACAGCACTTTACACAATTTAACTCACAGGAAAATGCACCTACAACTTTTGCAGGGAAAGAAAAAGGAGCCCTATGTAATTGATGCTGTACATTTAATTATTTTAAACTCTAATCATCCCTTTAAAATACTAATTCAGCTGGCCTGAATATATCAATAGGCCTACTAATGTAATATTTAAAATTTTAAAATTCATATTGTCTTCTCAAGTGGAATCCTGTATTAGAGTAAATGGAAGATCTACTGTAGAGCAAAGTTATTCTAGTCTTAACTGTACTTGTAATACAGTAGCATGAAGAATATTGCAATTCTTAAAATTCAGATACTGCTATAAGAAAAAGTCTCAGAATACAAAAGAAAAATATTGAAATAAATGCAAAACAGGCTAATTTCAGAGTTTCCAAACTTGGTTTTGCCTTTGTATTATGAAAAGATGAAAAATCCTTTGTATTTTGCTGCATGCATGCCAAAAAACAAAATTAAAATCTCAGATGTGTCTGTTTTCCTTATTTATCTTTTTCAGACGCTGTTTTTAAAAAAAGACAAGTATATTACGAATATTATGATAGAACAAAAAAAATAGTTTCAACTGCTTCTGAGGAAAGAAATGTAAGGTTTCCCTTTATAGTTTCTTCTCTTTTTCATTCTCTCATATGTACAAGGTATTTTGTATATAATTACATTAATAAATTATTATTATTATTACTTGTAACAAACATTGCTTATAAATAACAATTTGCATCAATAGAAAAGCACAGGATGATGAAACCCAGTTGCTGGTTGAATGACATTTTATTTTCACATTCAGACAGCTGTACAGTTTCTATAAATAGATGTGGTACTATAGTATTTACATCATTTCCTCACACATTACCAGTGTATTCCACTCCAAATGGTAGATACCCTGACCAAGCCAAACCAGGGTTATTTCTGGGCACATTTACTCAGAATTCCATTTCAAAACATACAATACATCAGTTTGCATCAGAGCATGTTTTCCAAGTATTTTACATGTAACATTATTTTCTCTAGACAGTCTCTCCCCCCCAGCATCCTAAGAGCTTTCCAGACAAGAGAAGTTCACAGTTCAAGAAAAAAAAAAAACAACAAAACAGGATGTAAAAGAGACTCATATTCAGCCTACTTAAAATAAGGAATGTGATGGATAATTTTAAACTGCAGGAGTTTCATTATATATTAATTCAGTGTTTGCCAGATTCCTGAATATACAAACTGGGGAAAAAACCAAAACAAAAACAAAAATAAAACAATAACTTAAAAAAAAAATGGAGACAGCATAATCTTTGGGGCTTTTGAACATGTTCTGCTATAGAAATGTCTTCTCTAGAGTACTGTTACAGATCCAAAAAGACATGGGTCTGCCATGTGCCAATAATGCTTCCAAGTTTTAGATTTCCTTACTCATTTTCTAATCCCTGTGATTAACTGCTTTAGGTAGTGCTTATATGCATCTGTTAACTCTACTACTGCGTTACCTAAACTTCCATGTGAAAATCCACACAAGCCAAGAGTTGTCAGGGGTTTTTGCAATAGTGACTTTCAAAGTTTCTCTCTCCACTTAGGAAGCAGTGGTCCTCACAGAAGGACCAGTTTAATAGCCAATCTTCAACTGTTGCCAGATATTTTAAGACTATGGTAGCTAAATTGTTCATCTCTACTGAAAGGGTCTGAAGAACCATGTGACAAGAACTCCATGTTGAAGGGTAAAAATGAACAACACAGAAGGAAAACAATAATAACACTACCATTTAAACAACATGCAGGACAAGACTGCTTCCACTGTGCACATACCAGAGAATCTGAAAGCAGAATCCTGCAGTTGTAAAGTGATTAATGGGAAACAAGTACCACTAGAAACAAAAAATACCCAAACTCAAGCTGTTAGTCATCTTAAGAAAAAGGGAATTCCAAGGAATGGCCAGAGTAGGTCACTCACAGCTGGGTGTTGATGCTCAAAACTGTCTGATCAACAGCTCATATAAAAACTCCACTAAGGATGAATTCAGTAGACTGAGCAGTGAAGTCTTGGGTTTTTCTACCGGGAAAGACTTGCAGGGTCATACATAAATAATCAAGTTCTCATAGAAGACAGTAAAGTGAGCTCCAGAAACCGCAGTAAAAATGGGAGTACTGCACATCAACGTGCCAAAGGGTAACTACTTCCTGATATCATGATCAACTGGAAACCGGTCGAGGTGGTTTGCTTTTGTTTTCTGCCTCTTTTCCACGAATGGCAGCCACGTAAGAGAAGAGACACAGCACGGAGTAGCAGATCTCATGAGCCTACAAGAATTCAGAAAAGGAGATAATGAAATTCAGATGACGTAGTTGTTCTACAAAATCCATTTCATATTTTATATTTTCCAGCATGCCTTCCCTTCGTGGGACAATTACTCCGGCTACAGACAAAAAGCAGGAAAATGGGTCCCACAATACCCTCTGAGACAGATAAAGAAAAAAAGCCTTATAGCTGGGATAAAAACATTAGTTACTTAGTATGACTCTGACAATTTTAAAGAACAATACACTAAGCTAGAAGGTTGTCCATTTGGTTTTGGAAAAAAGCATCCTACATATTTCCTTTTGGTGTGTCGTATGAAGCTACAACAAATTTTCTGGAAGGGGATGAAAGAACTAAAAAGACAAACTAAGCATCCTATAATGTACCTCGACTCATGCAATGGTGGAATTCTTCCTTATTCACAACTACCTTTTTATGCTCAAAATTACAAGGACTGGTAATGCTTGGGTTTTTTGTTTTTGTTTTTTTTTTTTTAAATAATGCTAGAAAATCCTTAGATTAAAAAAAAAAACAAAAAAAAAGCTTGTATTAACATTAAAAAGCCCCAAATCCAACACTAAATGTTTCATATAAAGAATACCGAGCAATTTTACCACCACCTTAAAACAGGTTTTCATATAACATTAGTGAGACTGGCAATTACTGCTTTCAACTGATTAAGTGTGCTATTTTTTAGCAGAAAAATCCTCATGTATCATTTGACTGGCAGCACAATGCAGTGACTTAGTTTACATCCTAGTTCTAATAACAGCTATTCTGGTGATCTTAAAACTCCTTGTCCTGCAAATTCACATTTATAATCTTTGTAAGGGTAATAACAACGTGTTTTGCTGCATTCTAGTACAAGTTAAAGCACTTGTATAAAATATAATTAATTTTCATTAAGCTGACCTTCCTTATTAAAAAGTACAGCTATCTGCTTCTTAAATTATATATATTCTTAGTCACTTCTAGTTTCCTTCAAGTATTTTTTCTGTCTCTCCTCCTAAAGGACTGAGTTTCCATGCAATCACCAAATACACTGAACTTCAGATATAAAACAACTGAAGACTTTTCAGTTCCGATGAGAATAGTTGGCTTCAATTTCTTCCTCATAATCCTGAGGGTTAAAATATTATGTGTTAAAATGGTGAGTATGATTCTCAACTGCTGGTGTTTAAAAGTTGGTATAGAAACTGAACGCTGAACCACAGCAATAACTCACCTATATGCCAGAGATCAGTACTTAGCATATTCCCCTGTATTTCACTACTCACTTTCAAGAGGAAATGGGAATTTTTCATAAACTCAGTTAGCAATCAATTTATGCCCAGGAACTAGTCTCCCTTTCTGTCCATTCTGTGGATTAAGGATTGTGTTCTTCACCATTTAAAGTTTCAATTGCTCCTATTGTACTAAAGTTCATGCCAAACCAGTTACCTTGCATCTTTATCTAAATAAAAGAGACCACACTTTTTATGCTACCTCTGAGTTCCTCTAGTTTCACACAAACCACCAATTTTTGTTGTTTTCCCTTACAGAAAACTCTAATAAAAGACCAACTGGTGTCTCACTGCATTATTAGCACTGCAACTCCTGCAATCTCAATGTAATTCCTTTCATCACAAGGAAATGTAAAGATACATCCTCTAAAGAGCTACCAGAAGACATCACAGTTGACTCACCATTGGCGTCTTGTACTTGTGGCTCACCACTTCTTTAGTTTCAGGAACTAAAACCGGACGGGCAAGAGACAAAACAAAAAGTTCAAAAAACGAGAGGAAAAGGAACGAAATAGCACAATGTTCCCATAGGAAAGGGGAAGGATGCACACAGACAGCAGGTGCAGGTACAGGGCACCTCTCTATCCCTCATTTCTAGAGACTCTTTCTTCTCTTCAGTTACATTACATACGTCCCTGAAGGTACTGGTCATATAATAATAAATTACTTGGTCTGGCAAAAATATTTCACTGCCTCTGTTTGGAAAACCATAGTAGATACTCGATGGATCTATGGAGACTCTGGCTTTCTCATACTACTTACTCCTGCTAGACAGTGAAAATAATGACAAAATATGCTCAGTGTCTAATGGAATAAAACATAAACCAACAATTTCATAGGAATTTGTCAGTGCGTGATTCCCAAAGGTTTTATCCTTTAGATGTTTTAATCCTTCTCTGCTCAGTCTCTGTTTTAATCCTTCTCTGCTTTGATCTCAAAAGAACTGCTGGAAACCCTGTAGTGAGCGAGTGAAATCCAGAAAAATAAGAAGCAACTGAGGGAGAAAATTTTCTAAACTGGGAGACTGTTTCCCGGTTCTATTTCAAGAGTATTTCAAGATATTCCTTCTCTCATCTAGAATATATGTGATGGTATTTACTTGAGCTACTCACTGAAAACGTTCATAGCTTTTCAACAAGGTGCCTTACAATAAAATACTGATTTAAGTTGCACATATTCCTAAAATTCCAGGCTTCTTGATTTCTTGAGAGGATTAGGGAACTGTTTAAAAAAAAAATAAAAAAATAAAAAAAATCTACTATCCAGACACTTTCATCTTGCTCCCTTGCACTGCCTCAAATTAACATAAAGAAATCAATCAGAACATAGCTAAAGAAAATTTGCCTTTTGTTCTCATAGTGGAATGCATAACAAAGCAAGCTGCAACCATCCCATCAGTGTGCATTGCGCTACACTGTGCTTTCCCCTGCACTCCGTCTGCAAATATTGTTGTGAACAGATACCATGGGAAATCACCAGGAGAGAACAAAGACCACACTAAGAACATACAAATGGCAAATTTAAAATGTTAGTATCAGTGGAATACCAAGATCAAGTTTGAATTCTTCCCTTCCAGAATAGCTGAAATTTGCCATGGAATTTCTGTGTCACAACAAAAAAATTTAGAAGCAGCAATACAGAAATTATGCAAAACCAAATCATACCGGGTTCATAGAAGGGTACATGTTTTATTACACATAGTACTAGTAACAAGAAAGAAACAGAGGCAGATGAGTTCAGTATGAATAACTAGGAAAAGTCCACAACAATACCTATCCATGCAGGTGTCATCTTTTCTACTATGATATGACATGGCTAAACGCTGGAGAGGAAGATGGATCACACTCTAAGGGCCAAAATCTGGCAGTGCAGACTGGGTTTGAGAAAACACTCTAAATATAAACATACTAATTCTCGTATGCCATGGTATTGTCATTCTTGGAAAAATCTAGTGAAAAGTACAAAATATGATTGTGCAAAGTAATTTTTTGTTTAATTTTTCAGTTCTCTCCTTGGAGTTGGCAGTTACAGTAAGAACTCAGAAACATGGAAAGCGCACACCCAGGCTGCACCGCTCCAGCAATACCAGTGACTAGAGTTGGGGAGATAAGGAGGTGCACATCCAAGCTACCTTACCCGTTGGCACCAGATGTTCCAAATTAACTCCATGTCACCAGGGGATAAAGGTGGGAGTGAGGCTGGTGCACAGCCAAATAGAGTAGGACTTTTACAGTTGTGTAAGTCTCACTGCCCACTGGATAACACACAACTGTTCATACACTCTTCAAAAAGCAGGAAGGGAAAGCTGTAAGGACCTTGTGCCATGAGGGAAGGAGAGAAGGGAAGCTGTGAAGTCCTGTATCATAACTGAGAATAGGAAGAGAGGGGACAAGAGAGCACCTGGGCAATGTACTATCTCCCCGCTTCAGTCAGTAAGTTGCCTTTTCTTTAAGTAAAGTACTCCTTCACAGTCCTTCCAACAGGGAAAATTCTCCTGAGAGGACTGAGTTGGGAAGAGTAAAAAGAGTGGGTTTGCATTTACACTCAGAGAAGACAAAACACTACCCCTGCAGAACACAAAGAAAGAAGAAGAAGGAAAAAAAAAAAAAAAGAAAAAATATCCAAGCCTCAATCTAAGGTATTAGCAGAAGCACTTTTCTTCTAACATTAAAGGTTATTCCTGATGCTGTGAACTAAGTGGGTGAAGGTAGTAAACTGTTAAGCACCGTCCTGAAGCCTTTGATCCTGTGAATGAAAATATGGCTCTAGCATAGAGTGAGTTTAGGGGACATCACTTTACCTGCTGGAGAATGAAGGTTTTCATAGCAGCGGCGGTGAAGGGGCCACAAGAAAGTAAAGCACAAGTACACAGCAGTAACTCAAATTCCAGAGGGAAAAGCCTTACATTTCCTCACTTACTGAAATCTCCACTTCCATTTGTGGGCAGCAATTCCTGAACTTCTGCTTGCATCCTGCTCTAACACCACAATGCCAACTTTCACACTGCCATCTAAGCCCAACGTTAACACAAACAGACCTCTAATTTCCTGCTGTGATAACACTACACTTGGAGCACTCATGCTTGGCAAAATCCAATAAGCAAACCTTGCATTGAGGTCTTTCCCATCAGACTGGAGTATGCACACATACCACTCTTTACCCTCTAAGAGGTGACAGCACCTTAGTATACTCCTCACAATGTTTAAAACAACTAAATAGCTTCATTCCTAACAAGTCCACACAGTGTTTTTGCTGAACACTGTTGGTTTCCTTTTAACAGATTCACATGTTAATTGCTCCTGAACAGGACAGACTGGCATATCTGCTCATCTTTGTACCAATTTAAAAAGCAGCTCTGAGGTAGTCTCACATGTCTGCACAAGAAGAAAGGTTAGCTCCCCTGCAACATCTTCCATCCTTCTCTCTTTTAATTAGCTGGATGGGCAAATTGTAACTCTCATTTGAATTGGCCTTTGTCTGTGACCTCTATTTTGGAAGGATGGTATTTTTAATTTAATTGGTTTAAGTTCTTGGCTTTTCTTTGTAGCAGCCCAACTCCCATTTTAAGTGCTCCTTAAAATTACCCTTTTGTAAGTTCCATATAACAAATTCTAGCTTTTGCAATAGGTCCTTGATTACAAATTTTTCTGTAAAATTTAAGTTCTTTTTCTTACAGTTATTACAGTCATTATTTAGGGGTTAAACGCTGTATTACAGAATCATCAGTAGAAATTTACTGAAGATAACCAAGTCACTGTCTTTCTTCTTGTGCAATATAAACTATTAAGATATTTTAGTTAAAACCTCTCAAAAATGACTGAAGATCCATTTATGATTCAAGTAATTTCTTTTAAGTTACAGATTTCAGAAGGTGAAGCCATCCTTTAAGTTAGTATTATAGCTTCTAAACTTTCATCTTTGTAAAACTCATCAATAACCTTTTACAGCCTTAATTTCTCTAACCAATAAAACAAATCATGCCTGTTGGGGTGAAAACATGGTATCTGCAACCATGAAGCGCAGACAACTTTTGAACATCTAAATTAAGAGGAATTTTTCAGAGTTTAAATACACCAATCTGATATTTTGAACCATGAACTACATTTTCAGAAAATGAAAATAAGTTTTTTTGCAAATTCAAATAATGATCTCCTGGGAGATTGATTAATTGAAAACTACAATGGTCAGAAAAGCTTTATCATTTCAATACCTTACAACTTTATATCACTGAAAGGAGATGACACATTATTATGGCAAAGATTAATTTCAGCAATCTCATATTAACTGTCTTTGTTATTACAAGACAGAACCCTTCAGCCAGAACATTTTATTCACAGCACCAAAAACAGTGAGACTCATGGTAAGGGGAGCTGCTGATTTAGATTTTGACTAGTGGTCAGAATATGGATGCTGATCTGTTACACCATGAACGTTGTAAATTCTATCTTCTTTGGCAATGTTTCACATATACACTGAAGACCCAGAGAAAGGTCTCACAAACGGGCAGACGAACAAACCAGTATGCTCTGGGGACTACTGCAAGAGAATTACGTGGATCGCTCCTCCAAAGACCTGCATCTGACGCTACTCACTTCTTTCAGATTCTAGTTAAGTGTCACTGACACTAACACTGAATAGTAACCCAGAACCTTCCCCAAACTAGAAGGTTGTACGCAATCACAGTAACTGACCGAAACAGCACAACTCCTCTAATCTCCTTAACCTTTATTTTTCCACACTTTACCAGTCATGCTCTGAAACAAAAACCATGGGACAAATCAAATGTACCTGACAAAAATGTCTTCTGCTCCAACAAAAACTGAACTCCACATAGAGCAAAGAAAAAGCTTTGCTATTTACAGTAATTCTTTTAATCAAAGCATAGCACATTGAGAAAGATTAGCTGTAAGTCCTGCTTAAAAATGTGTGGTTTCTCAGATGAAAAAGGAATATACCAGAAAAAATTCCTACACACATGCAAATTTGCCTGTTGTTCTGTTTGTTTCAGAAGACTCAGACTTCTCTGTCTGTTAACAAAACCACTTAGACTACAAATCTCAATATGATAGAAATTAACATGTAAAAATTTATGTTAAGTCAGCAGTGTCAGGCAAGTTCTCATGTGCAATCTACGTTTCTCTCATCTTGGAAACTGCAGTGCAACTCTGAATCTGAAGGCTGGAAATTTGAGTTACTGCCATGTGAGTACAGACCTAATATCAAAATAATGTAATTACCAAATTCCTCCAGGACAAAGACTCCTCGCACAGTATTGCACTTTTTAATGTGATTCAGCTCTATGAAAACCTACAAAAACAGGAGGAAAAGTAACATAAAATTAGTCAGGTTTGTTTGGGATTTTTTTTTAAGCTAAAAACCAAAATTAAACAAAAACATCATAACAGCAGATAGAACCTGAAGTGTTGTAGCATACGGTACCAGTTCATTTACAGTTTAATATATAAATAAAGGGTGAAATAAATATTCAAAAGACAAACTTGCCACAATGCTAGAAATCAACAAATAACTTAAAAGTGCTAAGAAGCGAAGACAGCAGAAGATGAAGTACCTTCCGCTCCTTGCAGGAGGAGAAAGCATGGAAGAGAAACGAAGGAGTTAGTAACTCTGACATATTCAACATTGCTACCCCTTCAGGCACTCAAATGAGTTATTGCAAAAAGAATATCAACACACCTGAAATACAACAGAAGAGGGGGACAAGAAAAAAGCTGGCTCCCAAATTTGGTATGATTTTTAGCCTCTGATCCATCCCAATCAGTTTCTGCCCCTCCATGCGTCCTCCTCCAGCACAGAGGGCAGGTAAGGGGCACTACTTCCCACCCTGACACTGAACCTCATAACCCTTCCAGTAGGCAATTTAGCTCAGTGACAAACCACTGATCTCCCTTCGCCCTCAAGGGCAATCACATACTTCCCATCACTTTGCTAGTTAAGATTTTACTACAGTTTATGATGCATAATCTTCATACTTACTCTGGGAACTGCATCCTTTAACAGTCAGTACCAGTTTTGTGTTTTAAGCAGGATGGGAAAGTTTGGGCTCTTCTCTACTTGCTCACTTCACATATGGCTGCTGTCAGCTGAGCACTCGCTTAGAAAATAAACCTGCTTTAAACTCATGTATTACGTGCACAAACCCCAAAAGACGAAACAGTTGAACTACATGACTAGGTTCTTCAGTCCAGAGCCAGATGCTAAGACTGCCTGAATAAACAAGTTCTCTGAGCATAAGGAGCTTGTTCAATATCCAGTCTTTTTCAAGATACAAACACGTCTCCAAAGGGTCAGTCAGTATAGGGACATAAGCAGCTGTAGAGAAGTGCTATAAGGAATCAATTCCATATTCCAATTTCTAACAGACTTCTTTCAAGGCAAGAGAAACACTAGGAGTAACATTGCTCTAACAGAGTCTGTGGTCCAGTACCTCAGACAGACCCTTGCAGGACAGTATTACAACAGTCTGGATTGGTACTTTCAATGCCTCTACGCTTATGACACCATGATCCCAGGACTTTTTTTAAAAAACTGTTACCAATGAAACTTCATTGTCTCGGAAATAAGGGAAAGGAAAACCCTCTTGAATCCAGTAATAGCACCATCCATGTAATCACAGATGATATACAACCCAAGAAAGGCAAAGGAAGCCAACAACAAAAATTGTTGGGGGCTTTGTGTTGTTTCTATTTGTTGTTTGGGGTTTTTTTTTAAGAAACAGGCTTGTTTGTATCAACAGAGATCATTAAATGCACCATACATCCAAGAGAAGTCAGGTTGTTTTCCAAGTCAAAGGGGTTTTATTATACTTTTTATTAACAGAGACCTAACAAACAGACCCAGAATATTTTTTGCTCAGTATAAAAAGCCCTAAACTTCCACTTACTTCATCAGAAAATCGGGAGCTTACTTTCTGTTTACATTCAGTGACTCAAAGGAAAAGAGACTTAATCCCAACATCTTTGTTGGACTATTTTCACCCACGTTCTGTATCAGTTTAGTTGGTAAAAACCTTCTTATTTTTTGAAGAATAGTTCCAGAGTAATTAAGTCAGTAACAGAACACTTTTGCCTTTAGTTTCCTCTTCCTGTAATATTTTCTGTGAGAAGTTTTTGCTAGTACTCTAAAGCACAAAATTCAGACACTCAGTAGAAAGGCTGAGGTGAAACACTGTTTGATTTACGAGGTATGACTCAGCTGCCCAAGACTTCACTGCCCCAGGTGCTCAAGACCCGAGTATAATGCGAGGGCCACACTTGCACAAGAGCAAGACATGAATTCATAGAGTTTGTCCCAGTCACAGAAGTTATCCATTTTCAGAAGACATACGAGTTGATGGGCAATTTCTTGCTACATTGTTTAAGCGACAGAGATGCTCTCCTCTCAGCCCATCAGGAAACAAGCTCAAAGGAAATAGCAGTTACTTACCCTAGGAAACTGGTTCTTCAAGACAGAGCATTCAGTGTGGATCCTACTGTAGGGGGGCATGTGCCTGCTGCATTTTATTAAACTTCCATCTGTTTGTGACACAGATGAATTCATAATGGGGACAGAGTTACCGAGTCCCAATGTTATAATTTGTAGATGTATACTCAGAATAATCTGCCAATGCCACAGGTACACTTGATTCCTCCCTATACCAAAGGATTTTGCTGGCATGGTGAGACAACTTGTGAACACAGAAGACATGTATCACGTGTCAGTAATAGGTTGGCCCACCATGCATCTACAACATTTCCTGAGGAATTCACACAGTGGCAAGAAAGTATACAGACTGCAAATCATACACCTTCCAAAACAGTTTCATGAAAGCACTGGAAGCACTGGACATGTTCAGTGAACAATGTGTTCAGCAGCAGCATGTTCAGTCTCTCAGGTAGGATGGAATATATTCCATTTATCTTTTTTATTCAAAAAGTGGAAAAGTCCCTTCCTGTGTTCTATATGAGTTATTTCTATGACATCCAACCAAGCATAGCAACAGTAATCCCTTCTTCCAGTAAGCTGCATTGCTAACAGAGTACTTGGACACAGGGCCTGCATACAGAGTAAGAAGAGAGAACACAGTGCCTGCTGAGATTCTGTGGGCATCTGTTGGTCAGCATCACCATCCAAACTCAATAGAAAACGCCTTTTGACACAGAAACAGCTATAGGATGATCCTGTCTTAAATCATACCCATATACATGCTCTGAAATCAACTGCTTGAGGGAGCAATTCATATAGTTTATATGAAAATTGGAATTATTCATCTAGAATAGCAGACCTTTTATTAAGAACTCACACTTGTGATGAGTGTTAGAATAAGAATGCAAACATCCTGTTGCTCCATAGATTATGAAATTGGAGGGTTTTTTTTTTTTTTTAAAGGCAAAGCTAGTAGGAATCCTTTACATAACTGCTACAGTTGTCCACTCTATACAGGCCCTCAAATGGCAACTGCCAACTGGCAATGTAAATCTAATAGACAAAGAATTAAACGTATTGAATAAACTAAGGGTATTTTCCAGAAATGTACTTGTTTCAATATCCACCTGTGGCTGCAGCCTCATTGGAAAGACAGTGAAGAAGAGGAATAACCTTCCATGGAGGAGTTAGCTGGCATTGCTTCCTGGGCCTACCCTGCACAGACTGCGCGCCAGAAAAGATGGAGTAATTTTTATCACAGATAGCAAATTAGCATGCTCCTCTCTGGAAGGAAGGATGTGAAAAAGCTCATACTCTAGGAGTACTAGTGGTAGCACAGGACTCAGCATCTGTGGCACAAAATGCAACTGGTGATGGCCCTGACAGTTTTATGGAAACAAACAGTGACAGATTTCCCTAAGCTTCCTTTCAGAATGTTATTCTAGTTTTCAGGGGGAAAAAAAGCTTTAAATTTAAGGACAAGTGTATGTTCTGAGATTTGGAGTTTTTCTTTTGGACAGATGTTCACTAGTGTCTTAACTGAATGTCTTTGCCTTGACATGATGCCTGATACATTTAAGAAACGATGATGATGATGATGTGTCTACACTGCTGTCTGTCTTTTCTCACTGCAAATCCATATATGCCTGACTCTTCATTTATTAGAGTCATCTCCATAAAGTGATTACAAAACAAGCGGTTTGACCTCAACGTTTCTGAGTTCTGCAAAAATAAGGAAAATTAAAAGTGAAGAGAACATTCCCTATGGTGTGTCTGTACACTGGGGCAAAATAATTTCTATTACATCCTTCTAAAATATCAAACTGTTTCCAGGGTTTAATTTTCAAGCTCTTCAGACCTGCCATTTCCTATAACTACAAAAATTCATTCTGTACTACCAAGTCCCTCTTGCAGTTCTTCATATTTTGGCATAACCAATAAAAAGTTAAAATCAATAACTTAGTCAATAGAATGTTCCGTCCTGGAGTAAGTTCAAAATACTACAGCAGGTCAGCTGTAGGACAAGTTCTACACTCGTAACAGACAGTAGAAAAAATCTGAAGGAGATTCACAACTCTCTACTCCTTATACTGACACATACAAACCCAGAGGCACATGGTGCTGCTGTGACCTTGGGAGAAGTATTAAAGATTCTGAGCATGTGTGTTTGAGATGCACGTGCACTTCCAGTGGGATCTACACTGATGTATCCTCAAAGAAGGACAAAGCTTGTGTGGGGAGAAAAGTCTCGTCAGGAGGAAAGGGAAAAACACTCCACAGAGGACTGACAGAAGCTTTTCTTTCTCAATTTTTCTTTCTCTCACACACACACACATACACACACAAACTCTCTCCCCCGAAAAAGTGATTCTACTTTCTAGCATGGCATGCATTTAATATCATATGCAAAACAAAAAAACACAAAGCAAAATAAAAAACAAGGATCAAAGGAAGCAACAGAAAAAACATCCAGATAAAGGAAGAGATGACAATTGTAGTTGTGTTTCCTCTATGCCCACAAGTTCTCCTATTTTTAAGGAAGAAAAAAAATCTGTAGATTTTTTCCTTCTTTTTGTGAATTACAGCAAGATGAATTTTTCCATTTTATTCTCATACTAAATTCTACAGATGATTTCTCAAATTTTAAACCAAGACAGATTGATTATGATGCACAAGGTTGCCCTCCACACCTGCAACATTCAAACACTGAACCTTTCAGGCTGACTGCTTCTGCCATCAGGATACATTCAGCATGATGCATTATGGCAGTTTAGATTACTAATGATTACTTTTTCTGTCCCTTAATATACTGCCTACCCCTTGTTTTGTGCTTAGACATTTTAGATCACAAGAACCAAGAAGCTGAAACCTGTATCAATGTTTTTCTTCAGCTGATTACAGTTTTCCTGAGGATATTCAATTTCAGTGTATTTTTACATATGTATTTATGGATTCATGTGTGTGTGCACATGTTTTTTTCACCCCCATCACGCAATCTCTCATCCTTCTTGATACTCTGGCAAGAGGAAACACACATACAGGCGTGCTGCAAAAAGCTGCATGCTCACAGTCTTCTCATAGATTTCCCTCATACCTGACTGTGCATAAATTTCAGGTTAATTCCTTCCAGCGTGACCTGAAGAAGACCTCCTTCACCAGTTTTCATATCCTGCACAGGGAACTCACCACCCAACTCGGGACCTGTGATAGTTTAATTTAAAAACAACAAAAAAAA